>CM076676.1:39855108-40380108 GCA_038501925.1 Xenopus petersii | reverse complement strand
AAAAGTCGGATAACGGAAAAACTATTCGCAATGCGAAAAGTTATGCCTTTGCGCGAACAAATTTTGCTTTGTGCGAATTTAAAATAGCTTTTGGCAAACTGTTTAGTGACCACTTCCGACCGTGGAAGACCGTTTGCGAATATTATAGTTTGCGCCAATGCGCAATACTAAAAAAGTCGTTATGTTTGCTCCAAAAAATTACTACACTTTCAAGCACTTTTTAAGTGTGCGCAATTAAAATTCACAATGGGCAATTAAAATTTGCAGTGTAATAACAGTTTAAGTGACAATATTACATTGCGAGATATGTTTTTTTTATTCTTATTGGTACGAATTGTTTTTCTCTTTGCGACTTTAAATACATTCCCCCAAAAAGCTCCTCTAATGCCCTATACATGAGCCCCCCCTAAAATAAATGTGGCAGGCCTATCAAATGTGTTAAAAAAAATGTTCACATAAAAATCTTCAATAGTTTGGACTTTTGAAGGCGACCCCGCTTCAAAAATAGAAGTCGTCTGCATTTTTTGCACACTTTTTATGACTTTGCGATGTACAGGATATAATGTAGCTGACATCAGATTGAGGAAGATGTAGCTTTGTTTCAACAGTTCGCCTGGTCTAAGGTGGTGAAGGAAACTCTGATGAAAGAGGCAACGTTCGGTAAAACCTGCAATTTAGTGAATTTTTTTAAAGTAATAAAAATATAATCCAGTCTTGCCCTGCACTGGTAAAACTGTGGTGTTTGCTTTAGAAACACTACTTTTGTTTATATAAAATACATTTCTAGCCATATAAATTTTTTAGGGCTTTGGATATATCCTAAAAAAAAAAAACTCCCCTTATCATGGTTGTGTCTGTATTGTCAATATTTTTTTCATAGCAAATTGGTGCCAGAAACAAACCTGTTTAATGCATATTTAAATCTATACAGCAGACTGGAAATTGATGGAATATCTTTTAACACTTCTACGTATGTAGGATATATGTAATTGGTTAAAAAAAATCAAAAACAAGTACAACATAGGCATATACTTTGCACCTGGCCCAATAAAAGCCATTTGGCAGCTGTTTGGTGAAACCATAGGGCCCAGTTAAAAATAATAAGAGACTTAACAGGATTGAATAATTTTACTGAAGGATTCAGGCAAGCACATTTAATATTGCCATTCTCAGGTATGTGCAATTTAAAAGATTTTTTTTTGGGGGGGGATAAAACAACTTTTTGACATACAGTCATGTTTGAGCCCATGTTGAACACTTGATGGTTGTGATCTTAACATGTGAAATCAGGAAGACCAGTTCTTGAACAGACCAGACTTGATCTGCAAGCCCTGCGACCTAAACATACAAGATGCATTTTTACAGCTCAGCCGTGTTGCCTGATCCACTATGGGCACCATAAAGCTGTAAGCAGTATCATCATTTAATAGACACTGAGTCATCCCATGGCAGGGACTGAAGCAGAGATTATATTGTGACCTTTGATCCAACCCGCTAATGAGCCAAGCTGTACCCATAAATTGCACTTGCAAATCCTACCTGCAAAATACCCAATTTTTTTTGTAAAATGCTATAATTTTTTTCCTGCACCCTCCTCTAAGTCTTGGGGCAATGTCCATTGTCCATTCTTCTCTTTCCTCAGTGCCCTCGTCTTAGGGCATGCACAGCTACTCCAAGTCAAAGGCTTTCTGCAATAAAGCATACACAGCTTTACAGACAAAGGAAATGTTAAATTAGTCCATACATCATATTTTTGAGGGCAGTTGGGGGACTTTTGTGGGCAGAATCTTCTTGCAATACTTTAGTTTTCCTATATTTCCCTTTCCCCTAATATGTGCCAGCAGTATGAGAGTTTGTAGTTCCAACTCTGCTCTCCAGTGTACCTGTAAAAACAGGGGGTCTCATTTATAAACAGTGGGAAACTTTGCACCTGGGCAGTAACCCATGGCAAAAGTAGGACTGCTGTTATCCAGAATGACTATTTGCAGATTCGGGACAAATAGAGATGGTCTATTAGTTTATATATATAGACTTTATTGTTTTACTGGCCCTTTAAATATACAGTATGTAGATAAAGAAAAGTCAATAAAAAGTAGGAATTGTGTGAATATACTATATTTTAAGGTTACTGACAGGAAATCACACAGCCATAGAAGATGACAGAGATTTACTAAAATTAAGCCAATAAAAACAATAAATGGGAGCAATAAATAAACAAAACCCGCAGACACCTGATTACATCTGTATTACTTCCATCGGTGGAACCACGAAAATGACTTGCCACAGGCTGCTTACGTCAAGAATAACGCATGAGAAATATGTGATATATGTTAGAACATGTCTTCTTGGAGAGAGAGAAATACAACACTTATTTTGTTCTTGGGAATGAATCAAATTGATGCATTAGTAATATAGTATACACCAATCATTATTTATTTCTTTTTTTTTTTTTTGCTTCACTTGGCTGGGAATTTCCTCTAAGTTGACACAGGTTAATCAGGCAGACAGGTTCTAATGTCTGTCTGTGAATATATATCTCAGGTATGCCACCTAAGGGAAAACACACAGCTTTTGGGAATGACGGTAACAGCTAGCAGGCTATACAAATCCAGCAGGAAATACAGTTACATCATTTATGTATATGATGTCAACTGACAGCTGTCTGTATACGTCACAGATACAGTAAATCACCCCCTCTGTGCATTCCCACATTTTACCATACTAAAGGGACTATAGGAATAGGCAGTAAATTAAAAAAGATGATTAGATGTAGATGAAATCAAGCTAGAATTTACTGCTGGCTCTGTTACTTTTCCTACAGTAGAACCCCCATGAGAAAATTGTATGAAATCCAGGAATGTGTAAAATTGGGATAATGCATTATACATTGGTGGGACCACATAAAACTTTGTAAAATGAAGGAAAACTTAAAATCGGGGGCTGTAAATCCGAGTTTTTACTGTATTTTAATTGCCCCGATGAATAGATGACTAGAGGATATATACATATACTGTAAAACTAGGACACAGAGAGAAAACATAAATATACACTCCATAACAATCTGTGAATTATGTTTCAGAGAAGCCTAAGAAGAACTTTTTCCTAAACTGCAATCCAATATTCCTCTCTATCTTAGCTCTTATGGTGTAGGGACAGGAAACCTTCAACAGAACTACAACCTCCAACATTCCAACAGCATTTTAGATGCAGAAATGTTGACTCGCAGGTCCGCTCCATTGCAGCACCCAATGTTTCCTACATCTGAAAATTGAATGCTTGCAAAAGACAGTTTTCAATCTTTTTTCAGTTTTGTCTTATAAACTGTTTTGAGCAGAACAGTCTGCTGCTCCAAGATGTAACTCCCAAAACTCTGTTTTTTGAAGGAAAAAGCACTAAACTGTTTCTTTTGTGTTATGGCTAGGGGTGCACCGAATCCAGGATTCGGTTCGGGAGTCGGCCAGGATTTGGCCTTTTTCAGCAGGATTCGGATTCGGCCGAATCCTTCTGCCTGGCCGAACCGAATCTGAACCCTAATTTGCATATGCAAATTTGCATATGCAAATTAGGGGCGGGAGGGAAATCACGTGACTTTTTGTCAGAAAACGAGGAAGTAAAAAATGTTTTCCCCTTCCCACCAGGGTTCGGATTCGGTTCAGTATTCGGCCAAATCTTTCACAAAGGATTCGGGGGTTCGGCCGAATCCAAAATAGTGGATTCGGTGCATCCCTAGTTATGGCCCCATCCAAACTTCAAAAATAAATAAACAAAACATCGCAAGAGCAAAAGAATGTTTCATGTAACATGTTGAAACAATGTTTCAACAGCCAATCACATCCCTTATTTGGCACCCTCAGGAATCTTTCATATATCTGTTGCTCCCCAATTCTTTTTACATTTGAATGTGGCTCACAGGTATAAAAAGTTGGGGACCCCTGTTCTAGGGTCATTGGCTTAGAGTTAGAGGTTTTAGCATCAATTACAGAAACGCCAAGGCTATTTTATTGGTGACCTTTATCGTTACCTATTGGCTTAATTCCTTATGTCAGCTGTAAATACATTTTTTTTTGCTTTTCCAAAAAAAGTGGAGGCTAGGAAACAAGGGACAGTATGATTGGCAGGATGGCAATAGAGACATTGTACAGGTATCAGATAATATAATGTCTAATGAATGCACAATACAATGGTGAGCTTTGGATATTCATACATTCTGGGGCCGATTCACTAACTTCGAGTGAAGGATTCGAAGTAAAAAAACTTCGAATTTCGAAGTTTTTTTTGGGCTCCTTCAACCATCGAATGGGCTACTTCGACTACGACTTGGAATCGAGGGAGTCGTAGTAAAAATCGTTCGACTATTCGACCATTCGATAGTCGAAGTACTGTCTCTTTCAAAAAAACTTCGACCCCCTAGTTCGCCATCTAAAAGCTACCGAAGTCAATGTTAGCCTATGGGGAAGGTCCCCATAGGCTTGCCTAACTTTTTTTGATCAAAGGATATTCCTTCGATCATTGGAGTAAAATCCTTCGAATCGTTCGTTTCGAAGGATTTTATCGTTCGATCGAACTATCTGCGCTAAATCCTTCGACTTTGATATTCAAAGTCGAAGGATTTTAATTCCTAGTCAAATATCGAGGGTTAATTAACCCTCGATATTCGACCCTTAGTGAATCGGCCCCTCTGTCTTAAAGATTGAATCTATATTTGGGGGCCTGATAGTATACCACTGTGCTAGTTAGTTAATATAATTAATACAATTAACTGGTAATCAGTATCCAAATTTCCCATATTTTGTTATATTTCTGATGGCAGCCCCTGGACATATATGCCAGTTGGAGAAGTGAAAGGATGGACATTATTCATCTCAACCAGCCCTCTAGTGAAGGGGTATTAAGGGGCATTCAGTTCCTTATTATCACCTTTCTTAACAGAAACATTCTACACAGATCTACAAGTTTGTCTACTGCCCCCAAGAGGCAGACCGCTGGTGACATAATTTTGGGGAATTCTGTTTTATCTTGTGAATAATCCATTAACATAAGCATGAAATTTGGGGGCAGGACCAGAGCACGTGAATGAAATTGACTTTCAGTTCTTCACATTTGGGGCAGGCAGGAGTGATTGTTTCACTCATGTAACTAAGCTGTAGGGGAGTGATATATATAATTGGTGCAGAGTTTTAAACTAGATCAGACTGTGCCTGGTAGCTATCAAGAATGTGTAGGCTTTTAAGCCATATATCTGTAATCTATATTTCGAAGAACTCTTTCTATTTCTCATGAGCCTGGGTAAAAGAGGAGGGAGCTGAGAAAAGCAGATTTTCATACTGATTGCCAGTTAGAAGTGTTTTCTAAATGATTATATCATATGACATATACAGTACATCTATTCCTACAACCCAGTGTCCCTCTACATGAAAAGTGCAGAATTCATGAAAAAAAAATGTAATATTATGGTAATAATATCAATAGATCTTTAGACACATGCAAATTAATGAAAAAAATTAGGAAAACAGGCCCATTACCAAGCCTTTTACTTCTTCTTTCTTCTTGAAACCGTGCAAAATAAATATTGACACACAACTGTGTTATAATGTCATGATTAGACGCCCTGTGTTAATTATAGCCTAGAGAGTCCAGCAATAGACCCCTCTTATTTATGAATGCGCTGTAGAAGAATGTAACTTCACAAGATCATAAGAACATGAACAGGTTGGATCATTTAGGATAAAGTATTTTATACATTTTTCTTTGTACATGCCATCATTCCTTAAACTATTGTACCTCTCAAATAAGAAATGTTCTTCTTTGATGAAACATGTATATATTATAATATTCAAAAATGTGAGCTTTTACAAAGTAAGTTTTAAAACCATTAAAAATGTGTAACGAGGAAAGGAAAGTTGCTTATTTCTTTTTTGGGACTACAGCCCCTTTAACTTTTTAAAGAGATGACTGTTTTGTGGAATTTCTATGAGTGGTAAGAAGGATAAAGATAACCCTTGGAAAGAGAAATAAAATATACAACAATGCAAAGGAAAAATATTTTTAGACCTTTCAAATGCACGTACATATCATTGCCCACTCAATATGAAACCTCTCTAGTGACACTGATATGGTTGGCAAGGCAACTAGACAATACAAAGTCAAATATTTATTTTGTTGAAAAAAATCTATGAATTTCTATAGTTAACGTATGTTTTGGGCTTCGATATCAGCCCAAGACCTCTACAACCCTTTAGTAGGGACGATATGTGCCTTTGAATATGCCCCCCAGTATATCCCTCATCTCCTTTTCTGCTGATTCACTGCACATGCTCTGTGTCACTCAAAAATGGTCTAACAAGTTCAGAAGATGGGAAGCTGTTATGGACAACTTTGAAGGCCTGAATCATTAATGCTATACGACTGTTAAGTTGTTTTTGGCTTTAGTTCTCTTTTAAGTGCAGAATAATTTCCTGGTTGTGCTGTGTCTATAAAAGAATATGCATGTATGTATAAGCAAATATGACAAGAACATAAACATAAGAAATAATGCAGTATAAAAGCTGAAGGATTATATGCCAAAGAGCGTACACAGAAAAAAAGGTGCACAAAACATAAGTTGAAATTTTATATCTCCATTGCATTGTGCAAGAGCAAAAAATGGTGCTCGCTGGATTAACCCCGGGCCCAGGGGTGATCCTGGCCCCTCCGCCACCTTAGGCATCTAGGTGTTGCTGCCCCCCCGGTGCACTCACCTTTTTGGTCCAGAGGGGTCCACGAGGGGGGCGGCAAACATATAGTCAAGCCATTTTAGTTAAAGTAATAATTTACAATTGGCCAGATATCAATCAGAGAGGTTTGAAAATCCCTTTAAACAATGAGGTATGGCACATTGATGCAATTCTTGTCTGGAAGTCAATATGGCCCAATGGATGCTCTCATCAGATCAGCCCAATTTGGCCCTGCATATGGGTGGCTAAATTGGGCCCAGATCTGCCTGTTTGGCAATATCACCAAACAAGTGTATCTGGCCGTGATTGTCTACCTTTAATATTATGTATACAGTAGGTACAAATATATAATATCTGTAAGGACTCACCCTGGAGGTCTAGTGGGCAGCCCGCTGCGCTTCTCCTTTCTCCTCTGTGTCTCTATGGCACGCGCGCTGGCACGCTTCCTGGTTTATGTGCCGGTGTGATGACGTCATCGTGCCTGGCGCGAAATTCAAATAGAATGAAAGGGGAATTCAAGTATCAGCACACTACCCGTTGTTAGGTTCAATTAGCTTGTGAATTCTATTGCTCTTTGGTGTGTTGACCCATGCCTGCCTGATTCATTACTCTGACCTCTCCAATCCTGATCCTGCCTGTCTGTGACCATTCTGACCTCTCCAATCCTGATCCTTAGCCTGTCCACTGACTATTCTTCGTTCTCCAATTCTGATTCCAGCTTGTCTGACGATTCTCTGCTTGTGCTGGCCCAGCCTGCCTGTTCCTGGTGGTGTTCTTCCTTCCAGTATCCTGGTGAGACGATCGTGCCCCTTTGCTTGTCCAGAACTGTTAGCTTTGCTCCTCTCAAATAAGACCTGGCGGCATCCAATTAGCCGAGGGCTCCTCCCGAGGTGAAAGGCGGCGGTTAAAGGCAGAAGTGAGAGCCGAGACCAGGGAGCTTAGCTTGGGTTCTGGATATAGGGTGCCGAACTTGACAATATCAATTAGCATCTATATTGATTAAAAAAAAAACATATTTGTCAAAAATATAACATCCCTGTTGGGTTTAATTAACTCATTGTTGTCCTGAATGTACCCTCCCTGTTTTGTAGTTTTTACTATGTGGTATACTATAATTATTCTCAGTCTAATGATCTAGACTAGAGACTGAATGCAAGCAAATGCAATGAACAATTTTTAAATAAGTCTTGTAAAATGCCTTCCCAGAAGAGGTGAGGTTGAGTAAATAACCTTGGTTTTAGATGTCTGGACACCTTGGATATACAGTGCAGTGTGTTTGGTAAATCCAAGTATTCTGGTAATAATGTCTTGATCTTGATAAAAGTTGATGAAAACTTAAATTAAATAAAGTTGTATTCCTTAAAATGACTTATAAAACATTAGAAAATGATTAGGGGATACATTTAATAATGTTCAATCTCTGCCAGAATGAAACCACATAATACAGAAAAAATGCAACAGCAATCACAAATTCTTGTAAACTTTTTTGACTTTCACATTGAAAATATGCAGGTTATCCCCACTATAAAATCTACGTTCACAAGCATTTTTTGCCAATCTCTTGATAGATCATCGGTCCAAGGAAAACTGATTCAAATTGCACTTTATGACTGATAACATGAATTGATAATAGAAAATGTTATCAAACCCTTAATCTTTCTAGAAAGGTCAAGCTGACAGGAGGAAACTATGATCAGCTTTTAATTTGGGGACATCAGAAGGGAACTGTTTCACCCCTATAGACCATTATCTTACAGTTTCCTAAATGCCAGCACCTTATAATACTGAAAGTAAAACTGGTATAAAGATGTACAAAACATTTCCAATGAGTAAAAAAATCTGCAAGGTGGGATGTGACTAGCGGTTTTGGAACAATATTTTCTAACAATTTTAAGCTAGGCTGAGCCATTTATATATACTTTAAAAATGTTGGGACCACACATTCCGATTATTCTACAATAAAAATACTTGAAAATTCAAGCAAAACTAGATATGAGAGACTATCATTTCATTAATAGGTTGATTTGTATCAAATGTAATCACAAAACTCAACTCCAGAGAGGGGGGGTTATTTATCAAAGGTCGAATTTAGAATTTAGGTAAATTTTTTTTTTTACTCTAATAAATTTGAATGTTCTCACATCTCGAATGGGGGGTTATTTATGGAAACATTTGAACGTCTAATATTCGATCGAATAGTTCCGACCCGAAAGTTTGAATCAAATACGAAATGAGTTTTCCTACGAAAAAACTTGAATGTCAGGAATACAATTAACATATTCTAAAGGTTAATATTGACTTGTAAATAAACTCGTCTGGTTTTAGTTGGCGAATATTCAAATTAGAACTGTTTCTGTGGTCGAGGTATGATAACTCTCACATTCTAATTTACTTTCGAGTTGGTGCTTTTAAATTTTAATTTGTGAGTTTTGACACAAAAAAAATTCGCAAGTTCAAATTTAAATTTACCATTTAAACCGTAATAAATCTGACCCTAAATGGTTCAACGAACCTTTGCCGTTGACTTTTAAATGAATGCCGCAGGTTTAGGTGCCGAATATTTGAATTAGAACTGTTTCCATGGTCGAGGTGTGATAACTCTCACATTCAAATTTACATTAGAGTTGGTGCTTTTAAATTCGAATTTGTGAGTTTTGACACAAAAAAAATTCTCAAGTTCAAATTTGAATTTGCCCCATATACATGCAACATTTGGAACTGGATTTCCAACATTTTTGGCTTGGCTTTGGTATTAGAGCTTTTTGAAACCATGAATAAACGAATTTCCGTCATCTATCAAAAGACGCAAGACCGGGAAACTGTTGTTTGAATTGCAACTTTTTTGATGACATTTTGTATTGTTGCGCTAAAGCCAGCGTCAAAAACACCCGAAAACCTCACAATACACAAAGCAAAGAAAGATCTTCCAGATTTAAAAGGAACATCTGCAATTAACTTCGACATGTTTCCGACAGGTTTTAGCTGGAGTATTATCGGATTCAGAATTGTTGCAGTTTTGTCACTCTTTTTTTCAGAACGTTTTTGGATTTTTGATAACAAAAACTCTGACCCAAAATAATTGTCCTAAGGGGGTTATTTACTAAACTCTGAATGCAAAAATCACAAAAAAATTGTGTTTTTTTTATATAAAATCTGATTTTTAAAAAATCACTAATTTTACGGAATTTAATAAACCCCAAGGATGGGGTCTTTATCTGAAAATCTTGCATCTCAGACCTGTTGAGGTTGAATATAAGTCAATGGGAGAAGTCCCAATGATTTTTTAATGTGTGCTGGGTTTCAGGCAATACTTCCAAGTTTTCAGAGTTTTTCGGGTGAAAATTGCTGAAAAAATAGTGAAAATCGGATGAAAAAGTCTGAAAAAGTAGTGAAAATCAGATTTTTTCAGGCAAACAAATTTTTGGGAAAATGGAATAATAGATAAGCGTAAAAAACCTAATATTATTTAGATAAATTCGGACTTTAATAAATAACCCCCTTAGTGTTGCTATATGTTCTTAGAGATAAACAGGAACATATTGGCATGGCAACAACAGCGACATAGCCTATACAATTTAAATTAAAGGAACAGTAACACCAAAAAAGAAAAATGTAATGAAAATATCATGTAGGGGCAGATTTATCAAGGGTCGAAGTGAATTTGAGGGAATTTTCGAAGGAAAAACATTTGAAGTAATTTTTTGGTTACTTGACCATTAAATAGGATACTACAACTTCAATTCGAAGTAAAAATCGTTCAAATATTTGAATGTTTTGCCTCTAATAATGATTAATTATATCTTAGCCGGAATCAAATACAAGGTACTGTTTTATTACAGAGACAGAAGAAATAATTTTTTAAAACTGGATTTATTTGATTAAAATGGAGTCTAAATGGGAGATGGCCTTTTCATAATTCTGAGCTTTCTGGATAATGGGTTTCTGGTTTACAGATCCCATACCTGTAGTAAAAAATCATTCCTGGGGTGATTCACTTTTAAATGATCTTTTAATATGTTATAGAATGGCTAATTCTAAGCAACTTTTCAATTTAATTATTTACCTTCTTCTTCTGACTCTTCCCAGTTTGCACATGGGGGTCAGAGCTAAAAAAAATCCTCTATAAGGCTACACATTTATAGTTATTGCTACTTTTTATTTCTCATCTTTCTATTAAGGGGCTCTCCTATTCATATTCCAGTCTCTTATTCAAACCAATTCATGGATGCTACGGTCATTAGGAACCGCATTACAAATTGCAAACTGGAGACTATAATGTGTAATACACAAAACCATGAATATCTTGTAAATTATAGCCTTATAAACGGTGACTAGTGATGTCATCAGTTATAATCGGTGAGTAGTGATGTCATTTTGGTCACATGACTCACTAAAACTTGTGTATTATAATAAATAAAGTACCCCTTGCTGGAAAATACGAGGGCAATAGAAGTAACCTCGGAGTTCCATGACCTGTATAGCACTTAGCCTTAGGCCTTGTGTTTTTATAAGGTCATGGAACTCCTTGGTGACTTATAATATCCTTATTATAAGGATATAATATATAATATCCTACAATAGGGGGAACTTAATTCACTATATCATTTACAGGATATTTATAGCTCTTGGGTATTATAAATATATATAACTATAAGCATTGCTATACGTAGGTTTACACTATTATTATTGCAGCAGCATGGACAGTTTCCCATATTATGAAATGAAACTATAAGCACTATACATTGGGCAAAATATACTGTTTTACACGCTGCACAGCACGTGTTTTTTTTTTTTGTCAAAATTAGCACAATTAGCTTCATCTCAAATCAGAAGCAACTGCACCGCATATTTTCTGTCTGGCTTAATTTCCTGTTTGCCGCATGAGTGTTGTGTGCTCTATTCTTCTGGCACAACTCAACTGCTGTGATTGCTATTGGACATTGAGGGAATCCTGGAGGTACTGCCTGGTAGAGTCAATAGCAATGATAGGAAAGTGTGAGGAGCACATATTGGCGCAAGTACCTTTAATGAAAGTCGTTTTATGTGCAACTGACTGTGAGGAAAGTGAAGGGATTGTAACTGCACTTGCAGACATAAATTAGTTTTTCATTCTTGCAAATGGTATTGTTTTGGGCCAGATATACATTGTAAAATCCACTTGTTTTGAAAGATTGCCAAATAAGAAAATGAATGTCCAACAGCGAATTGGGCCTTTATTATTGGGCCTTTATTATTGGGCTTTTATTATTGGGCCATTATTACTGGGCCGTTATTACTGAGCCATCAGCACAGTCCTTGCCTCATGTCCAACAGGGGTTTCTAGTCTATATACACACACACAGTACCATTTATTGCTGCAGCAAATATATATAAATGTAGATATATAATATGCACCACAGCACTGAAGTTCCAAATATGGCAATAGCAAGTGTCAACTTGACTTCAGGTCAATAGTGGAATTTATGTGTACATTGTGCAACAGCACCCAAATCATACTGAGACAACAAAGGCCAAGCAGTGTTTGTGCTGGAAAGTCTATTACAGACGAACAAATATGTGGGGTTTTTCACTCTGTCATCCTAAGATTCCATTTCCTGTCCTGCTTCTGGGCATATGAACAAATCTGTATGAAGCAAACTCAGAACTGCAACTATTAGCTAAACTTACTTTAAAGTCGAAATTTACCCTCAGTTTAGTCTCTTATAAGTACGAGTGGGTATTAGTGGTTCTGCTTCTTGACAGAACATGACTTAGAACGTTATAGCTAAGAAATGGGTTTTATTTGCAGCATCTGAACCATGGTAGCACCTGTACAATACAATGTAGGTTCACACCATCAGCTGTGTATTTTAAATTAGTAGGCTGTTTGTATGATGTTCCCTGGATACTCCATCCTGGCATCCACAAATCATGCAAATGTATCATAAAGGTTGGGAATCCTACAGCAGGCAGAATAACTGCTAATAGGCTTTTATTTTGTGTCCACACTACGGGGCAAATTCACTAAAGGACGAAGTGCCTAACGCTAGCATAAATTCGCTAGCGTATCGCATTTTCATTAATCGCCGATTCACTAACGGACACTGGCGTACATTCGCTAGTGTTACTTCACACCCTTACGCCTGGCGAATTTGCGCAATGGACGTAACTACGCAAATTCACGGACGCGCGCATTTTTCTGAACGCTACCCTTTACACTAGACTTCCTTCACCACCTCAGACCAGGCGAAGTGCAATAGAGTAGATAGGGATTGCTTCAAAAAAAGTTGAAATTTTTTCAAAGTCCTAAAAAACGCTGGCTTTTTCGGATTCGGATTTTAGTGAATTTGCGTAGCGCTGGCGAAAATTCATCTGGTGAAGTGCGGAGAAGCGGACGCTGGCACAACTACGAATCTTAGTGAATTTGCCCCTATATGTTTCGGGCTTCAAGGGCCCTTTCTCAAGTGTGTACAGGTAAGTTAAAAAGAACATTTAAAGGTCAAAACAGGAAGTCCCCACCCCCTATTCCACAGTGCAAACAATTAACCCTTGTCGATACAGTCTCTTTGGCGCAAATTCACTAAGCGCCGAAGTGCCGAACACTGGCGTAGTTTCGCTAGTGTTACTTCGCACCCTTACGCCAGGCAAATTTTCGCTAGCGACGTAACTAAGCAAATTCACTAACTTGCGCAGTGTACTGAACGCTACCTTTTACGCTACACTTCCTTCACCGCCTCAGACCTGGCGAAGCGCAATAGAGTAGATAGGGATTGTTTCCAAAAAAGTCAAATTTTTTTCTAAGTCCCAAAAAACGCTGGTGTGTTTTCTACATGATGGGTGATAGGCTGAAAAAGATCGAAAATATTTTTGGGGCTCCCCTCCTTCCCCCCTACATTTCCTGACTCATGGCAACTTACCTAGACAGTGGGCACATGTGTAGGGCAAAATAAAATTTTTATTTGCTGATTTGAAGGTTTTCTAGGCATTTGTAGTGCTGATACGTGTTCCTCCATTGAAATTTGAATTTGGCGCCGTATGCAAATTAGCCTTCGCTAGCGTAACTTCGCTTTACATAGCGAAACAACGCTAGCGCAACTTCGCAACCTTGCGTTACCCCTGTGCGCAACTTCGGATTTTAGTGAATTTGCGGAGCGCTGGTGAAACTACGCCTGGCGAAGTGCGGCGAACTTCGCATCTTAGTGAATTTGCCCCTTTATGTCCATAAGTGCATCGTATATGGTTACTAGTGCATATACAATGTAGTTTGCTGCGTCTTAAAAGAAGTCCAATTCCAGTTGATCCCATCCGTGACAAGTTGCTGTGTGATCTAAAATAAATACATCCATATGTACAAAATATGCAAAGGAACTGCTCAACTACTGAGCCTACCTAGACGTCAATTAGTTACACTTGTTACATTGCTGCACTTTTGTATCCAAATAATTGGATAAATCTTACCATTGGGAGAAAAAGATGAGCAAGATATCTGGCTGTAAAGTATTCTAACTTGGGCAGTCTTTGGTATCTGAGAACAAGGAAGCAAAAAAACGGTTACACATTATAAGAAGGAGTTTATATGCTTGTCCGCAAGGACATTTCAGCATATATACTATATGATTCGATTCACATGTGGCATAATCATTTAATTTGATGGGTGTTCCTTTAGTGGGATGACCAACTGTATTGCCTTTTATTATAGAAGCACAACAAATGCAGTTTAAACACGGAAAGGTCCCTTTTTTGGGGTACCTATAAACAAATTCTGCTTTCCTGAACCAGAGCTGTCTGAAGAGCATAACATATCCCTTAGTGAACGACCTTGAGTATAACAAAAAAGATCAGATTTTTTGTCATGTTGTAGGATTGGCCATTATTGTTTGATGATGCACTCTATGCATCTGTAACTTTGATACAAAAGGAATTCTATTGTTATTATCATTACTTTTGCTTTTGGTCTTTAACAATGCTGTTCTGTCTAGCTCACTCACTTCCTGGATAATGGGTGTTAAATCACTCCTCCTATAACCTCTATTTAGAAATTTTTTAGTGAGTAAATGTGCAGCGGACTGGAACTGTTCTACATTAGATGATATGCATCTTGCCCTGATGTACTGTCCCTTAGGTATAGATTTTATAGTCTTAGGGTTATGAAAGCTATCTGGCTTAAGTAACGTATTACGGTCTGTGGGCTTTGAAAAAATTGTAGTGGTTATTTCATTGTTATGGATACTTATCCTTACGTCCAGGAAATTAATGGATGTGGCTGAAATCTCACTGGTAAACTTGATGGTGCGGTGTTTACTGTTTGCCATCTCTATCATATTATGGAATTCAGGTACTGATCCCTTCCATATAACCAGTATATCGTCCACATATCTCCAGTACTTTATGATCTGACTGCAAAAAGGTCCCTTCATAAAAATCTCTTGCTCTATATGGTATAGAAATATATTGGCGAACGACAGAGCGACCGCCACCCCCATTGAGGTCCCCTGGCATTGCCAAAAGTATTCTCCCTCGAACCTGAAATAGTTTGGAGAGTGGTTCAAGTACAGAACCTATAGTGGATATTATGGGGTGCCCAGGTGGTTTTTCTAGGGATTTATGTATTTAAGGTAGTAGATATAAAACAGGGGTGTGAGGATATTCCACGCTTAAATAATCCCATTCCTGTTTGGTAATTATCCCATTCTCATACGCCTCTTTTACTAATGCATCCACCTCTTTCTTTATAGAGAACACTGGATCATTCAAAATCCTCGCATAGTGGTCACTCTCATTAAGTTGTCTGTAAGCCTCCTCTACATACTTCTGTTTATCCATAACCCACCTTTATCTGCAGATTTTATAATAATAGCTTTATTATTTTGTAACGCTGCAAGGGCTTGTTTTTCCTTTTATGTAAGATTGAATCTATTATGAATACTCTGTTTCTTATGTGACGTGTCCCAAATACTTGAAACCTCATTCAATACAATGTTTTCAAAGGTAACAACTGAGGGGTTATCAATTAAGGGCATGAATTTGCTGGGTTTTTTAAGCATATTTGATTTACATTTGCTTTCAAGTTCAGAGAAATCCATAAAATGCATTTTTAATTTCAGTTGTCTAACAAACTTTAAAAATTCTATTTCCCAGTTCACAAGTTCATATTCATAATACGGCACATAGCCCAGTCCCTTATTCAAAACGGACCTCTCACTGGCAGTGAGCGTGTATGCTGATATATTTATGCATAAGTCATTTACCTCCGGTGTGTAAGGGTCCTCTGTGGGTAATCCTCTCGTGGAATGGGGGCTCTTGGATTCCTGTACTGGCGACTTGGCAGTGGCACGGCCACTGACACATCAGTATCTAGACATTTTCAAAGCTCAGGCCACAATTTGAATCAATTGAAATGGTGTGTTCTGGAGAAAGTAAAGATGCCGAAGAGAGGTGGAAATACTAAAATAATGTTATCACAGAAAGAAGCGTATTGGATCAAAAGAATAAATACCATGACCCCATTAGGTATGAATGACAGTTGGAGCATAAACTCCTTCTTATAATGTGTAACCGTTTTTTTGCTTCCTTGTTCTCAGATACTAAGGCGCAAATTCACTAAGCGCCGAAGCGCCGAACGCTAGCGTTAATTCGCTAGCGTTTGGCATTTTTCGTTACTGCGCAAATTCACTAACGAACGCTGGCGTAGTTTCGCTACTGTTACTTCGCACCCTTACGCCAGGCAAATTTTCGCTAGCGACGTAACTACGCAAATTCACTAACTTGCGCAGTGTACTGAACGCTACCTTTTACGCTAGACTTCCTTCGCCACCTCAGACCTGGCGAAGCGCAATAGAGTAGATAGGGATTGTTTCAAAAAAAGTCAAATTTTTTTCTAAGTCCCAAAAAACGCTGGCGTGTTTTCAACATGATGGGTGATAGGCTGAAAAAGATCGAAAATATTTTTGGGGCTCCCCTCCTTCCCCCCTACATTTCCTGACTCATGGCAACTTACCTAGACAGTGGGCACATGTGTAGGGCAAAATAACATTTTTATTTGCTGATTTGAAGGTTTTCTAGGCATTTGTAGTGCTAATACATGTTCCTCCATTGAAATTTGAATTTGGCACCGTATGCAAATTAGCCTTCGCTAGCGTAACTTCGCTTTACATAGCGAATCAAAGCTAGCGCAACTTCGCAACCTTTTACCCCTGTGCGCAACTTCGGATTTTAGTGAATTTGCGGAGCGCTTGCGAAACTATGCCTGGCGAAGTGCGGCGAAGTTTCGCCTGGCGCAACTTCGCATCTTAGTGAATTTGCCCCTAAGACTGCCCAAGTTAGAATACTTTACAGCCAGATATCTTGCTCATCTTTTTCTCCCAATGGTAAGATTTATCCAATTATTTGGATGCAAAAGGGGCAGCAACAAGTAACAAGTGTAACTAATTGATGTCTAGGTAGGCTCAGTAGTTGAGCAGTTCATATTTTGTACATATGGATGTATTTATTTTAGATCACACAGCAACTTGTCACTGTTGGGATCAACTGGAATTGGACTTCTTTTAAGACACAGCAAAAAGAAAATATTTTTTTTTTTTTACGCACTAGTAACCATATATGCTGCACTTATGGACATAAAGAGACTGTATCGGCAAGGGTTAATTGTTTGCACTGTGGAATAGGGGGTGGGGACTTCCCAACCTTTATAATACACCTGCACAGTACAGACAGTATAGTATATATTTTGTGATCTTAGGACACACAACTATACTTCAGACAGAAATGACAAATAATATAATCTTGCATGCTTGTTAAAAAGGCAGCCATGTTTATGACAGCAGAGTGGTTCTCTGAGCAGGCCCTGCAAACACTCAGCTTCCCCTTTGTATCCTCTCTGAACAGTGCTGTACGCAATACAGGCACTTCCCGCTCTCTTATTAAGTCAGGGCTCTTAAATGTTGCTTAATAATGGTAAAAAACTTGCATTGCCTGGATAACTCATTGCTATTCATAGCATCACACAAAGAGGCAGTAGGAATAATACTAAAGAGGAACAGACAAACAGCACTAAATTCCTGCTACAAAGTTGCAAATTTGGGGAATAAACTACATTTAAAAGCTATAGATCCATGACCTGATCCATGAAATGTTATATGGTCATGGAATTCATAGGTGACTTATAGGGGCCAATTCACCAAGCTCGAGTGAAGGATTCGAAGTAAAAAAACTTCGAGTTTCGAGTGTTTTTTTTTTGTGCTCCTCGACTATCAAATTGGCGTAAATTCACTTGAGTAGAATGATTCGAATAGATCGAGCGCAAAAACGCTGCTACTATTCGCCATTCGATAGTCGAAGTACTGGATCGAGCGCAAAAACGCTGCGACTATTCGCCCATTCGATAGTCGAAGTACTGTCTCTTTTAAAAATACTTCGACTGCCTACTTCCCACCTAAAACCTACCGAATTGCTCTAAAAGCCTATGGGAAAGTCCAATAGGCTTGTTTTCCAAGTTTTTGATTGAATAAAAAGGCATTCGATCGAAGAAAAATCCTTCGAGCGAATATTCGATCGAGCGACTATTCGCCTGGCAAATATTCACCAATTCGACTATTCGCCAGCGCGTAAATTCACCCGAATTGCCTATTCGATTCTATTCAATTCTATTCCCCAGTCGAATTTCGAGGGATTTAACCCCTCGAAATTCGACCCTTGATGAATTTGCCCCTTTGTGTTATGTTATTTCAGCACATTTTGTTTTGCTGAATATAATTCAGGGAAACCAACCACAAGACAGGTCAAATTAAGGATAATAACTTTTCGCAAACGCACTCACCTGACCCTGTTAAATATTGTAGGTTTAAAAACCATAATGACTAAAAACTGCAAAAAAGCCCCAGCCAAAATAGCAATGCTGTTTCCCATGGTGTCATATTGAAACGATCATATATAATTTCCTTCTCTTTTATAACAATATAGGATTTTGTGCTGTGTAATGTTATCTATGCTATCTGATATCAGTACATTCAATCCAGCGCCGTATAATATTTAATTTAATTTTGTTCTGTTGAGCACTTTTCAGCACTTTCGAAATTTGACTTTTGAATCACAAAGACTTTACTTGCAATAATGATGAAATGGAATTTTTATGATTTACTTAGTGAAAAAAAACCAAAAACTCAAAATAAAATATGTTGCCGTCTAAAAGCTGTTAAGTTAATGCAGAACTGAAAGGAAGTTGTATTTTCGAATTCATGCTATTTTTCAGTTTTCAAGGTGAATTTAAAAAAAACAATTAAGGATAGACTGAGATTGCACTGCGATTCAGTTTTCCCCCACATTTTTAAGCAATCAAGATTTTTAGTTTTGAAATCTTTCTTAAAGGGGAACTATCGCGAAAAATAAAATTTAATATACAGTAAGCTTCATCGTACTGAAATAAGAAACTTTCTAAATACAATCAATAAAAATTCTGCATCCTTTCTGAAATAAATCCTTTCTTCTTGCTGGAGTTGGCTGTCAGATATTCATTGACAGCTAGATCCACTTTATCTTATGGGGGGGACTTCCTTTACTAGCAGATGTATTAGAGCTCACTCAAATAACTGATTCCAGTAAAAACATAATCTAACAAAATAACTGCCCTTTGCACAAATCCTTCATGTTGAGAGACTTGATGTCTGGTGATTTTAATAGAATGAACTCTAATACATCTTCTAGGCAAAAGGAGCCCCTTATAAGATCTATTGGATCTAACTGTCAATGAATATCTGACACCCAGCTCCTGCAGGAAGAAAGAATGAGAGAAACAGATGCTGAGAGAGGAATAGTGAAGACAAACTTGATTATTTCAGAAATGGTACTGAATTTTTAATTGATTGTATTTAGAACGTTTCTTATTTCAGTATGTTGACGCTAATAAAAAATTTTCATTTTCACGATAATACCCTTTAAATCTTAAATAAGCACACATTCAGGGGCACATTTACTAAGCTCGAGTGAAGGATTAGTATAAAAAAATACTTCGAATTTCAACAGATTTTTTTTGGCTACTTCGACCATCGAATTGGCTACTTCGACCTTCGACTATGACTTTGAATCGAACGATTCGAACTAAAAATCGTTTGACTATTCGACCATTAGATAGTCGAAGTACTGTCTCTTTAAAAAAAAACTTAGACTACCTACTTCGCCACCTAAAACCTACCAAGCACCAATGTTAGCCAATGGGGAAGGTCCCCATAAGCTTTCAAAGGTTTTTTTGATCGAAGGAAAATTGTTCGATCGATGGATTAAAATTTAAAATGATTTTTCCTTCGATCATTCGATCGAGCAAAATGCGGTAAATCCTTCGACTTCGATAGTCGAAGTCGAAGGATTTTACTTTGAGGTTCGAATATCGAGGGTTAAATAACCCTCGATATTCGACCAATAGTAAATTTGCCCCTCAATGTTTTTAAGTTTTCTTAAATTCTAAAAAAAGTGAATTTGATTTTTTTTTTTAGATCTAACTGCTAAAGCACAGAAAAATTCATTTTGCCTTCATGCTGTGCATTTTGTTGTAATACATCATTGTGGGATAAAATTGCTATAGCAAAAATATATAGCAGATTTGGACAAATCTGATCTGTGCAAATAGTGATAGGGTTATTCTGAATCCCAAACTGAATCTGTGCAGTGTATTCAGCAAATCAGCCTTCTATTAAAATAATGCCACAGAAAATATTTGGTAATTGAGAATTATAATTACAGACAGTTCATATTATATAATTTTATAATGTTTTCCTGAATTTCTAAATGTAATGCAATATTGATCTATGGAGGAATTAACAAACTAGTAAAACACACAAGTCTTTTTAAAAACACACGCTAAGTGCATAAAAAAGTGCGTTCAAAATGTATCTCTCTGCTATACTCAAAAATATGCAGCATTTTTAAAAAACTTTGTGGAAAGTGACTACAGTAAAGCACAGGCATGTACAAACAGGCTTTCTGTCCTAATTGGTAACATATAAAGTGATTTGTAAATTGCAGAATTTTGGATAGTGCCTACTTAACTGTTTTCTGTCTGCTAGGCAATGAAAGTTGAGGATTTTTTTTTCTTAGCATTTAGGTTTTATAAACATCAGTGTTCATGCCAAGGAAATTGTTACTTCTTTTTTATCCAAATACAAATTTAGTGTTTGGCACAGTGTTGTATATTTAATTCTAGGAGCAAGGCAGTGCCGAATAACAAAACCAGTCTGCAACCTTAAAGGAGAACTAAAAGCAAATATGAGTATGAATTACACATTTTCTATACTAAACTTATTGTACCGTGCTAAAGGTTCAGATTTTCTATAACAGTCATGCTCCAGGTTGGCTCCCCATCTTGAATTTTGTTAGCAGTGTCAGTGACACTGCACATGCTCAGTGTGCTCATGGAGTAGGCAGCTGTTGAGAAGCTAAGTTTAGGGGTCATTGAAAATAATCAAGCTGAAAATTAGGTTTGTCGTTCATAAACAGTAAGTTGATGCTACAGGGCTGGTTATTAAGTTCTAATGCAATTCTGAGCCGTCATGTGATGAGAATGTGAGTTACTTGGTAATTACTAATTTTATATTCTATAAATACTGTATATTGTGGGTTTGTCCTTAAGTGCAGGTAAGTGACAGCAGCTCATGGCACTTGCAATGAATCATATGGATATAACGGATTCCACTCACACGCCCTGGCCCTCCGATCAGTGCAAATCCTTGGTGCCTGGTGCAAGAGGAATCGGTGAACTTGTAGCCAATATGGAAGAAAAGAAATTCACCGGCACACATGGGTAATGACAGCAGGGTAAACCCTTGCTGGTTTTTTGTGGGATGCAACTTTGCAATGTTGCATCTCGCAATAAACCAAGGGCAACAATACATGATATTTTCATTACTTTAAAACACTTTCCTTTTTTGGTGTTACTGTTCCTTTAAACAAGATGTTATAAGATGCTACTAGAAAATAAATGATCCTAAAGAAAATCATAAACATATTACCTAACAGAAGGAATCAGTCACAACAGGCTAATATTGCTTGTGAGACGCTGCTTGTGTAAGACCTGCTTGATGATACTCGTTTCAGCTACATCATTAGATGTGACATCCATCTGAATGAGGTGTGAACATGAGACAGTTTACCCACAAAACAAAAATTAAGACTGAAACTGAGAGCATATAGCATATGCAATATAAAGCAATTTGATGAAAGACAAAAAAAAGCCCAACTTTTCAAAAGAAGAATGAACATCAAAAAAAAGAATGATGATCAAACCTCTGGATTTCAAGAAATAGGTTTATTGTTTTCCCAGTTCCTCTTCAGTGGTTCAGCCTTCAACAAATTCAAATTCATTAACAAAAAGATTAAACGAGATCAGTTTGCCCCATTATTTATGATATTGTGTTCAGATAACTTTCATAAATCAGACAGTTTATATGATAAAAACATCAACACGTTGTTGACATAACATAATTCAGCTAAGCTCTATATTAACAGATAAAGAAATACACTATATATATATATATATATATATATATATATATATATATATATATATATATATATATACACATAATCAGTGGAAAATATGATAAAATCTGTAGTAAAAAAGAAAGAATTAAAACACACTCTACACTGACCAGTCCAAACTGCAAACATGTGCTGAGACTCTTGGGCAGCATATATGAAAGAAATTCAAGCAAAATATTTAAGGGGAATGCTACAACAACATAACTTAAGCTTTTTGAAAAGTAAACATAATTTCAAGCAACTTTGCAATATACATCATTAAAAAAAATGCAGACTTTTCATGATTTTTAATGGTTTCTGACAGTTCCCTAAGCCTAACCCCCTGCTCTTCTGCTGATCTGTCTGACTACTTTGCTGAGCTGGCTGACTACTGTTACTTTGTATCGACAGCCAGCTGTCCTTTTTTAAAAAAGGTCAGTCGGGTGTAAATACGCATAAACTGCGCTAGCACTGAAACTAATGGAAAATGCACTATGGCAATTCTCACAGGGCGCTCGCAAGCTGAAATCCATCACGGGACGCCAGTATTGGCGTTTTTTTAGCAGAAACGCCAATACTCTATGGGATCTGCAAGTTTGAAACCAGACTTTACGTAAATATGCAGCGTATTTTAAATATGGCGTCCAAATTCTCGCGAGATAAATTGCGCATATACGTAATTAAGTTGTGTATTGACGATCATTCCTGCTCCATTTTGCATGTATATAGTTTTTCTATTTCTAAATAGCTTTACTATTTTCTATTTCCAGCCAGCGGAATTTTGGGGAACGAGAACAATGAGAAGTGTATGTTGGGAAAAGAAACCTATGTGCTGAAAAACGCATGTTGACGGTCGCGTCATAAACGCAACATAAAAACGCCATGTCTGGCCTTGCCCTTAGCCTCCATCCTCTAAACCCACACAATTTAGTGGGCTGTTGGGGGGCTGGTTCAGCCTCCGTGTACTTGGAATGCCAGGGCCTATTTGGAATCCCCGTCCAGAACTGGTTGTGAGCTATTCAGATGCTACAGTGTGTGCAAGTGCCTTAGTGGGAACACTACAAAAGTAGATGAGAACTGCACTAATTCTCAAAATCCAGAGTCAGATCTACTACAATCTACAAACAATTGTCTCTGGGTTGAAAATGAATTTACCCAATTTAGACAGGGTGTTTATATTCCTCTATTTATGTGTTTACTGTATAAACTATCCAACCTTAAGTTAAAGGAGAAGGAAAGGTCCAATCGATGGAGGGTGCCAAATGCTAAGGCACCACCTAATAATTGTAATCACTTGCCTGATACCTGATTCTGTTAGCATAATACTGCACCGGCCGGGGTACATGCAAGGGAGGGATTGTCTGCCTGCTTCTGTCTTCACACTGCTTGTGTATGCGCAGTAGAGCGAAAAGCCGAACGGTAACAAAAAAGCCAACTAAGATATATGTAGCCACCCTTGAGTGCTTTAATGTAAGGATTGTGTACAGGACTAAGCTGCAGTTGTTGCCCTTGGAGGAGCTTGAAAAGAATAGCAAATCCAGAGGGTTATGCGTCAAACAAATAACTGGTGTATTGAACAGAAGAGGATAAGCACTTCACATCCTCAGGCAGCATCAATCAGAGCACATCAGGGGCAAACCTTGACATCTTGACATTGGAGAATAATCCCTCTCAGTAGGTAGGACAGTCTGTCTTGGTGACTTCTCCAGAACTAGGAATCTCACAATGGTATCTTTCTTCCTGGCCCTTTCCCTGACCTCTGAGCTCATCCACTGGTGTCCCTGTCTGGCGTATTGGACACCGTAAGGGTACTAACCCCACTTATATCCTTGTTGGAGCCAAGAGCTGTTCACTAACTATCCTGTTCTGTTCTTCGCTCCTAGAGCGACTATAACACCACTCATGTGCTCTCTATAAACTTTCCCTACCTTGGGGCCTGATAACACTCAGACCTAGTCATGGCCCACCTCTCCACAGGGTGGGATCCAGGAATCAGGCCCCTAGAACATGTGTGCTTCCCCTTTTAACCAGCTACACACTGCCATCTAGTGGCAATCCAATCTCTAAGGACCCAGGGAAATTTACAGAACCTTTAGGTGGCTGAGACTAAAGGTGGCCATAGACACACAGATCCTATCGTATGAATCGAGGATTCATACGATTTTCAGATCGTGTGTGGCGTATGCCGACATCTTTTGTCCGGCGGAGATCGGTCTTTTGGTCATTCGGTCAGGTTTGATTTTGACCCGACCGATCCCGCCGGAGCCCATGGCACATGGTAATCTGATCATTTGGCCATACGGCCGAACAATCAGATTACCCACGATATATCCATGCCTGTTAATGGCATATCAGGGAAAGATTGGCTCGTTTGGTGATGTTGCCAAATGAGCGGATCTATGCGTCTATGGCCACCTTAAGAGGGGGGGGGACTGCCTGAGTAAACTACACTCAAATCTCAGGGTCTCTACATATAATTAATCCTTATTGGAGGCAAAACCATTCCCTTGGGTTTAATTAATGTTTATTTTTTTTAGTAGACTTAGGGGCCTATTTATTAAACCTCAATTTTTTCCTCAAGTTTTTAAAGGGGGAAAACTCCAATTTTTAGAGGAATAAAACCTAGAATTTTAAGAGATTTATTATACCCCAACGTTTCTAAAAATCCGAAACTTTGGGGTATAATACAGTCAATAGCAGATTTTCCTTTTACAATTTGACATATTGTGATCTGTGTTTAGTAGGGTGACTACTCGAAAATATTGAGACTTTTCCCGCACTGACTTTTTGATCTTTTTACCCATAAAGTGGATCACCGTACCAGAGGCCACCCCTTTAGACTAGAAGAAAAGAACTTTCATTTGAAGCAACGTAGGGGGTTCTTCACAGTCAGGACAGTGAGGTTGTGGAATGCACTGCCGGGTGATGTTGTGATGGCTGATTCAGTTAATGCCTTTAAGAATGGCTTGGGTGATTTTTTGGACAGACATAATATTAAAGGCTATTGTGATACTAAGCTCTATAGTTAGTATAGGTATGGGTATATAGAATTTAATTAAAAGTAGGGAGGGGTGTGTGTATGGATGCTGGGTTTTCATTTGGAGGGGTTGAACTTGATGCACTTTGTCTTTTTTCAACCCAATTTAAATTTAACTATGACTTTTTCGAGCTGATTTATTTGATAAATGAGTTAAATTTTAATAAAAAAGGAGATAAATTCGAGTTTTAGTATATACCCCCCTTAAAGTATGGTGATCCAAATTAAGGAAAGACCCCCTCATCCAGAAAACCCCATGTCCGAGTTCTTCCGAGGTCCCATACTTGTACTTATAAAAGCAGACTTATTAGCAAAACGTGATCAACATGACCTATAGGTAACTTTTAATGCACTTTAATATTTTGAAAAATTGTTTCACTGTCAGTATCACTTTAAAGTGAAAGAAATGCTTTCACAACTGGAGGGATTTTCTAGTGATTAAAATGTTTAAGTGGTTTGCTACCAGTTTTTTTCCATCTGTGCAAGCAAATGATTTAGAGAATAACATAATTATCGGAGTCATGGAGCAACAGCTTTCAAACATATCACCAAAGACAAACATTTGACATTTTCCATTCTGTGTTCAAATATATACGCTGTAAAGTGCACACGGGATAATGTACGGAGTGATAAAACATTATAATACAGTTCATACTGTACATTATGATATTTAGAAACAATTTTAAGTGGCTCCATAAATAGAGCATTTGAATACAATATGGCAACTTTTTATAGATAGTACATAATGGTAGGTGTTTCCTATGGCAGGTTTTATTTATAATTCTATCTTGTTTCTTGCTACCTGTGTTTAATTATGTATGTAATAATAAAACAGAAGCTTGTACTTTATGCTAACTAACTACATGAATCCATATTGGTGGCTAAACAATGATATTGGGTTTATTTAATGTTTAATTGATTTATGGCAGACTTTAGGTATGGTGATCAAAATTACAGAAAGATCCCTTATCCAGAAAACCCCCAGGTCTCAAGCATTCGGTATAATGGATCCTATACCTGTATATTAATTTAATTCTCATTATCTTATTTTCATTTCTATATTGAGTATAGAACCTGCTCCTTAAATATTTATTTATAGATTTTTGATCAAGTACCTAAGAGGACCGTGCAGGAAAAACAACAGGGTATAAAAAAATTATTCTAAACACCTTGGCAAATCTACATGCTTCAGACATTTTTACTAGCCCAATTAGCATATTTATCACTCTCTTAATAAATTACAATACCTTGGAGCAGAGTGCCTCTATAGACTTCTTTAGGTCAGAATCAGATGTGAAGGAGAGTATAAAAGGAAAATGCAGACACAGGAGAGTTTTTTTTGCTGCAAGCAGAGATAATGCCATGTGAGACTAAAGTAAAGGGATATTTCACCTTTAAATTGTGATGAAGATATTGATATTCTGAGACAATTTGCAATTAGTCTTCATGTGTTTTATCACTTATTTGGCTTTCTGTTCAGCAGTTCTTTAATAATAATATTTTATAAGCGAAAATAAAATCCAAAAACCTCTAAAAGTCCGAATTGATTAAAATTTCCAATGGGTCCAGGGCAGCTTTACTGCTATAGGACCTCAACAGCTTTTACCAGGCAAATTTATGTATTATAGTTTTTTTGTGGTTTTTACACTTAATAAATCTCACATTTTTAGAGTTTTAAAGAAATACAAAAAAAACACAATTTTTTTAGAGATCCGTGGAAAAAAATCAAATACTAGTAAACAGACCCCAAAGTGTCTAGGAATACACCAGTCCTGCCTAACTAGTCATATTGACACATTTCTATTAATATAGATAGCTAAATGGATGCTAGGGCCTTATCTACCCTAGCAACCAGGCAGTGGTTTGAATGAGAGATTGGAATATAAAAAGGAGAGGGTCTGAATAGGAAATAAAGTAATACATAGTAAGAATAATTATGAAAATTGGATGTTTATAGAGCAATCATTTGAAAACTGAAGAGAGCCAGAAGAAGAAGACAAATCATTTAAGAACAATAAAAAAAATAATGAAGACCAATTTCAAAGTTCTATGTAGTAAAAAAAACTTTATTCTTCCATAATTGCATCTACACGTTTAGATCCACAGGAGATATTGTCATCAGGATAGTGCAAAAGAAGTGAAACACCCCATTATCTCACACTCAACCAATCACAGTGTAAATATATTATATATATATATATATATATATATATATACAGTCCGCTAGTAGTGAGTGCACACTGGGAACCATTTAATAGGTTTATTTCAAACTTCATTTTATTTAAGTTAATTAAAAAACAGGCCGACGTTTCAGTCCCCTTCTAGGACCTTTATCAAGACGATAATATATATTCTATTAATATATATATTCTATTATATACTGTGAAAGCTGAAAAGGAAGAAAGGCAGTCCTTTAGGTTTAAATGTTACCTTGTGGAGGATAGGAGGCGTGAATTACTGTTGCCAATTATTCAAAAGAAAAGAAAAAGATACTCTCAAATAAATTAACTAACTTATCTAAATTAAATAGTGAACCAATGAGTTGATAATTATAAAGTGCTTGTGCTAATAAAAAAGATTTGCTTGATTGATTAAAGCCTTTTGATAGGCTTTAAATAAATAACAAAACA
The DNA here is from genome assembly GCA_038501925.1 of Xenopus petersii. Classification (NCBI taxonomy): domain Eukaryota; kingdom Metazoa; phylum Chordata; class Amphibia; order Anura; family Pipidae; genus Xenopus; species Xenopus petersii. Next base: position 40,352,245 of record CM076676.1, on the reverse strand, counting down.
ACAAGTTCAGAGAAGCATAAAGTTGCTTTTTCTGTGTATTAAAAATAGCCAGTGCCAACTTGTTGATTTATATACTTAATCTATAAGCAATAGATTCAAGATTCCAATAAATTATAAAGTGCAAGTGCTCAACCGTTACTCAGTTGCCGACTGGGTGTGGTTCAAAATAATTAATTTATGCAAGTGCTAGTGCATTATAAAATCACAAGGTAATTCATTAATAATATAGTTTAACAAAAAAACGGAACCAGGACCAACATTCAAGGAAATTTGAGTAGGAAAAGGAAAATAGTGTAGAGGTGGAGAAGTCCCAAAGAAACTGCTGCCTATTATTTTCTAAGCCCTGGGACCCCACACGGGGAGAAAGTAGTACACTGAGGACTGTGGTCTCGTATATTACATGCCCTATCTCTTAAAGAGCTTAAATCTAAAAAACCACAAATCCACCAGTGCCATATGAACAACAGAGAATGAAGAAATTGAAAGCGGTTCCCTGGACCAGACTATGAGTACCCAAATTCAGTTAAAAAAGATTTTTTTTTTTTTTAAAAAAAAAAAATTTTTTTCAAGGTGATCGAAATGATAGTTAGAATCTAAGCAACCATTAAATAAAATAAAAATATTATTATGAAGAGAGGCTCTGCCAATGCGTTTCGCTAAAAAGCTTTGTCAAGGCTCTTACTATCTTTTTCTTTTCTTTTGAATACTGTGAAAGCTGTCAGATCTACTGTGCCATTAGTAGAGCTAACACTAAGGGGGTTATTTACTAAACCCGGAATGCAAAAATCACAAAAAAATTGTGATTTTCTTTTATAAAATCAGAAAATTACGAATTTTTCGGAATTTATTAAACCCCGAGGATGGAAAAGTCCCAATTAGAAAATCTGGATCTCAGACCTGTAGAGGTTGCATATAACTCAATAGGAGAAGTCCCAATGCTTTTTTGATGTGCACTGGGTTTTGTGCAATACCCCGAAATTTTCTGGCAAAAAAGCATAAGAAATCTGAGTTTTCGGGTGAAAAAACAGAAAAAAATAGTGAAAAACAGATTTTTTTCCAGCAAAGCAAATGTTCAGGAAAATGTAATAATAAATAAGCGTAAAAAAACAGAGCAGATTCGATCAGCGTTTGTAGCAGAAAATATTGAAATAAAAATCTGATAAATAACCCCCTAAGATATTAGCAGAGATGCCCTCTGTATGCTGATGCTTTGCACTGACATCATTTGTTACAATGACAGGAGAAATGTCATTTAAAAAAAAAGTGAAGCAACTCATTATGAAATCTCGAAAAACCAAAATCTAGGTCAGTTGAAGCAATGATTAAATTCACCAATGCTGGGTGATTTGTGAAAAAGAATAAACTTTCTCAAACAAGGAATTTTGGCCTGTACCTGTTACTTTCTTTTTCCCTGTGCTGCTATTCCACCAAGTAACCAAGAGTGGGAGCATTACACTACATATCCTTATTGCAGGATTGAAGTATACGGGGAATTTTTTTGTACCACACGCTGGTCCCTCCTACCACAATGCTATACATTTTCCTGTATGATAAAGCATTTCCAACACCCACAGGTACAACTAGAAGTCTGTATATAAACAAGAAGTAAAGATATCAGAAATGTTGGACTCCAAGGTGAAGCATCTTGAAAATCTAAAATGCAGATTCTGCGTATGTTCCTGCTCTGCGCTGTTTTCGGTGCCTTTGTGGTGTGTAAACCACAGTCCATGGTTGAAATAGAAGAGTTTGAAAAGGAATTCTATCCGTTTCTAGTTTCATCCGAAAATGTAAGTAAACCGTCTCTTCTTCCATTGCTGTTGGCTGAGAATTTTAAACATTCCTGAAGAATGCAAAATGCGCTGTCATTTGTTTGAATTGGACCGAGTTCAGATTCTGGCTGAACCACCCTTATTGACTTGGCTTTGCATTTCCAGAACACTTGCTAACATACTTTTTATATTTCAATTAAAAAAAAAACATTCTCTCTCTCTCTCTTTCTCTCCCAGAATTCACTTGCCAAGATCATGGTGTTGAAAAGAATTGATAAACATATGATAAAGGTAAGGCTGATATATGTGTTTTGTATTTTGGTAAACTAGTTGTTTAATATTGACCCTGAATGTGTCAGTTATGTTCATAGATAGAGCTTTTGCTTACAACGGGGGTTCTATCTGTTTTTCTAGCTGCTTCAACTCCCAGCATCCTCTTTAAAGCCTCACACAATCTATTGCAAATGAACTGGCTATATGTAGTGGGCCAATACTAGTTTTCAAGGAAGGCTTTACGCTAATGCTGGTGTACAATGGTATAATGCACACATTTTATAATATTAACCCCCAGCACACCTCCAAAAATGTTATTTATTACTCAAACTATTCTCAAGCTATATAGCAGGCTGCTGTCTTCCATATAGTTCCTAGAACTCCATTTAAACCCATAGAGGTGAAAAAGAGATCCCCCCTTCGGAGCAGAAGGGTGTTGACAGCTGTCAGCTCTCTGAAAGAGTGTATAATCTCCTCCAGTTCCTCTGTCTGAAATCAAAAGAGGAAATACAGTTGCTGCTCTTAAGCAACACAGTGAGCCAGTGAATCGACAGTTTCTTTTGGCTTGTTGGAGAGAATGATCTGTGCTAGCTGCTTTTAGGAAACCTTTTGATTTAACCGTGATTGTGCTGAGCATGCTGAGAAAAGTGCCTGTTTCAGTTTTATTCTTATTTTGTGCACAGTGTAAATGCGCAAGTGCCCAGCTGAAACATATTTGGGAGTATGTAAACAAGTCAGGAGATCCAAGCAGCATCCAGGTTAAAAAAATGCTGACAATGCTGGATTCTCTCATTGCCAAAACTCCCTCAAACCCGGTAAGTTTTCATTTTATTAAACTGTAGTATTTCGTAACATCCCAGCTTGAAATCTTAAAGCTCTTACTGTTAGGATTATATAATTTATATATTACAATGCAAGTGTAAAGTGTTAAGTGCAATCCTATATTTGTAAACATTTGTAACATCCCAGCTCGAAATCTTAAAGCTCTCACTGTTAGGATTATATAATTCATATATTACAATGCAAGCGTAAAGTGTTAAGTGCAAACCTATATTTGTAAATGCTGAGCAGGGATGACCTAAGAGTTTGACCTATCAAGTGCACATTGATGATGAAGTTAATAGACACTTCTATAATCAGTGTGGCCCTTCATTGTCCTTGTCAATTGAAGGACCCAGGGCAGCTTCCCCTACTTGCCATTTACTAAGGACAGGTCTGATTCTGAGTGTGGGCTATGGATTTGGGAAAATAGTGTTGACTATGGTGCAGGATATGGGGATGTTGCAATTTGTAGTCCCACATTATCGTCACACTATGTAGTCCCACAACAGGATCATTCATATATGCCTATACCCAAGGGGCGATTTTGGGTATAGGCACAGACAGCAGCCCAGATGCCGCCCCCCTCTCCCGTTTTGCGCTTAAAAATCAGCGTTGGAGCGGGTCAAAGGGGGCAGCATTCCTACTGCATTGGGCACAATAGCGCTCTCTGCACTAGCGGAGCCAAATTTCCGGGTTAAAATACGGAAATTCAACTTTTAAAGTTACAAGAGGCAACTTTTAGCCGCCCCTTGTAACTGGCTGCTCGCTGCTGCCTGAGGCCAAGTTCTCACCTTGCATCATGGCAGGAACGGCCCTGCGTATACCTAAACCTAGGGTTTCCACTGCACCACTGTCGATTTAAAGGGTTGGTTCACCCTTACATTAAATTTTAGTTAATTCTAACTAATTCTAAACAACTTTTCAATTGGTCTTCATTTTTGGAAATTTCTTAAATTATTTGCCTTTTTCTTCTGACTCTTTCCAGCTTTCAAATGGGGGTCACTGACCCCCACCTTAACAAATGCTCTGTAAGGCTACTCATTTGTTATTTCTACTTTTAATTACTCATCTATTTATTCAAGCCTCTCCTATTCATATTCCAATCTCTTATTCAATTCAAAGCATAGTTGCTAGGGTAATGTTTGACCCCGACCAGATTGCTGAAATTGCAAACTGAAGAGCCGATGAATAAAAAGCTAAAAACACCTCAAAAAACACAAATAATATTTGGCTCCGAATATCACTCTCTACATACTAATAGTTAATGTAAAGGTAAACAACCCGCTTAAAGCTGCACTTTCTAATAATGGACAATTTTCGCTTGAACTGCGGATGCAGAGCCAGGTGCATTTACTGTTTTGGTTGCAGGGTGCCATTTAATATGGTGGGGTTCATTTACTAATAATGGACACTTTCGCTCCAGTATCCATAGCACTTAATTAGAAACTAGCATATGGGACCATATGCACAATGTTCATTTGCTTTATTTGTTTGAAGACACATTCATTGAAGATTTATAAAATAATGAACAAGGGATTCCCAGCAGTTCTGTATTTAGCCCTAGTGAATAGACACTGTTATTAAAGATGATTCTTGTCTTAATTGATCAGAATTATTTGTAATCAGTTGAGTGGCAGTGCTCAGCTCTACTAGCAGGGAGCAGCCCTATCACCAATCCAAATCCAAGGTGAAGTGAAAATCTGTAGGCATAATAAAACAGTTATGGAACCTGTTATCCGAATGCTTGGGGTTCTCCGGATAATGGATCTTTCCTCAATTTGGATTGTCATACCATAAGTCTACTATAAAATCATGTAAACATTAAATAAACCCAATAGGTTGGTTTTGCTTTCAAGAAGGATTAATATCTTAGTTTGGATCGTATACAAAGTACTGTTTTATTATTACCGAGAAAGGGATTTTTTTTTGTAAATTTGGATTATGTGGATAAAAAGGAGTCTCTGGGAGATGGCCTCTCCCTAATTTGGGGCTTTCTGGATAATTTGTTTTACAGATAATGGATTTTGTTTTTACATGATTTAGTAGACTTAATTATGAAGATCCAAATTACCCATACGTTTATAGTAACAGCATTGACATAATTTACCATGGAATTAAAGTGGAGATAATTGGTGTATTTCGGCCCCTTATTGACTCATTGATATGGATATTGATACAGCAGAACGTTATCCCATTAGGCAGGAACACAAAGCTGTAATGCATGTTGGAGCAAGCATCTAGGATGTGTTAGAGGCCGCATCTTAGTCAGAATCACTTTGCAACTGTTTTTCTATGCAGGACCTCTAGCACCATTTAATAGTTTTTCTTAAGAAAGCAGTGAAGCACAGAGGCATGAAATCTTGGCAACATATCAATGCAATTTTATGCAAAAGGGAAAGCTGTTTCCAATTTCCACAGGCTTGGAATTCTTGAACAACAACACGTGCTTCCACTGCATGCTGTGTATCAAACATGCAAATGATATGTATAAATCCGGTTGGACATGCAGTCCCGGACTGGGATTCACAATCGGCCCTGGCATTTCAAGTACACAGAGGCCCAAGAAGCCCCCCACCAGCCCAATAAATAGTGGCTGTCCATGGCAACTTACAACAGCCCCTCTGGCATTTACCAGAACTAATAGATTGCCAGTCCGGGCCTGCATGGAGTCCTTTCATACACAAACCAGCACACTGTGTAATGATGGACCAGTTTAGTTGTTTCAGATCAAACGGGTTCATCAGTCTACAGCATGTGGTTCTGCTGAACTAACCAACCTATTAAAATCAGAAGTGTCACTCTTGATCCTTTGGATATATTATACTGATATGTGCATGGCTTGTATTGTTGTATTTGAGGAGAACTGGATGATGATGGTCAGGTCCAACCAATGTAGATTACTGAACATGCTCGCCTTAAAATGTAATGCCATTCACTTCAATATATAATCCTGGATTGTTATATCTTTTCCAACTTTTCCTGTACTCCCCTCTCCATACATTGCAAATGAGCCCAGGGTAGATGTGTATTGCACTTTTGCAAATACACAAAGTTGTTAGGCGTATGTTCTCAAATTTAAGAGCTACAATGTCTAGAGGGGCTAAGCAGAAGATTGGAGGGACAACATAAAAACCAGTTAGAGTGAGTGAATACTAGTTCATATTATTATAACTACTGCAAGTTGACCAGTGTCGACATATTTTTTATATACTGTATTTGCATTTTTAGTATTGTTAAAAGAGCTTACATTCAAGAAGAATGAGGAAACCTCTAGGGTAAATCTGTGCTGTAATGGAAATTCCTTTATGGGCAATCCAGAGGCAGTCATTTATCAAGACCATACAATACAATTTGTATATACGTTCCCCCAATGCCATAGACAGGAGTCAGCACTTGCATATTCAGACCCTATCTGATATAAGATCTCCAATGGAATTTAGTTTTGCTAACATGCCAAGAATGCTCATTGAACCAGGGAAATAGATTCTAACATCTTGTTTTTACTCTCTTCTAGTTAACAGAGAACAAATGCCAATTCAATGGATTGATGCCCCATCAAAGTAAAAACGATTTCCAAAAATTCTTTAAGCGATTTAATGAAAATGATTGCAGCCCAGAAGCCAGAATGTAAACATGAATGGATGCAGAACCTCAAGATCAATGTTACCGCGCCAGATGGATAACAGAAGAATTGCACTAGATACAAACATTTCAAATATGTGTTTGGGGGGGGGGAGGGTGTACAAGAAAGTACCGCAGAAATGGAAATTACTACGTCAAAATTATATAGAAGGGATAAAAGATAACATACTGCATTTAAAAATTATCTTAAGGCAATAATATACAAACACATGATGTTTATAATTGGTTATGCAGCACTGAATAATTGATTTATTGGTTTGGGTTATCAGATGTGGGCGCTGTTAATAACATGAAGCCCCATCGAAAAGCATATGTCTTTCCATAGGCCTATGAAAAGAATCACCTTATAAACATAAATAAGCCAAAAACGAAAGTACGGCTTTTATATACTAGGTATATAGCAACCATTTGCAGTTTTGTATTTTTTTTATTATTTTATATTCATATATTATTTATTGCAAACTTTTAAGGCAACCTCTGTATTCTTGATCATTATTGACCGTATTTATATATTTATATATTTATTTATATATTTTTTAAGCAAGCACTGATCATCTTTACAATATTTTATTGGAAAGTCAAGAAATAAAAATTCAAACTGTGTTTGATATTGGTAATGGCTGTTATCAGGCCGAAGACAAACAGTTTACATATTTATTATTTAATTGTATTACTATTTGTATTAAGATGTTTGGATGAAATGTAGATTGTGCGGCTGCTATCTGTGGCATATGCAAAAATAAATGTTTTTAAACAATATATTTTCTGTTTATTTTGTAGTGTGTGAAAAATGGCATATTTTAGTAACGTCTTGTCTGAAATATATGGGATCTGTTATCAAGAATGCTGGGGCTTAGGGTTTTCTAGATAAGGGCTCTTTTTTGTAATGTGTAGCAACATGCCACTAAAAACATTTAAGCATGGCTATTTATTACAGAGAAAAAAAAGCAAGCAAATTTGAAACATATTTGTCTGAATAAGGAACTATGGGAAATGGCATTGCATATTTCAGAGCTTTCTGGATAATAGGTTTCTTAGTAATAGATTAGAAATAAAGCTTTTATATAAAAACTGTTTGCTCAGTTTTCCAGGACACTATAAGGGGTGTCATTGAGCCAAGAAATAGGTGTATTGGATCCCATTCTTAAAAAACTATAGGCCTGATATTTTGACATTAGTGGTAGGAAAGGGATAATAAGGGATAAGCTAACTGAATACATTTGAGATACTATGAGTTTGTGCCAGCAATTTGTTATGCGATGATGATCACACAAATGTAATTGCCTTCTGTGGGGAAGTGAAACCTAGACTCTGAGATGGCAGTGAATATGATCTACATAGTCTTTCCTAAAGCTTTTGATACAGTGCCACAAAGATAGTTACTGATTTAATTAAAAAATATTGGCCTTGAATATTATACTTGTATTTAAATGAAAAACTCACTGAAAGATAGATTACAAAGAGTGGTAATAAGTAGAACATGTTCTTATTGAAGCAGTTGTGTAAGTGGTGGTTGTGGTGTACCGCGGGGGTCTCTTCATGAATGACCTTGAGGTGGGCATTAAAAGTTTGTTTTCATTTTTGCTAAATTGTGAAAAACTGTCAGTTCCATGCAGGATGTTGCCACTTTACACGGAGATATGACTAAACGGTAGTGTTGGGCGAATAAATTTGCCAGACACAAATTTGCGACGAATTTCTGGGTTTTGCCGCAAGTGAATTAATTCACAAAACTGCGGCGACAATTCGCAGGCAAAAAATCTGGCACGTCAAAAAAGAATTGCTGTGCATCAAAATTGGGGTGCGCATAAAAATTGATGTGCGTCAAACTTATTCGGACGGCCTTTGACTTTAATGCATTTGGACCAAATAGTCGGACGTATAAACATTGTTTAAACTGTATGGCCTGCTTAATACTGTACTACAGGAGTGCCCATTCTTTACTAATGTGGGGTCTACTTTTAGGGGCAGATTCATCAAAGGTCAAGGTGAAGTTTCGAATTGAAAAACTTCGAATTTCTAGCTATTTGTTGTATATTCCGACTAGGGAATAGTCCAACTTCGATTCGAATTTGAAAAAACGTCGAAATTCGAAGGTCGCATTTTTTTGAATTACTGTCTATTTAAAACTTCGACTTCGACCATTCGCCACCTAAAAGCTGCCGAAGTGCTGTTTAGCCTATGGGGACCTCCTAGAACCTATATGGAGGCAATTGGGGGAGTTTGAGAGATCGAAGGTCGAATTAAAAAAAACTTTGATTCGAAGTAGATCGAAGTAGCGCTACTTTGACCACCATTCGGTTGGTCTTTTTGTATTCGAAGTTTTTTTAACTTCTAACTACGACCTTTGATAAATATGCCCGTTAGTGATGTTGTCCCATTATGATCTACATCCATAATATCACTGTTAGCATTCTGTTCCTTGGAAAATTACTACTTCAAATTATTAAATTAAATTCAAATTATTACTTCAATAGTGATTAATGCGAAAATGTATATTGCTATATTTAACAAACATCTATTTCTTATGTAACCTTAACATAATAAATAACTGAATGAAAAGCATGAAATAGGAGGGTGATTTAGACAAGCTGTTTGTTGACAGAGTCTTGAGATCTACTGATCACCAGCTAAAGGTCTACTGGTAGATCATGATCTACCTTTTGGGCACCCCTGCCTTAATGTATCGGTTATATACGAGTTATTTGTGGATGAACCTAGAGCAAGCACACCAGGGTCGGACTGGGGGGCCAGGAGCCCACCGGGACTGCAGTTTCAGGGCCCCCCTCCGGACTGGATCTCCCTACCCCTGCTGTGACGCAATCTGGTTTCGCCGTGACCAGTCCGTTAATTGCCCTGGTTTCAAATGTTTCTATTACTTACTCCTGTAAACTAAAGGGGTTATTTACTAAACTCTGAATGCAAAAATCATGAAAAATTTGTGATTTTTTTTATATCAAATCAGACTATTAAAAATCACGAACTTTTTGGAATTTATTAAACCCCGAGGATAGCAACCTGTCAAGGTTGCATATAAGTCAATGGGAGAAGTCCCAATGATTTTTTGATGTGCGCTGGGTTTTCGGGCAATACCCTAAAGTTTTCGGAATTTTCTTTTGAAAATTTCGTAAAAAAATCATGAAAATTGGATGAAAAAATTCCAAAAATTTGTGAAAATCTGATTTTTTTCCAGCAAAGCAAATTTTCGGGAAAATGTAATAATAAATAAGCGTAAAAAACCAGAGTGGATTTGATCGGAGTTTGTAGCAGAAAATATTGAGATAAATTCGGACTTTGATACATAAACCCCTAACATTGTTAGTCAGTAGTGTTGATTCAAAGGGATGTTGACTGGATTTTGACTATAATAAGACAATACAGTCTGGGTTTAGAACCACTGCTCTAGATAAATTCAGTACATTTCAATGCAAATTCTTTAATAAGTTAAATTAAAGTTAAATTCTCCACCTTCTAACTTTTTTTAAAGTATAAAAAACATCCTGCAAAAAATCAATGTGATCTGACAAAAAAATGAAAGGGCTCTATATAAATATAATATTCTGTTTCCATGCCTTTGTATAAACTGTGTGTTTGCTTATAAATCTACAATACCATTTACATTAATAAGCGCACTTTGTATCACTGTCATTCCCTGCATTAGTATGAGCATTAGAGGCTAGAGCCCCTTTCCATTGCATGCATTTAGAGTACATTGGTTTGCCTACATGTATTGTGATAAAGACGGGTTACATGTAATTCATTATGCTCAAAAAAAAACAATATTGTATGTTTTTTTGGTGTTATATATAGCAGTGGGAAAGACACATTGTGTGGTAAATGATAAAATGGTTTTAAACGACCCCTTCACAAACACTAGACATAGCATTTAAGTATTTACTAGTCGACCAAACAATAGCTGGGAATTTAAACTTAAAGGGATTCTGTCAAGATTTTTATCACTAGATTACATTGTAACAATGGTGTGTAGTAATTCATTCTACCATTTTAAATTTTGCTCATCAACCAATTTTTTTTAATTCTTTTTTTTAATTGTAATATTGGTTTATAGGCAACCATCTCAAGAGCCAGCATTCCACAATGAAATTGCTTTCAGATAAGCTATTGTTTCTCCTACTCAATGAAACTGAAGTCACAAACTTGCGTTAGATGGACTTTGATTTTTATTATCCAATATCTACCACTAAGGAGCCTCTTTAGAACTGAGGTGTCAGGAAACTGTTACCTTCTGGTCACCTTACCATTGTTCTGTTGATGGACTTCTCTGGGGGATGGAGGAAAGGAGGGGAGGGATATCGCTCCAACTTGCAGTGCATCTGTTAAGAGTGACTGAAGTTTATGAGAGCACAAGTCACCTGACTGAGGGCACCTGGGAAACTAACAACATGTCTAGCCCCAAGCCAGATTTCAAAATTAAATACAAGAAAAAACTGTTTTCGTTTTGAAAAATGGATTTCAAAACAGGATTCTGCCAGAGAGGAGCTCTATTAACTGATGCAATTTGTAATAAAAATGTTTTCCATGACAGAATACCTTTAAGGTGCCTACTACTTAATACTATTACCTCAACACCATCCTCCAGTGTTTGTTACTTTAAGGATGCCTACTGTTCAGTTTGTACCAAAACAAGCTGCTTCACATACAGCTGATATTAACCAATTTGAAGTTCTACAATAAATTTCCTTTGAGAGCATGTCTGCTACCCGGGACTGCACCTCGACAGGCTCCCCAAGCTTTTTTTTATTGGTGCTACTGACCTTTTAATCCTAATATTGCAAAGTTCCACAACAAATTTCCCTTGAGAGCATGTTTACTATCCGAGACTGAACCTCGATAGGCTCCCCAAGCTTTTATTTTGGTGTTACTGACCTTTTAATAATATTATTGCTTTGGTTTCTGTTGCCATACAAACATAACAGAGGGTGCCAGATCAGATGACTGACAGAAAGATGACTACAACTTTATATTACACACGGATAAGAAGAAAGAAGGAAGTCAAGTGAAGATGCTTCCTGTTTTATTCAGATTATAGAAAGCAATCACCTTTTTGGTACAGAGTCGCTTAAAGGCAATTCAGTGTGTCAGATAAACTGTGTGATTGAAAGTGACTAGACTATTGAACAGATAAACAGATATGACAGAACAGAGTATATTCTGCAAAATAAGCATCAAATGTTCACAGCAAACTCCTCATAGTTACAGTCTACTGAAGGTGGCATGATAATATTAATCATCATTTTGTTCATTGTACTGCAACATTATTGAATCATCTGACATTTTGACTAACATGGAGCTCTGTGGAGAATCATATCAGCCTCGCCTTCTCCGCCTTCCCTGATTAATATTAATAATAATTTCAACACATAAGACTATCAACTGTTTTAGTATCTGCATACCAATAGTCTGGTTAAGCCCCTGCAAAAGTATCAAGGATGATGATTACTGTATGTGGTACTTAGAGAAGACTATGCGGCAGAATCACTAAAGGAGGAAATGGCTAACGCTATCGACAATTCACCAGCGTTACTATCCGCAGGGACATCACCAATTCACTAACAGACGCAGGTGTCAATTAGCTAGCGAAAGAGACTGTCGCTAGCGTTCATTCACACTCTATCGCCAGGCGACTTTTCACTCTGGTGAAAGGTTGTTACTCCTCAAATTCAGTAAAGTGTGGATTGATGAACGTTACATCTTTCGCCAGATTTGACTTCCCCACCTCAGACCAGGTGAAGTGCTTAAAAGAAGTTAGATCTTTCTCAATCTTCTGTCACTTACATAATATCCTGTGTGCCGAAAATGCGTTAAAGTTCAAAAAACACTGGTGACTTTTCCTTTTTTTAAGCGGGATTGCCTTCAAAAGTCCTAACAAACTTTTTTTGGGTAACCGGTTTTCTCTAGACATTTCATAACATATGGAATATTTATTTTACAGTAGACTAATGTGTAGGGCATTATATTAATTCTCTTGTCTTTATTATGGGTCCCTGGACATTTTTAATAAAAAGTGGTAAATTTAAGCATTTGAACCAACATTTATAATAAAGACCTCCATACAACTTTAAATTACCTGCCCTATGCGAATTGAACTAAGCGCAAGATCACTAGCGAATTTTCTATAGGCACAAATGAACACCAGCGCATCTTCGCTATAGAATGCTCGCACTGTCGAAGTAACGCTAGAGAAAAGTCGCCAGTGTTCGGTGCCCAGGACGAAATTTCGTATACTAATGAATTGGCATAGTCGTAGTGCAATTTTGCCTGCGAAGCTGCCGCTGGCGAAAATTCGCACGTTAGTGAAGCTACCCTTATGTTGGCTGTCAGTGGTTCAGGAACAGAAAATGATTTTTTAAATAACTATATACTACAACATATATCAGTTCAACCATTTGATAATTACACTCCTAACATACAAAAATATCCTGTAGCAATGAATAGAAAGTGTGTGAGTTTTAGGATGAACAGTGATAATTGGCTTATGGTGTTTTCTAATCTCACATTTTGATAAATCTGTCCCTTACCCTTTATCTTTGTGACGGGATTTATTATAGGAACCCTAGCAGAGATCCCTGTATGTTTTAAAAAAAAAAAATCTGTTAATATGACAAAGGCCACAGTAGCAATATCCTGTATTATGAATCATAATTTCCATATACTGTATAGATATTGCTTCATTTTTTCTGATTCGGTTGAATGTCTTTTGTGAAGCTTAGTGATCAGCTATTTTGTTTGTTTCCTAGGAATGTTGTTTACTAGGCTTAAAAATCATGAAGTTGTTCCATATGTTTTAGATAAATATTATGCCAACCAAATTGATTATGAATTTTAAAAATAACCCAGGTTTTGCTGAGTAATACAATGCAAAAGGGTGCAAAGTGCAAAAAACAGACGCCAACTGCCATGTTGTTTTTACACTTTTCACCCTGTTCCATGGTGAGGTGCAGGTCCTGCATAATGCGGTTTCCACAATGGTGCACAAGTGCCTATGCTTTCTGCAGGAATACAGTGCTGCCAGCATTCGGCTGTATTCATGAGGGGCAGGTGGGGTATGGTAAGTAGGTTTCTTGAATAAGCATTTGTAATGGAAACCGATTGTCTTCTCCAAGATGGCGGCCTCCTGGATCCTGCTGGTCGCAGCACTATGACATCAGCGTCTTTTCGCCCTCGGATTGGTCGTCGGCGTCGGAACGGACGTCGGCGTCAGAATGTGCGTCGGCGTCCGCGTCATGACGTCAGCGCGTCCAAAATTGGCGCTAAACCCAGGCCTATTTAAAGCAGCTTCAGAGTCTCCTCAATGCCCAATTATAGGTTTTCGCTTGCTGATTCCTGGGTGTGTTTATCGTTGTTTATCTTGTGTACCGACCTTGCCTGAACTGATTCTACTGCCTGTTTACGACTATTCTATTGCCTACTCCTACTGTACTGCGAACTCGGACTTTGTTACCTCCTCCTTGGTCCTTACTACCTCGGGGCCCTCGGGCCTTACAGCATTAAGGACAAATTGCTCTAGCACTTAAATCCAGGGCATTAAATATGGCCCTTTATATTGTAAGCTAGTACACTCCTCCAACTTTCCATTACCTATACTGGTGTGCAATAATCTTTTTCCAAAAATTGGCACAACCATTAAGTTGGCTTGTGCAACCTTTAAGAGAGAGTGTCATTTTGGATATATTCTTTATATTTGTTCAGTTATGAAATTGTTCAGCCCGTGATCCTTCATCCAGAGTGCTGCTGGTTATTTTCCATAACATCAAACAATTGCTACATATACAGTTAAAACTCAATGAAAGTCAGAAGTGAAAATGCATCAGCAGTTTATATACAGTAGCATTTTTAACTGATGCACAAATGGGAATCCTGAGATGACAGGGGTCCAGGACAAATGCCTTCCCTGCCATCCTCTAAAACGGGCCCTTTCAGAACAGCTACTTGTAGAGTACTGGCTGCGACTCTTAATCTCTCCACTTCACTCATTTATTAGCTAATGAGCCATACTAAGACTGGTGAAAGTGCCTCTGACTGATAATAATCACTATGAAATGGAAGTTTCTGAAACCTGTTGTGGTTCTCATTTACCACAAGCACAAGGACATCTGCTTTCCAAGTACAGGTGTTGTTCCATTTATATTTTCTTACATTGGAAGCAATTAAAGTTCTGCTGCGGCAGTACAGGTATGGGACATGTTATCCAGAATGCTTGCGACCTGAGGTTTGGGTCAGCATACTACAAAAAAATCAATTAAACATGAAATAATCCCAATAGAATTGTTTTGCTTCCAACAAGGATTTACTATATGTTAGCTGGGATCAAGTACAAAGTACTTTTTTATTATTATATAGAAAAGGGAAAACATTTTTAAAAATGTTAATTATTTGATTAAAATAAAGTCTATGGGAGATATTCTACCCGTAATTCAGAGCTTTCTGGATAATGGATCCTATACCTGTACAATTTGACCCAAGAGCGCTTTGTGGCGCAAAATTCACTGGCCATAACAGTACGAAATAGATACTGGTTTTGACAATAGCTCATGCATATATAGTTCATTTACAAAAGGGAGCTTTGTTAATAGATATTCTAGTGTTCACTTAAATATATTGGGATAGGTCATGACCCTTCATGAAGTGAGGTGAGCCTCATTCTGCATTAGGGTATAAAGCTCTCCCTCAGCAGTGAAAACTAAATACTTAAAAAAATCAATCCTATATTGTATATTTTCAGATTTTATATATATATATATATATATATATATATATATATATATATATATATATATATATATAAACTTTTCTGGAGTGCCCGCACCTCTGACAGTGGCGAATGCGAGGTGCTCGATCAATGCTGGAAGTATAAGTAATAGAGGATCCGCACTCTCATTTTCAAAGTGATAGTTTTTATTTTCACATTACAATCCGACGTTTCGGTCCCTCCTGGGGACCTTGAGAAAGGTCCCCAGGAGGGACCGAAACGTCGGATTGTAATGTGAAAATAAAAACTATCACTTTGAAAATGAAAATGAGAGTGCGGATCCTCTATTACTTATATATATATATATATATATATATATATATATATATATATATATATATATATTTAAATTTTTCTGGTAAAATGTAAAATCAGGGAAATTAATTATGTATTAAATATTGTAAGGACAACAAAAAATGGTGTAAAATGCAGAAACACCTAATATTAGGGTATGTAAAAGGTTCACTCTAATTATTACAGGTATGGGATCTATAATATTTTGTTAATTATTATTATATTTGTTACAGATATAGGATCTAGTATATGTTTTTAGTTGTTTTTCAATTTTCGGAGAAGAATTACTCAAAGCTCCTAAAACACATTTAAAAATAAAAAAGGACTGTTTTGCCATCAGCATGGGTATTAGCTTAGTTTTGATTAAACACAGGGTACGGTATTACAGAGAAAAAGCAAATCAGAAAATCAAACTGAAGAGGCTTAATGGAAATGCTGAATTTTGGTATTATTTGGTATTTGTATAAACAGGTTTCTGGTTAATAGGTCCCATACGTGTATTTATATTTCTCAATTAATATATTAATATTGCCCAGTAAATGAAAAACTGTTATAATCTATGTCCTTATATGCATTATATAAACGTAATCATTAATATGATAAGTAGCCAGTAAAACTAACATAGAAAATGTAGCATTTATTAAAGTTGGCACCATCTTTCTCACTACCAATGTGTACTTATTGATGCAGGGCTCGCATTCACTTTCAGTTATGTAATGAAGAGAGAATGGGCTAAGCGCTTCTAGTTGCTGGATTGTAACTTCATTTGACCTAGATAAAAGGTGTTAAAAGATTTGACATTTCATTCTGCATGACAAAGTGCTGAGATTGCTTTGAGTAACTGTAGAGAAATCCCCCGTTTCTAAAATTAGCGACACCCCATTAAAGGAATCAAGGTGCATCGTTGAATTGGTATGGGGTGCCGATTGTCCCAAATACATTCTGTATACAAAAACATCCCTGGCACACAGAACGAATGTCTCTCAGGGTACATAAGTATTTGTGACCACATACGCAGATACAAATTATACAAAATACATATTTCCATTAAAGAATAAAAATACAATCTGGTTTGTGCACAAAAGGATATCATTATATTACTAACTCCATTCTGTACATTTTAAAAAGCAATCTGTATATGATTAGAGTTTGTAATATAATGATATTCTTTTGTGCACAAACCAAATTGTGTTTTCTTTCATAATAAATAAAATACCCCCTGTTGCAAAATATGAGGATAATAGAAGTCAACTGGGAGTTCTATGACCTGTACAAAAACACTTGTGTGAATAGGGTCTCCTGAACTCCTCTGTATCTTATATTTTATTATAGGGGGGTACTTTATTCACTATGGGGCAGATTTATCAAGGGTCGAATTTCGAAGGTAAAAATACTTCGAAATTTGACCATCGAATTGAAATACTTCGATTATCGAAGTCAAAGTTTTTTCATCTAATTTTTGTATCCTGCAGTCGAAGTATAATCGTTTGATCGAGCGATTAAATCCTTCGAATCCTATGATTTCAGCGATCGATCAAACGTTTTCACTTCGACTTCCAAAAACTTAGAAAAATGCTCCAGAAGGTCCCCATAGGCTAAAATAGCTATTCAGCAGGTTTAATTTGGCGAAGTATTGAAGTCGAAGTTTTTTTAAAGAGACAGTACTTCGATTATCGAATGGTCGAATATTCAAACGATTTTACTTCGAATCGAATTCGAAGTCGTAGGATCCTATTTGATGGTCGTAGTATCCAAAAAATGTTACTTTGAAAATTCCCTCAAATTCACTTTGACACTTGATAAATCTGCCGCTAGATATTAAAATTGACTTTTCAAATCTACTTTGTATATTGTACTCTAGAAAGGTAGACACTTAGGGGGTTATTTATCATAATCTGAATTTATCTAGTTATTTTTAACTCTACTCCGACCAAATCCACACTGTGTATGACGGACACAGTGCATTTTAGGAATAATGTTAAAAAAGTTTCCCGTTGTTCAAGGAAACAATTAGGTTACTAGTATATAAAAATATTTCCTAACAGAAAGTGGGAATTGTGCCAACAGGAATTCACAGTTTCCCCTCTGTTGACTCTACAGCAAATTGAGGTTAAAATATAAAATGACATGATTTCCTCTTATGTAAAGACTTAAAAAAGCCGTTTCAGACCCATGAGGCATCTTACAGTGCAAGTCAAGTTACATTTGCTTTGTGGAAATTCTACTGCATGGTGTTAGTGTATTTGGTCATTTTATAAACCAGTTCTAAATTTAGTGTAGATTCCCCTGAGTAACACCTAAAAGTAACGCTTATGCAATGGCACATTTGGCTCTCATTTTCACTAAAGGTGGAAAACAAATAAATATGCAGTAAGTACACTCTATTGTAAAGATTTCTATTTTTTAAACATGACAATATTTGATCTTCATTCAAACAGAATGCGGTATAGAGAGTATAAAGATATACAGAAAAAGGTGATGCAGCAAAAATAAAGACAATAATAATTTATTCAACAATTAACAGATATGCTTTTTCCTTGTATGGAAAAAGTAAGTAACCCTTAGCTCTAATACCTGGTATTGTTCCCTTTGGCAGTTGTTTCAAATCAACTAAGGCCTATAACTGCTGAGGTGAACCCTCGTTTAGGGAAGCAGGAGACCCATGCTGATAAAGGTCTTCATCGACTCCCTTTTGGGGCCCCTGAACTTTCTTCTGTAGGGTTGATAGGGACCCTGAACACGTACAAAATGGAAAAAGCAATTCAGATAACGATGAGGCAAATTGGTCATAATGTGCAACAGGTAAGAGGTCAGTGTAGGTAGTAAGAAAGTCGGTAAAAGGCACTGAGTAAAAAAAATAAATAACAGGTTGAGGCACAGGTATGAAGATTCATAGCCATTGTGGGCAATGAATAAGGCATCACTGAGTATCAGCATGGATGCACCGGGGGAACATCGTACCAAAGGTAGAATGGAGCTCCATACTTCCAGGGTGCTTAAAATCCCCACAGAGTATCTTGATGGAATTTGGGCTGTGACTTGGCCAAGCCAGAACGTCCACTTCTTTATTTTTGGTCATTCGTGGTGGATTTACTGGAATGTTGAAGGTCATCGTCGTGTTGCAAGGTCCCCTTTTTGGCTGAGCTTCAATCTCCCGACTGATGGGTCTCACATTATCCTCAAGCACCCAATGTTATAATGGAGATTTCACAGTGGATTCTATAATGGTGAGCTGCCAAGTCCCTGATGAAGCAAAGCCAATAACATTTCTGCCAAATAAGTATATTTTTGCATTGTCTGTTCAGAGCACATGTTCCAGAAGTTCTGATCTTTGCCTAAGTGTTCATGGGCAAAAATGAGTTGCAGCCATGATATCCTTTTGGGAAAGCAGTTTTCCTCCTGGAACATCTGCCACATAGTTCTAATTTGTGCAGTCTCTTTCTAATGGAAGACATGTAGTTTGACATCAGTAATGGTGAGAGCTACCTGCAGGTCCTGTAATGAAATGAAGGGTTCTTAGAGACTTCTATAAACATTTTGCATTGTAATCTTGGGGGGAACTTGGTAGGACAGCCTGGCCTGAAACGGTTGGCAGCTGTTTAAAATCTTGTCCAATTGTAGATGATCTTCTGGAAAGTGGAACAATTGATACCAATTTGTTTGAGATCCCAAACTCTAGGCAACTATATACTTCCCATCACAAGGTAAAAAAAAGTCATAGCTGACATTTTCTGGTCTGCTCAACCCACAAACCCACAGATGAATGTGATACTTTCCAGTATATTCGAGTCATATTATATTAATGAATATATACATATATTAGAGCAACCACTTTTGAATTAGGTCAGTGTTATCCACATGGAGTGGAACTATATATCCTTGCTGGGTGGGTAAAGTAGTATAGAGGCGTACAGTCTCGCCAACTGCCTCCAAAATGTATACTCATTACTTGGTGTAGTGCCTAGTGATGTGTGAATTTGTCCCTTTTGTTTTGCTGAAAAATTTGTGACAATTTTGACGCCTGTGTCAATTCTGATGCTCTCGTCAATTTTGACACGGGCGATAAAGTCAATGGGCATCAAAATAATGTTGGCGCGCAACGTTTTTGACGCAAGCAACTTTTCTGACACGTGTCCAAAATTTTTTGGCGCTGGCAAATTTTCACCTGCCGGCGAAACACGGGAATTCGCTGCAAATTCACACTTGGCGAATTTATTTGCCCATCACTACTAGTGCCCTACATGATACATCTTAGACACAAATGGGACGCAATTGTGCCCAACACCTCGAGGCCACAAAGGTCCGGGCCTAGGGGGCCAACATATTAGGGGCGGCATGCCGCCCAGCCGCATCCTAAGGAGCCCTGGGGCTCAAAGTTCCCCAGTGCTCCGGTACTTATCGGAGCTGACGCACGTGCGTGGAGGAGGGGTAACATTTTGGCGCTAGGACCATGCGGCGGGGGAGGGGGACCGGCGCCGGGACCATGCACCCTCAGGGAGATGCATCATGGAATCCGGCCCTGTGTGAGCCTTGGAACGCAAAAAAAAAAAACTAGTGGTGGCTGTAGCTCCATGGTCCCACTGCATCGATGTTCTGTATGCACTTTTCTAAAATTCATAGGAGGAGGGAGATGCAGTGCAACTATAAATAAATGCAAGATTGGCTTTGGAAAACTGGTGGTGGCTGTAGCTCCAGGGTCCCACTGCATCTCAGTGCTACTCAGTGCTTTACATTAGTTGTGGCAATGTTTTGTGTGACTGCAACTGCATTTGCAATTTGAACATGACCCTCGTTATCTGTTACCATAAATAACAGAGAAAACCTTTTGCTGGTGTTTGTACATTAATTCTGGGACACTGAATATACAGAGTCATTTGTTCCACTCTGAATTCTTGTCGGGAACAAACGATGTGAGGAATCATGATGTCAGCAAATTCCACTTAAATTAAATGACTTTTCTGTGCAACCGACAAGTGGCTGTTGTAAAAATACTCTGATTTCTAGCAACACTAAAAGTGAACACTGGCTATGATTCAATCCTGTGTCTAGCTTCCGTTCCCAGTCTTTAAAAGTAACACCTTAAAAAAGGAGGTCAGGCTGAACTCTGTGTCTGTATGTTACTGCATGTCTGAGTGCTGAATGGAGCGCTGAGCAGGTTGTTCTTATACAGCAGTCACCTGCATACATCCATAGCAAAATGTCGTCCCTGTTTAAAGAAGGGAAGGAACCCGTCTTTTAAATTAAAATAAAATGAAAGATATCTGAATAAAGGGGTTGTTCACCTTTGAATGAACTTATGGGGGCAAATTCTCTAAGATCCGAAGTTGCGCCAGCAACAGCTTCGCCGCACTTCGCCAGGCGTAGTTTCATCAGCGCTACGGAAATTCACTAAAATGCGAATTTGCGCTCAGGGAGGCGAACAGTAGCAAAGTTGCGCTAGCGTTAATTCATCAAGCAAAGCTAAGTTACGCTAGCGATGCCTAATTTGCATACGGCGCCAAGTTAAAGTACTATGGACGTAAATGTAGCAGCAAATACATTACACTACACAAGCCTGGGAAAGCTTCATAACATAAAATAGAGTTGTTATATTGCCCTACACATGTGCGCACTGTAGTAGTTTAGGTGCCATATGTTAGGAAATCTAGGCGGGAAAGAGGTTGCCCCCAAAAAAATTTACGATCTTTTTTAGCCTATCACCCTTAAAAAAGGAAAAGACGCCAGCGTTTTTTGGGACTTAGAAAAAATTTCAACTTTTTATGAAGCAATCCCTATCTACTCTATTGCACTTCGCCTGGTCTGAGGTGGCGAAGGCAAGTCTGGCGCAAAAGGTAACGTTCAATAAAATGTGCAAGTTATTGAATTAGCGTAGTTACATCCCTTCGCCGTAGCGCAACTTCGCCTGGCGCAAGGATTCAAAGTAGCGCTAGAGTAGGTCCACTTCACTAGCGAATTTACGCCAGCACCCGTTAGTAAATCGGCAAAGTAACGAAATTACGTCACGCTGGCAAATTTGCACTAGCGGTAGGTGCTTCACGTTTTCGTGAATTTGCCCCTTAATATGTTGTAGACGGTGATATTCTGAGCCAATTTGTTTTAATTTTTTATTATTTGCGCTTTTGAGTTAGTTTTTTTTTGTTCAGCAGCTCTCCAGTTTGCAGTTTTAGCAATCTGGTTGCTAGGGTCCAAATTCCCATAGCAACCATGCACTGATTTGAATAAGAGACTGGAATATGAATAGGAGAGACCTGAACAGAAAGATGAGTAATAAAAAGTAGCAATAACAATATATTTGCAGCCTTACTGAGCATTCGTTTTTTTAGATGGGGTCAGCGACGCCCATTTAATAGCTGGAAAGAGTCAGATGAAGAGGACAAATCATTCAAAACTAGAAAAAATAAATAATGAAGACAAAACGAAAAGTAGCTTTGAATTGGCCATTCTATAACATACTAAAATTTTATTAAAATTAAATCAATATCTGACAGATATTTTGTTCTCTGCAGTATATCTAGTGGAGAAAATTGTTTTGTTTTTTAAAGGTGATCCAGATCCTTAACACTTAGCGGGTTATTTACTAAAACTCGAATTAATTTTATATTTTTATTAAACCAAGCTCTACCAAACTTCCATCCACAATTTTATCATATTTATCAATAAAATAACTTGAACAATTCAGGTTGGGAAAAAACTTGATAAAATCGAGCAACAACCCTAATCATAACATTTTTTCAGATTTGACTCCTGAATCGCTCATTTTTTTTTCTGTGTTATCTCCCAAAAACCCTGAATTTTTCGGATTATAGGGTAAATAGGTTATATATAGGTTATATTTATCAAAAAGTGAACTTAGAGATCACCACAGTTCTCTAGAGTGAAATTCCCCCACTCTCCATTCATTTCAATGGGATTTTGAAAGGCGTATTTATCAAAGGTTGAACTTTCACTTTCAGCCATTGATAATGAAAAAATGTATACTTACCGAAATTTTCTTTCTTTAGTCCGAAAGGCAGCACAGATACTAATGGGTTAAGTCCCTCACCATCCCTGTAGCACAGGAAAAAAACACAATCATGAATAATTAATCAGCCTAATAATAATACCTCCTTCCCCAGTGTTATATACAAGCCAATGAAAAAAACAAGCCAAAACACTATAGAATGCTTATAATTTTATTCAGGGAAGGAAAGAATGTGCTGCCTTCCGGACTAAAGAAAAAGAAAATTTCGGTAAGTATAAATTTTCTTAGTCCTCCAGGCAGCACAGATACTAATGGGATCTAGCAAGCTAGTATAACCAGGGTGGGTTTAAGGATCTTGAAGTACTGCCTCCAGGACCCGGCTGTCAAAGGCGGTAGAATCGAAATGTAGAAATGCTGCTCCATGTGGCTGCTTTACAGATTTCTTCCAAACTCAAGGCTGACTTTTCTGCCCAAGAAGTAGCAACTGCTCTTGTTGAATGAGCTCTTAATTGATCAGGAGCATCTTTTCCTAAAGAAGTATAGGCCAAAGAAATCGTATTCTTCACCCAGGCTGCAATAGTGGATTTTGCAACCTTGTTTACTTTCGACTTCCCCATAAAGGAAATAAAAAGATGTTCAGAGTCTCTGAAGCTTTTTGTTCTCTTGATATAAATAGACAGACATCTTCTTACATCTAGCTTATTAAGCTCTTCTTCCTCCACAGTGGAAGGCACCGGGAAAAAAAGATGGAAGTATAATTTGAGCATTATTATTTTGCGTAGAAGGAACTTTTGGTCTAAAAAAAGGTAGAGTTCTGAGCACCACTTTTTCTGGAAAAAAAGGTAGAGTTCTGAGCACCACTTTTTCTGGAAAGAATAAAGTATATGGTGGATTAGCTGCCAGTGCTTGCAACTCTCCTACCCTTCTGGCAGATGTTATTGCAACTAGAAATGCCGTCTTCCATTCCAAAAGCTTTTGACTAATAGAATGCATGGGCTCAAAAGGATGTTTGCATAATGCTGACAATACCAAATTGAGATACCATGCTGCCACAGGAATTTTTACTGATGGCCTCAACCTCATCATTCCTTTAATAAAACGCTTGATCAAAGGATCTGAAGTTAAAACTCTAGAAGTAATAGCTGAGATGGCTGCTAAATGGACCTTTAAAGTAGCCGGCTTCAACCCTTTCTCAAATCCATCCTGCAGAAATTGTAAGATCCCTGCCACCAGACAAGTCATAGAATGAAAATCTCTCTGGACACACCAAGAACTGAAGATCTTCCAAACTTTATTGTAAACTTTAGAAGTGGACTGTTTACGAGAATGTAGCAGTGTTTGTACAACTTCCTGAGAGAGGCCTTGATTAATTAACAAGTCCTTGTCAAATTCCATGCTGCCAGCATCTGGATGGATTTGGATGACACATTTGGCCTTGTACTTACAGATCTCTCCTCTGTGGCAGTATCCAATACGTCCCCTTGGATAGAATCATCAGGTCTGTGAACCAAACTCTCCTTGGCCAAAAGGGTGCTATAAAAATGATTGATGCCTGTTCGTGCTTGATCTTCTTCACTACTCTCTGTATCATGGCCAGAGGTGGAAAAATGTAGGTTTTCTTGAAATTCCATGGAAAAGACATTGCATCCAGGAAGTTTGGGTTCTCCAGTCTTGACAAGGAACAAAATTTGCCCACCTTCTTGTTGTGCTTGGTAGCCATCAGGTCTATCTGAGGCATTCCCCACCTCTTGACAATATCCAGAAACACTTGCTGATTCAGTTCCCATTCTTTTTGGTCTATGATCTCCCTGCTGAGATGATCTGCAAGACAGTAGTTCTCGGACCCCTTTATGTAAACTGCTTTGATCAACTTCAAATTCTTTTCCGCCCAGAACATCAACTTCTGGCATTCCCTCATTAGTAAAGGAGCTCTCGTTCCCCCTTGGCGATTTATGTAAGATACTGTTGTCATGTTGTCTGATTGGACCATCACTTCCTGGTTCTTCAGACCACTCTTGAAACTCTTCAATGCCAGGCGAACTGCCCTGAGCTCTGTGAAATTTGAAGATTGACTCCTTTCCCAGGATGACCACTTCCCATGGACTACCTTGCTTCCAAGGTGAGCACCCCAACCTAATGCGGACGCATCCATTGTTATTAATTGATATTTCGGAAGATGAAAGGGCATTCCAATTCTCAAGTTGTCCGGATTTATCCACCATTTCAGAGATTTCTTCAGGGATACTGACAGTCTCATGAAATGATCTAGAGATTGTATCGACTTGTCCCAACTCCACAGAATTTCCTTCTGCAACTTCCTCATATGAACTCTTACCCAAGGTACTGCTTCTATAGAAGCAGTCATCAGACCTAACTATCTCATGGCCTGACGAATTGGCATTTTTCGATATTGCAGAAACTCCTTCACTAATGACATTATTGTTGTTATCTTCTCTGGAGGAAGAAAGGTTCTCATCTGTAACGTATCTAACTGTAGTCCCAGAAATGTTATTGAAGTGGAAGGCTGCAGCATCGATTATTCTAAATTGATTATCCACCCATGCGACTCCAGAATATTCAATGCTTTCAAGTGGTGGTTCATCTGCTCCAGACTCTCGGCTTTTAGCAGCCAATTGTCTAAATACGGAACCACGAAGACACCTTGCTCCCTCAGTGCTGCTGCTAGAACCACAATCACCTTGGTAAATATTCTCTGAGCTGAAGTTATCCCAAATGGTAAGGCTCTGAATTGGAAATGATGAATCTTGCCTTTTTCCCCAAACTGTCACGCGTAGATACTTCCTGCCGAGAGGATGAATGGGTATATGAAGGTACACGTCCTTTAGATCTATCGTAACTAGCAGATCTCCTTGTTGTAGGATATTTATTGCGGATTTGATGGTTTCCATTCGGAACTTTTCTTTCCTTACAAACTGGTTGAGAAACTTCAGATCCACCACTAATCTGAAAGAGCCGTTTTGTTTGGGAACCAAGAAAACTGTTGAGTAGACACCCATCTTTATTTCCTCTTGAGGAACTGGTTCCAACACTTTCTTTACTAGAAATTGTCTTATTGCCATTAAAGTAGCTTCTTGTTTTATTGGGTCTTGTCTTTTTGTTATGCAGAATTTGTGCAAAGCTTTTTCCTGAAATGCTATGCGATAACCATCTTTTAGTATATTTAACACCCATGCGTCGGAAGTTGTTTGTTGCCAGATGGGGAAAAATAAAGTCACTCTCCCCCTAACTTCCTCTTGACTTCTGGCGTCAGAAATTAGGTGATTTAATCTGACTAGAGTCTTTCTTCTGACTAAACTCCACGTCACATCCACTGTCGGACTGGGATACAAGGGGCCCACCATAAAACCTTAGGTTGAGGGCCCACTTTCCAAACTTTTATACCTTCTTTCCTCACTCAACTTCTTTATTCTCCTAGTCTCTTTTCTCTACATACTATGCTCTATTCTTCCATTATTAAGTCTCTTTATTCCCATAAAGAAATAGAGAATGACCATGAAATAGGCCAAAAGTTTAGAAGCAGGAGGGCCCACTGACAACTTGGCCCACCGGGAGTTTTCCTGGTATCCCGGTGGGCCAGTTCGACACTGGTCACATCACATAAATAATCTGTAGCTAGCTTTATCGGGTAAAGCATATCCTGGAAATCATTTCTGGAAGTTCCTGTATCAATATCCTCTTCTAAATCATTTAACCAGCATTTTAATGATCTGGAAACAGAAATGGTCTCTAATGACGGTTTACACACATTGGCCCCAGCTAAATAAGACCTTCTTAGGGCAGATTCCGCTCTTTTATCCATAGGATCTTTTAATGCACTCTCTTCAACTGGAATCATAGTGTGTTTAGATAATCTGGCAACTGCCGTGTCAACTTTCGGGGGCTCTTCTCACTCCGCTACCTCTGATGACTCAAAGGGAAACATCTGTTTGAATCTTTTATTCATTTCCGGCTTTTTCCATTCATCAGAAAAAATCTGTTTCAAAGAATCATGTATTGAAAAACAAATTTGTTTCTTTTCAGAAAAGAAAGGTAAAGCCGATCTATTCCCAGACTCCGTTGTCACCGATTTTGGGCAAACCATTTTCCTGACTTCTTTCAGTAGTCTAGGCATCTTTTCCACATTAAATAATTACATATCTTTATTTTTAGTGGTTGAAGTAGAAGAGGAAAGTTCAGAAGAACTTCTTTCACCCAATTCAGTCTCTGATTCAGACTCACTTACAGCTCTGGAATGACTGGGCACTGATCTTGACTTATGAAAAGCTCCAATTGACTTTTCCATAATATCTTTAAACCAAGACATAAATTCATCCGTTTTATCTTGGCTCGGGTTGGTACAGGCCTGGCAGCTGTTTGATGCCCATCCCTCAGGAATTGGTTGATCACAGCCTGAGCAAATCCTATGCCTGCTCTTTCTTTTTCTTTTGCCTTCTGACATCTAACAAAACACAAAAGAAAATAGGGATAAACAAAATGTCCAATCAGCAAAGCAGCCATAACCAACGCTGCTGCTACAAGATAAATACCTTAGCAGCCTTTGAAAACAGACTGGCATCCCTTTGCCGCAGTACTGCAACAAATGAGGCACAATACCACAGTTCCTGCAAGTTTAAATACCTTACCAGCATCAGAAAAAAATGCCTCCTTCTCCTTTAAAATCAGAGCCGAATCTCTCCCAACACACGTGTCTCACTGCCATTAGTGATGATGTCATCCTCATGCGCATGCTTCTGTGTTGTGCACCCAGAGTTAGGGAGAAGAGAATAAACGGCTGCATCTTCATTTCCAGTCTGCCAAGCATCGCCTGCAGCCCTGAAAAGGTTTGTTTGTCATGCCTTAGGGAACCCTGTCACGGTCGGCACCCTAAACCAGAACTAATGCCAGTTCGGCTCGGCTTCACCAGTAGTGTGACCACCTTTGGCTTCGGGAGGAGCCCTCAGCGTACTCAGATGCCACCTGGACTTTTTGAGAGGAGCAAGGCGAGGAGTTCTGGCAAGCAAAGCGGCACGACTGTTGTTAAAGTCAGTTAGGCTGAAGGTCGTGGTACAATAACGTAAGACAGATTTGTTGTCAGACAGGCTGGATCGAGGCAGGCAGATAGCGAGAGTCGTCAGGCAGGCAAGGGTCAAACTGGGTAATCAATCAGATGGGCTGAGGCAGAATCGGAGTCAAATAACAGGCAGAGGTCAAGCCAGAACGTCAAACAGGAGGGTTAAGCAGGGTCAAGGTTGGTTTCAGGCAAGGGTCAGGTTCCAGAGATAGAACAGGCAGGCAAGAGTCAAAACAGATAATCAGGATCAGATTCAAACAGAATAACAACAGCTAATAGCACCATGAACAAATCCTATCACGGGCAATTACAAACAGTGGGAATGCCCCTTTAATACCTTTGAATTTGGCGCCATAGCGCGTTGACGTCATTACGCCAGCACGCATGCGCCTTTAAACACGGAAGTGCGCATGTGCGCGCGCACTAAGGAAGAGCCAGAAGAGAAACAGCGCAACGCGGCAGGCGTCCCCGCTGAGGGGCGGCAGGCGTCCCTGCCGTCCCCCCACTAGACCACCAGGGTAAGACTTTATTACACTTCCCCTGGGGAACTCACCCTCAGGTAGTTCCCCATGCGGCCATCAGACACCTCAGTGCCTGGATCTTCGCCTACACGGCCCCTAGGATTTGTGCAATGGTATGGCGCTGGAAAAAGAACACTAGGGAAGGAGGTACTGAGGTGGGTAATTGTAGGCTGATTAATTATTCATGATTGTGTTTTTTTCCTGTGCTACAGGGATGGTGAGGGACTTACCCCATTAGTATCTGTGCTGCCTGGAGGACTAAGGAAAATACTCTTTTAAAAATCCCATAGAAATGAATGGAGAGTGGGGGAATTTCACTCTAGAGGACTGTGGCCATCTCTAACTTCACTTTCTGATAAATCTACCCCTTAGATATAACCTCGACAGGTTTGAGATGGTTGATTCAGTCATTTTGCAGTTAAGCTAAATCTCGATAAATGTGAGTTTTTTTCCCTCTAAAAATTTGAGTTTTGGCCCAAAAAACCTCAACCAGAAAAAAAAATCAAGGTTTAGTAAATGACCCCCTTAAAGGGGTGGTTCACCTTTAAATTAACTTTTAGTATGTTATAGAATGGCCAATTCTAAGCAACTTTTTACTTGGCCTTCATTTTTTCTTTTATATTTTTTTTGAATTATTTGCCTTCTTCTTCTGACCTTTCCAGCATTAAAATGGGGGTCACTTACCCCATCTAAAAACAAATGCTCTGTACGGCTACATATTTATTGATATTGCTTTTTTTTTTTTTTTTACTAAAGGGGTTATTTACTAAACTCCCAATTATAAAATCGGACTTTTAAATTTTTTTAAAAAACCCCGAGGATGGAAAAGTCCAAATAAGACCTCTGACCTGTCGAGGTTTCATATAAGTCAATGAGAGAAGTCCCAATGATTTTCTGATGTGCGTGAAATTTAAAAGGGTTAAAATATTAACCAGATACATATTTTTTTGCCCTGTGTGTGTGTGTGTGTTAATAGTGAATTCCAAATGTCTGCACCTCATACAGCCATGCACAAATCACTTATTGCTTTAGGTAACGCATGTGCCCCCCATAGTGTAACATTAACGTTGCAATGCTTAACCCTTGTTATTAACACAGTAATTATTGTATTTCAAATTAAAATGGACTCATGTGCTTACATCCTTTGAATACTTGAAGGATAAGATGCTTTAACACATTTCCCTGTTTTGACATTTTCCTGGATTTAACACTTTTTTTTCCTTCTCCCCTAAAAATTGTAAAATGGGGAGCTCTACTTTATAAGATTGCCGATTGTGTTTATACAAGGAGACTTCTAATACAGGTATGGGAACCATTATCAGGAAACCCATTATCTAGAAGCTCTGAATTACGGAGAGGCCATCTCTCATAGGGGCAAATTTACTAAAGCGTGAAGCGGCTAATGCTAGCACAAATTCGCCAGCGTTACGTCATTTCGTTACTTCGCTGATTTGCTAACAGGTGCTGGCGTAAATTCGCTAGCAAAGTGGACCTACTCTAGCGCTACTTCTCACCCTTATGCCAGGCGAAGTTGCACTATGGCCAAGGGACGTAACTACGCTAATTCACTAACTTGCGCATTTTACTGAACGTTACCTCTTGCGTCAGACCAGGCGAAGTTCAATACAATAGACAGGAGTTTGTCCAAAAATAGTTGAAATATTTTCTAAGTCCCTTTTAAGGGTGATAGTATGAAAAATAGCGTACATTTTTTTGGGGGTACCCTCCTTCCCCCCTACATTTCCTAACATATGGCAACTCAACGATACAGTGGGCACATGTATAGGGCAATAGAACACCTTGATTTTATTTTTTTAAGGTTTCCTGGGCTTGTGTAGTGTAATGTAGTTGCTGCAGCATATACGTCCATTATATTTTAACTTTGCGCTGTATACAAATTAGGCATTGCTAGCGTAACTCTGCTTTGCCTGGCGAAGTAACGGTAGCGCAACTTCGCTACTGTTCGCCTCCCTGAGCGCAACTTTGCATTTTAGTGAATTTGCGTAGCGCTGGCGAAACTATGCCTGCCGAAGTGCGGCAAAGCTGTCACAACTTCGGATCTTAGTGAATTTGCCCCATAGACTCCATTTTATCCAAATAATCCACATTTTCAAAAATCATTTCCTCTTTCTCTGTAATAATAAAACCATAGTCGGACTGGCTTGACGGGACACGGGGAAAAAACTTGGTGGTCCCGACCCTCATGGGGTTGATAAAAAAATTTTTTGTTTGGCAATGTGCAGCACCATCTGTGCATGCGCGCTGAGTGACGCCGTTTGCGCATGTGTGTATCGCTGGTTGTGCACCGAGTGGCTCGCCGCGTCACAGTAGGGGAGTGGGGGGCCCTGGACAGCAGTCCCTGTAGGCCCCGGTCCCCTCAGTCTGACCCTGAATAAAACAGAACTTGTACTTGATCTAAACCAAGATAAAATTAATCCTTATTGGAAGCAGAACCAGCCTATTGGGTTTATTTAATGTTTACATGATCTTCTCATAGACTTAAGGTATGAAAATCCAAATTACGGAAAGATCTGTTATCCAGAAAACCCCAGGTCCCAAGAATTCTGGAAAACAGGACCGATACCTGAAGTAGTATAATTTCCAGCACATTATTTTATTAAACATAAGTCACTTTGGATTTATGTTTCATAAAACTGTGTTTAAAGGAGAACTAAAGCCTTGAGAATATATGGCTGGTACAGAGTTTCAATGCAGTGCTAGATGCAGAGTCCAGCATTCCCTGGGGTACAGTTGCTTGTTAAGTTAACGCTAAGGGCTACATTCTTGGTCCCAAGGAAAGTAAATGACATCTGAGTAGTGACTGTCTAATCTGTCCTGTTTCACTTCGCTGAAAAATTTGCAGAACATCAAAAATTTGCAAAACGCATTGTGGTCAATGGGTATTTTTTGTGGTGAGTTTTTTAGTGCACAAAACATTGGAGTCTATGGCTGTTTTTTTTTTTTTGTGCAAAACCTGGTGACGGTATATGTTAACGGTGAAACCAGGTGAAAAATGTATATGTTATAGAATAAATATCATTAGTGCTAACAGTGTGCAGAAAGAGAAACAAAGGATGAATCAAGTAACACTAGGGCAGGGTTTGTTACGCTTCCTCTCTGGAGACCCAGGTGTTGCAAGATTTTGGAATTTCTCTCTTTTCTATCAAAACATCAGTGTGTCAGTTACTGGGCTGCAATGACGGCTGCATGTGTCAGCTTGAACACTGTGGAATGTTAGAAAGCTACTGTACTACATTCTATGTCAGGCAGCTCTGTTACACATTTCTGCACCCCTCAAATTATCTTAAATAATGTTACAGGTAAGAGACTCCTTATCCAGGGACCCATTATCCAGAAAACTCTGAACTACAAAAACACCATCCCCCATAGACTCCGTTATAAGCAAATAATTCAAATTTTTAAATATAATTTCCTTTCCCTCTGTAATGATAAAGCAGTACCTTGTACTTGATCTTAATCCATATTGGTAGAAAAACAAACCTATACTAGGTTGTGACTTAAGGTATGTTGATCCAAATTACAGGAAGATAATCGATGCTATACATGTACATCATTATGATTAAACCTTTTTAAGATGGGCTGTACGACAACTTTAGGAAAAGATTTTGAAGGTTATTATTTTTTTTATTGCAAAAATGATGAATCATTTGCTGCACAAATCAGATTCTGTCTATGGGATAAATACAACTAAATAGGTGAAAACTGGTAAGAGTAGGGGACCTGTTATCCAGAATGCTCCAGACCTGGGGTTTTCCGGGTAACAGAATTTCCATAATCTGGATCTTCAAACCTAGTCTACTAGAAAATCATGTAAACATTAAATAACCCCAATAGGCTGGTTTTGCTTTCAATAAGGATTAATTATATCTTAGTTGGGATCAAGTACAAGCTACTGTGTTTTTATTACGGAGAGAAGGGAAATCTTTTAAAATAATTTGGATTATTTGTATAAAATGGGTCTCTGGGAGACAGCCTTTCCGTAGTAGCTTTCTGAATAACAGGTTTCCAGATAATAGATATCATAGCTGTATTACTGATATATAAACCTATTGTCTAATAAGGTCTGTTTAAGATCTTTAATAATGTTTGAATGAAGCATCTCTTAGTAATGACATACCCTAAATTCTTATCAATATATATATATATATATATATAATACACAAAAGCCATGAATATCCTGTAAATTATATCCTTATAAACGGTGAGTAGTGATGTCATCAGTTATAAACGGTGAGTAGTGATGTCATTTCTGTCACATGACTCACTAAAATTTGTGTATTATAATAAATAAAGTACCCCCAGTTGTAAAATATGAGGATATTAGAAGTTACCTCGGAGTTCCATGACCTGTATAAAAACACTCGGCCTTCGGCCTCGTGTTTTTATATGGTCATGAAACTCCTCGGTAACTAATAATATCCTTATATTTTACAAAAGGGGGTACTTTATTCACTATATATATATATATATATATATATATATAAAAAACAAGAGGCTGAAGGCCGAGTTTTTTATACAGGTCATGGACCTCCGAGGTGACCTCTAATATCCTCTAATGCAACAGGGGGTACTTTATTTATTAGAATCCACCAGTTTCAGTGAGTCGTGTGACAGAAATGACCTCACTAAGCTCTGATTATAACCAATGACATCACTAAGTACTGTTTATAATAGGATGTAATGTATAGGATATTCATGGTTTTTATGTATTATATATGAATATACAGGAACATGGACATCACTCCTAGATAGATGTAGATAGAAGATGGACATAATGTCCAGCGTGAAATTTTCTGCATACTGGCTTTCCAGGTAATGGATCCCATACTTGCGGTTGGTACACTTTGCCATAGGAGAGATAAATCTGGTGGAGATACTGAAGTCTTTGTGCTCAACACTGCTGCTATGTGGTTACTACTTGGGGTGTAGAGAGGTTACCACTCCTTGCACCCCTCAAATATAACAACAAAAATACTCAATATCAATTGTTTTGTTTTCCATCTTGACAAATATATGGCAAGCAAGAGAAGCCTTTTGATTCTCCGGTGATTAATTCATCTTTGCATGGCCGTTTTTACTGAGCAATAATGATAACACTGTACATTAACAGGACATTAAGATTTTACTATTCATAGAACTCTCCGAATCCTTTCTCGCTATATGCAATTTTCATTGGGGAGCAAGCATTCTAAAGATGGATATTGCTCACTACTAGAGAAATATGGCCAACCTAAACAGGTAGTTACATAATGTATACATTTTTACATACAGATTGGATATCAAATATTTTTCCTTAGGTAAAAGTTATACCAATAAGTACCTCATCATATGCTAGGGAGCAACATGAGCTCCCTCTTGTGGCCATGTACACAAACTACAATATATGTATACAAACTATGATCAAGTCTTTTCATAATGAAATGAATTGAAAGCATATCACCAGGGCCGCCATCAGGTGCACAGGGGGTACTGTTGTACTGGGCCCGGGCCTACAGGGGGGCCCCCCTTGACACCGCAGAAGCCGTGAAGAGCTGAAGTCCTGAAGCCACAAAAAGACTGAAGCCACAAAATGAGCCGAATTTAAAGTCCCAAAGCCGCGAAAAGACCCAAAGTTACGAAAGGTGCCAAAGTCGAAGTCCTGAAGCCACAAAAGAAGCCAACGTCGATGTCCCGAAGTCATGAAAAGACCCAAAGCCATGAAAGCAGCTGAAGTTGAAGTCCAGAAGCCGCGAAAAGACCAAAAGCCATAAAAGGAGCCGAAGTTGAAGTCCTGAAGCTCCAAAATATCCGAAGCTACGAAAGGAGCAGAAGTTAAAGTCCTGAAGCCGCGAAAAGACCTGAAGCTACGAAAGGAGCCGAAGTACTGCAGTATAAAGACCCTCCCTAAGGGGCAAATTTACTAAAGGGCGAAGAAAAATTTTCAACAAAATTTCAAGTAAGTACTATCTACTCCCTTGCACTTCGCCTGGTCTGAGGTGGAGAAGACAAGTCTGGCGAAGTGGCTAACGCTGGCGAAAATTCACCAGCGTGGCATCGTTTGGGCACTTCGCCGATTTACTAATGGTCGCTGGCTTAATTTCGCAAGCAAAGGAGATAGACTTTGGCACAACTTCGTACTCTAACGCCAGGCGAATTTTCACTCTGACGAAAGAGCGTTTCTATGATTTTACTGACCGTTACCTCTATCACCAGACTTGTCTTCTCCACCTCAGACCAGGCGAAGTGCAAGGGAGTAGATAGTACTTACTTGAAATTTTGTTGAAAATTTTTCTAAGTCCCAAAAAATGCTGCCGTCTTTTCCCTTTTACAGGGTGATAGGCTGAAAATGATCTAAATTTTTTTTGGGGTACCCTCCTTCCCCCCCTACATTTGATAACATAT
This sequence comes from Xenopus petersii, assembly GCA_038501925.1. NCBI lineage: Eukaryota > Metazoa > Chordata > Amphibia > Anura > Pipidae > Xenopus > Xenopus petersii. The sequence continues at coordinate 40,317,720 of CM076676.1, read as the reverse complement.
GGCAACTAAACTATACTGTGGGCACCTGTGTAGGGCAATATAACAACTCTATATAATTTTATTAAGGTTCCCTGGCCTTGTGTAGTGTAATGTATTTGCTGCAGCATATACGCCCATCGTACTTTAACTGCACGCCGTATGCAAATTAGCCAACGCTAGCGCAACTTCGAACTACTGATTGTATTATTGCTAGCGCAAATTCACAAGCGTTCGGTACCCTGTGCGCAACTTCGGATCTTCGTGAATTAGCGTTGTCCAAGCGAATTTACGCCTGGCGAAGTGTTGCGATGTGCGCAAAGCCAGTGCTGGCGAATTTTCTCAGGTAAGTAAATTTGCTCCCAAGACTGTTTAGCCCCAGCTTATAGGATCACAAGACTAAAAGTGACATTAAGAATCATTAATGCAATGGATAAATATATACATACAGTACATACATAAAGCCTATCCCTCCCCAACCATATCAGCCTGAAGGGCAAAAGTGAAGGGAAACCTGTAACTAATCTCCAAATAAAGTTTGGATGTTGACTATAAAGTATGTGAGGGTGACCTGGTGTCGAAAATAGAACCACAGCATGACGTGCAAGGGAACCAAAACTGATTTTAACCAGTATTACTGTATTTATATATAAAGTGTAGGAAGGGAAATCATTTCACGTAGCTTTGTTTGGGAACATAAAAGTTCAATTCTCTGTACAGTTATTGTAAGCGGTAACAGGCTGCCTTGTACATATTGTTGTGATTCACCCACAATTCACAACTTCCCACACTTTATTTGTCAAAAGCAAAGTAACACGTTTTGCATTGACCGAGTGGGAGTGAGGGCTGGAGGGGTGTTAAGTTTTATTTTTCTTAGTTTTAGTCAGTATCTCTAGCACTGCTCCCCAAAGAGGAGTATTATTGAATGGTAGAATCAACTATATGTTTCTGTTAGGCTCAAAGTACTCTACCAAGCACTCATACAAGACTAAATTGCAGGGCACCTGGTCTAATAATGCCTAACAGCCAATGAGATGTTTGCTTTCAAACAGGTGACCAGTAAATGCTTCTTGCTGATTGGTTGCTTAGTGACATTACTCCATGTAGTATTACAATCAGTAAGCATCATAAATGCTAGGAAAGCTCAAAAGAGTTTCAAATAATATTAATATCTCTATTAGATAAATACATATGGAAATAAATAAATACATATGGAAATAAATAATAGCCCAACAGATACCAGTGGTAAAAAAAACCCACATGATAATGCTCCACATTACTAGTAATGTGCAGTAAAGTTGAAGATAATGTTTAACTAATCATTACGCACCATGTATTTTGATTGGTCATGATGAGCTTTATCATATTGAAATAAGAAATTAAAGTTCCATCTCGAACAATGGAGTGGCACTAAATTTGGACCGTCTGGAAACTGCTGTGAGTCCCTGTAGTTTCCCCAGTCTGATATTAAGTAAGTCTGACCCATGGTGTTATATCAGCCCTAGATGGGAAATTCTCTTTTAGTCTGTGTTACACAGTGCCGGATTCCTTAGATGACTCAAGGGTATATAAACTTCAGCATTGTACAATATATATATAAGAATAAGTGATACATATGGGTACATCTCTTGGGCTTATAAGGAACCAAAGTGTCATTTTTGTTAGCAAATTGTCACTGCCTCTGTAAACTGAAACTTGCACAAGGTGCACCAATATATAGGTGCAGATCAGAGCCTGCTTTTTGTGAATTGCATGTAAGCTGTGACACAGGGTTTCAGTGTTGGGATGCTGTCCCGTCTGATGTTGAATACAGTTGATAATTTGGTGGAATAAATGGGGTAAGCTCCCCAACTGCATATTAATGCACGTGTACAGCTCTGTGTAAATTGTGCATCACTTCTGATGTACCAGTGAGGGATGTCAAGAACTGTATGCAATTTTGCAGACTAGGATGAACAGACAATGTGGTGCTTGTCACAAGTTGCTAGTAGCAGGTATGGCCACAACTACCTTTGTGATTAATGTCAATACACACTTGAATTTATAAACAAAGCCCTTATGCGAGTCTGATTTTATTTTACCGTTAACCCAATAAGTCAGTATCTCTTTTTTATTCAACTGATATGATCACCACAATATAATCTAAAAATGTAGGCATGAAACACTATGGGGCACATTTACTTAGCTCGAGTGAAGGAATAGAATGAAAAATACTTCGAATTTCGAAGTGTTTTTTTGGCTACTTCGACCATTGAATTGGCTACTTCAACCTTCGACTTCGAATGATTCGAACTAAAAATCGTTCGACTATTCGACCATTCGATAGTCGAAGTATTGTCTCTTTAAAAAGAAACTTCGACCCCCTTACTTCGCCACCTAAAACCTACCGAGCATCAATGTTAGCCTATGGGAAAGGTCCCCATAGGCTTTCCTAGGTTTTTTTGATCTAAGGAATTTCGTTCGATCGATGGATTAAAATCCTTCGAAACGTTCGATCGAAGGAAATGCGGTAAATCCTTTCGACTTCGATATTCGAAGTTGAAGGATTTTACTTTGACGGTTAATTAACCCTCGATATTTGACCCATAGTAAATATGTGCCCCTATATCATGTTAGTTAGATGGTTGCAATAAGTATGTAAAGCAGGGGTCCCCAACCTTTATAAACCGTGAGCCACATTCAGTTCTAAAAAGAGTTGGAAAGCAATACAAACATGAATGGGGGATGCCAAATAAGGTCTGTGATTGGCTGTTTAGTAGCCTCTATGCGGACTGGCAGTCTACAGGAGGCTCTGTTTGGCAGTACATCTAGTTTTATGCAATTAAAACTTGCCTCCAAACCTGGAATTCAAAAATAAGCACCTGCTTTGAGGCCACTGGGAGCAACATCCAAGGGGTTGATGAGTAACATGTTGCTCATGAGCAATTGGTTGTGGATCACTGGTGTAAAGTTATACTGATATCCAAATATTTCCATGTGTTTTTTTTTTTTTAAGCATTTCTACTCTAGCTTCTTTTTCTTTAGCAGCTGTAGATATCCATCTGACCTTGGGGTGGACACACCTTAGTTTGAAGCAACATGTACTAAAATCCAAATTTATCTGTAATTGTATTAAAAATAAACCACGACTAAACTCCCATGCTCTTATTTATTAATAAAATAACCTGAAATAATCGGACCGTGGAAAAACTTGAAAACATCGAGCGAAACTCAGGCTTTTTTCCCCAAAATGCTCAAAAAGTCGGATTTTTGGCTAAACCCAGTGCCTCTCCCATTGACTTATACAGCACCTCGACAGGTTTGAGAAGGCGTATTTTTGGATTCGGGCTTTTTGCAGCATTGGGGTATAATAAAAAAAATTAAGGTTTTTTTCCCATGAATTTTTTGCCCCAAAAAGCCAACCAGATAAATTTAAGGATTAGTTAATAATCACCTGAAAACTCTAGATTTTTGGATTAAACACCTCCTTCAAGCTTAGATTAAAGACTGTAGAAGCCAGAGAACAGAAGAGTTTTTGTGAAGAACAGAGCATGTTTTTGTAGTGGTATTATTATGATGCTAAGAGCTCGGATGTGTAAATATAACTAAATAAAATGATAGTTCTCAGCTGTAATGGAGAAATGTATTTCCTGTTTCTCATTTGACTGTCTGCCTTTCTTTATCTCAGAAACCATCCGTTTTGACAAACTTTGGGGCTGAGATTGTAGCTATGATTATACTAGAGTTTTCCTGGTTACAGATCCCTAACTGAAACAAACTAATTCTGTTACTGTTACCGAGATAAGAAAAAGCTATACCGCTTCATTTTTAAAATGTTATATTAGGAACAGGAAACATTTATTAATAATAAAAAACATTTGTTGTTCATTTAAAAGTAAATGGAGATGTTAAAAGGGGGAATAATGATGGAACAATATCCTTTAACCTTGAACTGAGTGCAAGTACCATGAAAAACCCCTATGAGACTAGACCGGAAGGAAGACATTCTGCCAGTCTGTCCTAAATCCCCCTATGCAAGACCTTAATAGGTTCCTGGAACCAATGGTGAGAGTGGGAAGCCCTAGGTATGTATTGTAAGATACACCTCTGTGAGGAATCAATGGCTCACTTTGTTTAACCCTAAGCAAGATATTCACATTACGTACACACATTACAAGTTGTGTTTCTAGATATAGTAAAGCATCATCTAATAAATATTCCCCTGATTTAATAATTGCGGGTTATTAAATAGTTCTGTCCGATAAGAATCCACTTCTGCTGGGGCTAGTAGTTTAGTTTGTGACATTTCTGCTTCTGCTGAGCTTCTCCAACCTCAGAGACAGCAAATGAACAATGACACTGCTACTATTATAAGCTCTGCTTGATATTTATAAATGTTTAGCAAACATTCAGTGACGGCACAATGAGAAATATCAGTGGAAACTGTGATGGGCTCTTAATGTGGACCGATTATGAGGGATTACTGTATTCATGTGCTGTAATGAGACACTGGGGTATTTACTGTAAAGGGGGCCATAGACGTAACAATTACATGTCTTGGGACATATCTATCAAAACATCTGTAACTACTAGGTAAGAATAGGGTCCTGGAAAAGAGATAATGAGGGACTACTATCAGAAGGAAGTCCATGATTTCCCTGCTACATGGCCACAAACTCGTGAGGGGTAGTTCACCTATAAATTAGCTTTTAATATGATGTACACAGTGCCATTGTAAGGTCACTTGCAATCAGTATTAATGTTTTTTTATTTTTTTTTGCATTATTTATATTTTCTCTGTGCAACCGTCCAGCTTGGATTTTTTTTTTTTAAATGTATTTAATTTTATGAGACTTTTCATAAAATTAAATAGTTGTACAGTACAAACATGTGTGGAGAATTTCTGGTTTACATATCACAGGAGAGGTACAGTACAACTATCCAGCTTGGATTTTAACAGATAGTGCTTAATTACCCAAGCCATCAGGCAGTGTGTAATACGACAAATGGAAGATGAGAAGTAAAGGGCCAGAATACAAATATAAACAATGCACGATAACAGTAACAATAAGGGCAGAGACACACACTGCTATCTCCCCGAACTGCCTTCCTGTTGGCTAGAATGTACAGTAAATCACCGGCAGGATGGTGATTAGGCTTTCCAAAGTCGCCCGAAGTTTCTTTGTAAGGCAACTTTGGAAAATGAAACGTTCCGAGTGCCCTCCAATTTACATTCGAGCCAGCATGAAGGCAGTTTGGGTAGATTTGTCATCCGAAGAAGAAACTATTTGTCGCTAGGTGAATAATCTCCCGAAATAGCAGCATGTGCACTAAAACTGAAGCCTCTATGTCTATCTGTTGCACTATGATGAGCTAAATGGAACCAATGCTTGCACGAGAGAGAGAGAGAGAGAGAGAGAGAGAGAGAGAGAGAGAGAAACAAGTTAGCTGACTAACCACCACTTCACCCTCCGGAAGAGAGAGGAAGACAGTCCTGTGCAAGGCGAATTCAGCAAGCTGAAATACTTACTCTCCTACTCACCAAAAAGCATTCATCACATGTATGCCTAATTTCAGTGCAAATTGCAAGGTACCTGTAAGAAACACTTGGTAGGAGTAAGAACCCAAAACAGACCCAATAGAGTCATGCTGGGTCATATGTATCAGGAGTGGCACAGGAATGTGAATCCGAGAACAAACCAGGATAATAGGAGTGTCGTATCTGGAAGTTACCTGGACATTGAGCTCTGTGCGAATGTTTCAGACACAATTTTCAGCAGGTGTAAATGTAAATCCCCCTAGTATAGGGAACAATGTGACAGACATGGTCAAAACAGACAAAAAAAATACTTCCAAACCTCCCATTTAAAGCTAGACAAACCTGTAGAACAGATACATAAAATATCCTTAATCATTCTCAATGAAATTAATAAGACTGGAAGTTGTAAGAGATTACATTCTACTGTAATGACTGCAACCGTCCCACTTAAGGGAAGACTATGATCCTGCTCAGGAGAGCCAAATACATTCTCGCCCGAAGCAATAGGACAGGTAGCAACTGCAGTATGTAACTGTGAGGAGGAAAGATCCAAAACTGCTGGTGTTCCAAGAGGGCACAGACCGAGAGGGAGAAAAAATAAATAAATTAATGCTCCTAGGATGCCTCCATCTGCTGTCCAATCAGTTACCTATCTGGTGTGGAAGAACAGCCGGCCCTGTATTCTAAAAAAAACACTAACTAGGGGATTGAGAAATTGAAGAAAAAATGGGCCCAAAATAAGTGCCTTCTGGACACAGAGCAGAAAACTTGGCCTTAAGTCACAAAGCTGCTTTGTTTTGCTGGTAGTATAAGCAGAATATCCCTATCCTGGGCCAGACTTGAACAGAGGTCATCTCTATTGACTAACAAACACTTTAAGGACACCTATAGCCTAAAAACCCTTGGTTTGAAATATAGACCGTATGCAAATTCACAGTGGCCTGATATGTATGTGTACCCCGTCTGTATAGACACCCTGTATTGGCAGATAAAATGTCCCATCTATCCTGACATTAAGAATATCAGTAGAAATAGTATGGGAATAGTGGGTAGTGGCTCCCCTCTCTAATTTGTAGGAGGCACCAAGGAGTCACCCTAGAAAATGGTAGAGATACATCTAGGGATCCTTCAGCCAAGCATAGAGAACTGTATACCTAGTTCTTCCTTAAACCTATGAATATGGAATTTCCACAGGTTGCACCCCTAGAAACTAGCCAGATGTCATGGCTGCTATAGTGAAATTTATGGATGAAGAGTTCAAGTACTGATTGTTCCAGGAATCTTCATAAATACTATATGTTGCATAAAAATATAGGTTTATTGAGCCAACGTTTCTGGTTCCACAAAAGAACCCATCCCAAGGACACAAATCATATATAGATATCTGTGCAAACATATATATATATACACACATTCATATACATGCCTTAGTATTAAAATATATGCACCTGCCTATGGCCCTCTTATAGATGCAAACATATATGTTGCTTGGTAGACCAGTTGTATTATGGAGCTTATCCATTAATTGAGCATTTGTTCTGAAGGCAGTAGAATCCCCCTGCAGGATGTGGGCCATGGTGCGAGCATATATTAAAATGTGTGATTATAATATGTACCTCGGTCAGAGTCCTAAGCTCCTGGAGCACAGTACCCGACCCCAGAGCTCGAGCTGAGTGGGTAGTAATAAACCGCACAATTGACTGGGCAAAGCAATTATCTGGCCCTCCATTCGTTCAGGCAGTGATCAGTGATACAAGGCTGCTGAATCTGGAAAAATTTACATTCAATGGTCCCAAAAGTAGTACATACCTGTGGTTATTGTTAACCCAGCAATCCTTATGACAGACAGGCTTCAGAACTCCTGTAGTGTTTATCAAGACAAAAATTAAGCTTACCTGCCATCGGGAAAAATATTGCCTAGTGCAGTATAAAATTACATTCCCTGCTTAATTTAATAAGCCATATCTTATCCCAGGAGCAATGCCATGGAATGAAAAGACATTCATATGTAGGTATTCCTATCAGTACGCATCTGGATTAAACCTGAATGTACTCCAGAAACAATTACAACCCCATGTAATGCATAGTTTAGGTTAGCTGCAATCAGAGCACACCTATATCAGACCTTCATAGCTACCCAGCCCAGTGATCTACATCTATTAGAGCTACTGGTTCAAGGTGAGCAATAATTAGAGCATATCATACTGCAGAGAATAGGCGCATACAGATATGATCACAGCAACATGTAATACATAAAATATTAGCTACTGCTTAGGGCAAGCATATATCTGGTCCTAGCCATTCCCAGGCCTGTGCTTTACATACCTTAGGGCTACCTATTCCAGGTTAGCCATAGCCAGGGTATATAATGCGGAAGAAAATATAAGCACAGATACAATCACAGTAACATGAAATACATAAAAGTTTATATTAGCTGCTGCTTAGGGCAAGCATATATCAGGGCCTAGCAACTCGAAACGCCTGTGCTCTACATCCATTAGGGCTACTTGTTCCAAGAGAGCAATAGCCAAATCGTATACTGCAGAAAACATGTAATACATAGTTAGGTTAGCTGCTGCTTATAGCAAGCATGTATCAGGGCCTAGCAGCCAGACAGATCTGTGCTCTATATCTTGCAGGGCTACGTGTTCCTTGTGAGCAATAGTCAGAGCATACGCTGTAGAACAAAATAGGAGCACAGGTACAATCACAGCAACATGAAATACATAGTTAGGTTAGCTGCTGCTTCGAGCAAGCCTGTCTCAGGGCCTAGCAGCCGGCCAGACCTGTGCTCTACATCCCGTAGGGCCACGTGTTCCATGTGAGCAATAGCCAGAGCTTAAGCTGTAGAACAAAATAGGAGCACAGGTACAATCACGGAAACATGAGGGCCATAGTTTAGATTAGCTGTTGCATAGAGCAAGCTTATATCAGGCCCTAGCATTCAGCCAGACCTTTGCTCGACCTCCATTATGGCTACCTGTTCTATGTGAGCAATAGCCAAAACATAGAATGCAGAACAAAAATAGCGCAATACAAATTATGAATCATCTGCTGTTTAGAGCAAGTATATATCAGAGCCTAGCAGCCCCCCCAGCCCAGTGATCCATATTCAATAGGGCTACTGGTGTCCTATTTGTAAATGGCCTGAATTCAGCACCCAGCCTGTCAGTATACAATACTTGTCAGCATAAGAGAATGTTAGCCCAATTATCTATTAGTATAAGGCAGTGATCCCCAACCAGTAGCTCGTGAGCAACATGTTGCTCTCCAACCCCTTGGATGTTGCTCTCTGTGGCCCCAAAGCAGGTGATTATTTTTGAATTCCAGGCTTGGAAGTGAGTTTTAATTGCATAAAAACTAAGTATAGTGCTAAGCAGAGCCTCCTGTAGGCTGCCAGTCCACATAGGGGCTACCAAATAGCCAATCACAGGCCCTTATTTGGCACCCCAAGTGAATTTTTCATGCTTGTGTTGCTCCCCAACTCTTTTTACATTAGAATGTGGCTCACAAGTAAAAAAGGTTGGGGACCCCTGGTATAAGGGCTACTGGTTTCAGGCGGGCTACTGGTTTCAGGCAGGCAACAAGCATAACCAGGCACAGTGCAGATAAGCATATGATTATATAGCATGCAAGCAGTTAGTTAGACTTTAGTACACTGCAGAACAGCATATGGACACACTCCTTACCTGCTGCTCATTATGCAAGGCTGGAAGCAGACCCCTTAATGCCACAGATTCCAGGACACTCTATTGTTAACAGGAAAACAGGCCTCACAAATTTACTGACAACAGCAGGACTTACCTGAGGCTGCAGCTTCCTCACCTGCTGAGTTAGAGAGTGGGCGGGGCCATCTCCACTTGCTTTAGCTGGACCTGATTATACTCAGCTGGTGTCTGCATAGGCAGGGAACCCAAAGCAACTGCGTAGGTTATACTGAGGCAAATTGGATAATTAGTGTTGGTGCCTCCTGCACAGGCCCAAGTTTGCTATAATATGAAGCCTATAGCGCAACTTTTTATTTTTTATTTATTTTTTATTATTATTTTAACTACCTCCACCTTAGGAAAGTCTTTTGAGGAAGGCAGTTGGCCATGACCTGCCCCCATTAAAACAAAAATAAAACAAAGGTAACAGGGGGCAGTAAGGTTCAGGCCCCTAACTAATTAGCCCAAACTGCCACCTCCCTCGCCCATCCGTAAAAATGGGGTGTAGGGGCCACATACACCACTGCCGCCGGACGCTGTCTGGGTAGGTCGGGAGGGCACACGAATGGGGGGACAAGCACCTGCCACCCAATGCTCTTGATAGCAATACAGGAAGGCAACTGAAATACAGGCAGACAAGGAGTAGCAAACATTGCACCTCAGTGCCTTACCTGATTCAGGAGCTGAAGTTCAGAAGACTCCAGGTCTGAGGTAGTGTGCTGGGGGGAAAAAAGGTCCCATGGACCAAAACCCCTGTTCCTAGGACGCCTTTTGGGCAGGCCTAATGCTTTCCTAGGCTTAAAAAGAGAAAAACAAAAATTTGCTTCTAATGATTGAGGCATTTGTTCAGAGAACAAAGCCAAGAGCATAAGAGAAGGAACAAAAAAGATGCCGGTAGGTGGGTGTGGTTGGCCCTTTAAAGGCTTGGGGAGGTTCCTTCTAATTGGAGCAGGGAGGAGGGGCTATCCTGTAACGTACTGACATGGAGTTCGTCTAGGGAAAATATATTCCTAATATTGACTTGTGGTACAAAACACCAGCCAGTAAAACACCTGCCAAGGTCCGGGCCGGTATTACAAATTTACCGGCAATGTAGTTGCCGGTAATTTGTAATACCCTTAAGAAAAGCCCTTGGCCTTCGGTGGAAACGTACCTTTTCTTTATCTTCTGGGCATCGAGCGATGACCCCTTGACAGCGCCAAAGCCGTGCCGCCTCCTTCCGCAGTTGAAATGTGGAAGTGTCAATAAGCCGAATGTGCCAATGTTTTTTTTAAAAAAATATTCTTTGGGGCCCCAATTTTTAACTTGTAAGGGGGCCCTGGCACCAATGCTTTTTATAACTTGTGTATGAGGGGGGTTACCTTTTTGTGTGGTCTTTTAACTCTGATGTGGAGTGGGCGGGATTCGGGGCGGGACTAGGGCCCAGGGAGGCCTGAAAATTTTGTGTGGGTGGGGCCACTGCACTTGGTTGCCATATCTTGGGAATATGTTAAAAGTTATAACTACATTTCTATACAATTACATATTTTAGGGATGAAATATTTATAAATGTGCATGATGCATGTTTGTTAACACTGGGAAAAATGTCTCGTATATCATGTATAATGTAAACGTGCTTTTTGCTATTTCCACTATGACCTATATGCTTAATTTTCTGCATCAATTAAACTATTTTTATACAACTTGTGTATATGAATTGACATTTTTAATACATTAAATAAGCAACATTGTTTTATAAATGCGTTGCTTGGAATGACATTTTTTTACGCAAAAAAATATTTTGACAAAGATTTTCCTTTAAATGTTAGTATTTTATAGATGGGCCTGTTCAAATCAACTTTTCATTAGGACTTACATTTTTTTTAAATCAGCTCTTTTATCCTGCTTATCATTTTGTATGGGTCCTTGTTTAGGACATACAAATAAATGCATCATAATTGTTCCCGAAGAGCAATGCAACCGGTTGGGAAGAAAAAACAGTTGAAAGTCTTTTGGTTTTACCTCTTTATTTCTCATTATTAAATAAGGAGAGACACTGAGCAGAACAACAATGGAATGATGGTAAGTAGTGATGGCCGAATTTATTTGACAGAAACAAATTCGCTACAGACCACCCTAATTTTCTGCTTGATAATTTGTGACGACCCCTAAGCTTAGCTTCTCAACAGCTGCTCAGAGCCCACTGAGCATGTGAGTGTCGCAGACACTTTCCAAGATGGTGACCCCCTGTGACAAGTTTGAAGTCCTGGATCATTGCTGCTATTGACAAACTTTAGGCTGGTGCAATAAGTTCAGTATTTAAAATATGGCATTTTTAGCCATATTCATTTTTTCTCCTTGAACAGCTAGTTTATTTAAATAGAGGCACCTTATATCCTGAGCACCACTCCCCATGCACTCCCTCTGTACTGATAACTGTGATGAATCTTAAACAACATCGAACGTAATGCGTTCATGCCATCTATTGACTAGTTTAAAATGTATACTTTACAAAATATAAAAACCATTTTCAAAATACAGGTAATATACTTTTTTAATAGTACTGTATGTGCCATTGGGCAACCATAAATAGAAAATTGCCATTTTAAAAAATAAGGGACTCCCCCTGTGATCCTAGGATTCACGGTGCACACAAACAAACCGTACATGTTAGGTCACATGAGCCAATGAACAGTCAGAGTTCTGTCTTTTGCTTCCACACTTCTTCCTGTTACAGTTACAGAGTTACATTATTTCTGATCAGGTGATCTCTGAGGCAGCACCACAAAATGGTGGTTCAAGGCAAGATGTAGAAGGGCAATAATGCATAACTATAGCAAGCAGGCAGACACCATTTTGTGGACACTGTTATTAAGGCAAGCCTTACATCATCTCAAAGTCTTGTTTGTGCAACAGAATGGAGGACCTGATGTACATCTCCATGCACTAGTTACACAATAAAATATTCAATAGTAAGGGGGAATGTGGGGAGAGCAGTGACATCTAGTAAGTGCTGAATGGAAAGTGAAAGTAATTGCCTGCCCTGCCTCTATGCCTAAGGCATAGAGGAGGGGCAAACAATATTTGATTGACAGCTGATATTTTGAAATGAGTTTACAACAGCTATGAATGCTTTAATAAAAAAATTATTTGGATTTCATGTTTAATTTAAAAAGGACTTTTATTATACAGCTTTTTATGTCTTGGTGACAGGTCCGCTTTAAGGATATGACCTCATAAAAAGTAGCAATTTCAGGTGGTGCCCCTGGTCCCACAGCAAAATAATTTTAGAGACCCCAAATATTCCAGATGTTGACCTGTTTGACTAATTTATATTGAAATTCCTTATTCTCTACAGCTCCCCAACACCCTGGGAATGTGATATATTAGAGTGTTAACTTACTATGTTGCTTTTTTTAGCGTTAGTGTATCACCCAGCATCCTGAATTCATTATGGTACTAAGGTAGGGTTGAGGCCAGTCAATTACACCTTCATAGAAGCATGTGTGGGGGGGGGGAGCCAATGCAAAAGAGAAATTATTAGATGATAATTAGACTATTACAGAAAAAGTAAAGTAAATTCCATTAGCTGCACAGAAAAATATCTAAATGTCATGTGCAGAGAAATTTAGGGAGAGGTTGGTATAAGATTTCATTAGAAGGTTTTCTTGATACATCATTTTACGTATTGTTTCCCTTTCCTATGATGCAGGATAGGGATGATGATGAGGAGGAAGATGAAGGCATGGGGTTATCCCTTTGGCCAATTTCCTGGTTTCAAATTTGGCTTCATGTTTGGGCCAAGGAACAACCTGATGACTTCTGGGACTTCTTCTTACAGACTTTTAATCGAATGGTTCCCAGAAACACTTGGCCAAAACCTCAGTGCAAGAAAGTTGGAGCTGCCACAAAAAGGGGGGACACTAATCCTTTGGGAGTTGCAACCTCAGCATGTGGGGTTGCACTGAATTAACAGTGTGTTAATATAAGAAACAGAAAGACTTATAGCAGCATCTAGAAAAACTATTCTACATCAATGGCTCTCAATATCACCGCCTCCATTATCATTAGTCAAATAAAAACTCCATCATATTTTCCGCATTGGCGCAAACTATAAAATTCGCAAACGGTCTTCCACAGTCGGAAGTGGTGACTAAACAGTTTGCCAAAAGCTATTTTAAATTCGCACAAAGCAAAATTTGTTCGCGCAAAGGCATAACTTTTCGCATTGCGAATAGTTTTTCCGTTACCGACTTTTATTACATTCCCCCGTTTATGTCTTTATTAAGCTTCCATGGACATGTGTAATAAAAAGTGGCCAGCATTACCAGCATAAAGCATCCTAAATATTTATTCTGGTGGTCTACTAAACAGTTTGATGCTCAATATGCATAGATTTACCAAACTATGTTCCATACAGACACCCCCAAAGGAAAATAGTACATATGGATTTTCAGATACAGTATGACACTCTGACTGCTACAATACAAGCACCTGGTATGTGTATTATGCACCATAAGACCCCCCCTAACAGTATGAAATTTCTAAAAAATAGTCACAAAGCTTGCATTTTACCCCCATTATATACCCCACATTTTGTAATGTACCAGCAAAAGGCATCCTAAATATGAATGGGGTCTACTGAACAGCTTGGACCCAAAATGCATAGACCAAACTAAGTCTCGCCAGACTTAAACAGAAAAGTTTTGATGCAAGTGTTACTACACGAACAATATTGAAAGGTAACACACCACTCTTGGAGAATCTTCCTCTGGATCTCACCCTCTCTCACTGGGTGATAAATCCCTCTTAGCGGGCAGTCCTAACTGTCAGGAATTTCCCTTGGGGTCTTGTGGCTTGGCTTCGAACTGGTCCTCACCTCACCCTTTCTGGGGTCTTGGATCTTGGCACACTATCTAGTCCTCAACTCACCCTTGGAACAAGTCCCTACGCTAGTGGCCCAAATGCCACGGGGTTCTTACCCCACTATTCCTCCTCGTTGGAGCGATGGCTGCTCACTACACAACCTAACTCACCTTTCACTCCTAGAGCGACTATAACACAGTTAAATCCTTACACTAGCTATACCTAATCTTATGCAGAACCAGATCCCTGGTCCTATAGTACCTCCCTGGGAGGCGCCCAGGGGAGAAAAAGGCCCAGAATCCCTATTATCTTCCCTATTTATAAACTCCCTCATTGCCCTCTAGTGGTGGCTTACTTTAACTGCCCAACCAAACCATGGGGTCTCTACAAAATTTACTCTGTTTTTCAGCCTATTACCTGAAAAAAGGAAAAGAGGCTAGCGTTTTTTGGGACATAGAAAAATTTTCACCTATTTTTTTAGGAACTCCTATCTGTTGCACTTCGCCTGGTCTGATGTGGCAAAGGCAAGTCTGGCACAAGAGGTAAAGTTTCGTAAAATCCGCATCTTCGTGAATTTGCGTAGTTACGTCCATTCACCAGAGTGCAACTTTGCCAGGCATAAGGGAGCGAAGTACCGCTAGCGTCTCTTTCACTAGCGAAGTAACAAAATGACATCACGCTGGTGAATTTTCGATAACGTTAGTCACTTTGCCCTTTAGTAAATGTCAGGATGAAGGGAGGTTGTACCCCCCCGAAAACGTTGATGTTGGTGATATAAATCAATAAAGAAGGGGCACTTTCCCCACTGCAGAGATTTGTGTTTGTGCGGATCCATGAACAAAAAGCTGCTGTCTACATTTCAGACCATAGACATTTTGATGAGGAAAAGAAGCCACATTCATATTCAGCTCAAGTTTGTTGTAAACCATGCAGGCAACTAATATTTAGCCAGAGTTATCCCAAATTGATGTCTAAGGTAGCCATAGCAGACATTTGCTACAGTAAATACTTAGCTACGATCAGTCAGATGTTACAAGATGAACGGCTTTCTTTTGGGATAATATTTGCGGAATCTTTGTACCAAAGGGATAAAGAGGGGGATTTATGCTTGGCCTTAAGTCTACAAATCATAAGAGCTCCCTTCCCAACCCTTCTGACTGACCACATTGTAGGTAATAGTTGTACTGCCCAGCTGTACTGCACTTTTCGGTTTTAGCTGGGCCCCCCTTGACAGTGCTGAATTCATGCGTCAAACTGCCAAAGATCTAAAGCCGCGAAAAGATGCAAAGCCATGAAAGGAGACTAAGGTAAGTTCCACTGGACACTGTGTTTTTTTTTTCTATTAAACCCCCGGCAAACAATGCATTATTTTAATACTGCATAGGCCCCTGGCCACCAATATTTTTTTTAAATATTCTATGGGGCCCCTGACCACCAATGTTTCTTTTTAACTACTATAGGGGGGGCATGACCACCAATGTTTTTTTTTTTAACTTGCAGGGGGGCTCTGAACACCAATGTTTTTTTAAAACATTTTTATGGGGGGCCCTCGCACCAATGTTTGTGTCTCCCCATCCCCGTCTGCCTCCCTCTTACCTTCCTTTCCCCTCCCTGTCCGCATCACCTTCCCCGTTCCCCTCCCCTTTCCGTCCGCGTCTTCCTCCACTTGTGGCTGGACGTATATGCGCATGCGCACATCTTGAATATGCATATATGCACATATGCGCATGTGCAACTTGTTGAATGCTGCTGGGCGGCATGCCGCCCCTGAATTCCTGCCGCCCTAGGCCCGGCCTTTGTGGCCTTGCCACAAATATGGGCCTGAGTATGTAGAGAGATATTCTGCGGCAATTTGCAATTGGTTTTTCTCTTTTATTATTTTTAGTTTTTGAGTTATTTATCATTTTATTCAGCAACTCTCCAGTTTTCAATTTCAGCAGTCTGGTTGCTAGGGTCCAAATTATTTGATAAAAGGTATTGTACCCGAAACATGTTGTGTTGCCACAACCTGGAATAGAATAAAGGTTTTTGCAGTCAAACTGCTTGAGTTCCTGTTTTTTTTGGGTCCAAATTACCATAGCAAACATGCATTGATTTGAGACTGGAATATTAATAGGAGGGGTTTTTAATATAAAGATGAGTAATAAAAAGTAGCAATAACAGTAACATGTGTAGCCTTACAAAGCATTTGATTTTAATGGGGTCAGTGACCCCTGTTTGAAAGCTGGAAAGAGTCGGAGGAAAAATGCAAATAATTTTAACGATAATAAATATTTTAACGAAATAAATAATGAAGACCAATTGAAAAGTTGCTTATAATTGGCCATTCTAGAACAACTCAGCAACAGAATATGCTCTAATGATCTTGTAAGGACAAAAAGGGTTGCAACTTTACCCAGTGTTTGTAACTGACCCCCATTGTCCCCCAATCAAACATCACTTATTTGATAAGAATTACATGCAAAGCCTGCTGTTCTTATGTTCGCAATTATTGTAAGAGTTCAGATTTATAGCAACCCAGTGCAAATAAAAAAAATGATTAGGGACACAAAGTAGTTGCAGAACTATTTAAATTAACACAGGATAGTTCTGGGTACACTAACAGAATTAGTTAGAATTAGTGATGGATGAATCTGTCCTGTTTTTTTTTTTGCAATATGCTGGAATCTTTGGGTGTTTTTTCACAACGAACTTCATCTGCATGGAAGACACCGACTGCTGAGAGAGAGGAGCTGCTTGTCAGAAGCAGAGGGAGAGCTGCTCACAATGGAGGAGGCAATGCAGCTTTTCAGAAGGCCAAAAAAAACTGGAAGCTTATTAAAGGTGAGCAGGCCAGGTCATTCACTAGAGGACAGGGAAAAATCCCTGTGGGCCCCGCTAGACCAGACCCGCTCCCTGTGCAAAGCCTACTGCAGCTTCTGAACTTCCTCCCTGCCCCCCCCCTTTCTAGGAGAAGAAGGCAGTGTGGGGGTGCCGGAGAGAGTTGCAGCTGGGTCGGGGGCCCTGAGGGTGCGGGGGGGCCCCAAGGCAGCAGCCTCAGTGGGCCCCCCAGTCCAACGCTGTGAGAGGACAAGTAACCAAGGATGAGGCAGACACAAGGTCAGACTTAGGGTTGCCACCTCACCCCTTTAATACCTGCTGCACATCCTCCATGGCTAATTAGCAATTCCTTTAGATTTATGCTGCAGACTGGACTTATTTATATGCAGCATGCATCTAAATTCATTGCTAGTGTGGGATGTGGATTCAATAAGTGGCAGGTATGATAGGGGTGAGATGGCAACCCAACTCTGACCTGTCCTTGCCTCTGCCTCATCCCTGCTTTACAGGCAGGCCCAGATTTGTGGAAAGGCCACCAAGGCATGGGCCCAGGGCAGCAGGATTTTAGGGGGAGGCATACTGCCCAACCCCACCCAAATTGGTTTAGAAACACTTTAAATTTCCAGTGTGCCAATTCCCATTGCTCTGGCCCTGATGATGAAAATTTGCGCGAATAATGGGGAGGGGCGATGAACGGCAGCAGGTCTAGGGGCACCCGCTATATAAATCCGGCCCTGTTTACAGGAACACCCTGTCTCCTTATATCCAAATATAAGCACTTAGCTCACACACAGGAACCTGTATACTCAGGCAATGTGTCTGAAAGGGCAGGATATAAAAAAGGCTTCTTCTGAATGCTGATTGGAGGTAAAAAAAAAATGAGGCATTAACCCCTACCCTTGCTGGACCAAATTCCCAACAGTTGCTGATACAGTGTTCTTAAAAATGGTTCAAAAACACTTGGTCGAGAACCGCATCCAGATGTTGGATTACAGAACACTGAGATAAGATAGAAAGTATCCTAAGCTGATTTGTACAACCTTTTTTTCATATTTCCTGGTGCTCCTACTCATTGTTCACTATAGATGGCAAGAACGTAGAATAAACAAATTTTTTGAAACCCCAGAGCAAGTAGAGACAAGCCCAACTCCATAAGACTTTGTTTCACACTGGATAGATAACATATTATTATTATATAGTCTTTTCTAACATGGTATTACACTGCAGGTAAAGCAAAAGTATATGTTCTTTAGCAGTGCCATCTAGTGTCCAAATTCATGTATAATACAAGACAGCAATGGTGTAGGATCTGTAATAATAAAGAGACAAGTACCTTGTACTTGATGGTAAATAAGCTATATACTAGATCCCATACCTGTGCAGCAGACTTTCTTAAAGATTAAGTAAACCTTTAAAATAAGTGAATGTTAAATGAATGAGAGTGCTATTCTAAGCACTTTTGTAATTTACGTTCAGTGTTTATTTTGTTTTTATTCCAAGATATTAAGGGATACATGTACTGTTAATATGAATGATTTTTGTTACAACATCGCCACCTGCTGGTCAGTTTCCAACCACCAAGTAGTCAAGGAAGTTGTCAGGAGAGAGAAAGAGGCTGCTCTGATATTCTTCTGCTTAGGAAAAAAATTAGAAACCTTTCTAAAATATTTCCTAAGCAGAAGAATATCAGAGCAGCCTCTTTTTTTCTCCTGACAACTTCCTTGACTACTTGGTGGTCAGAAACTGACCAGCAGGTGGCGATGTTGTAACAGAATTCACCAAAGGAAGGGTGAAATATGTAAAACCCAAGGAAGAATGAAATGTAAAAATGAATAAAACCCCGTGTAGAGAAGAGCAAACTGAGCATCCTCAAGCCCTAGCCCTGGAGGTTTATGCTGAAAGCAGAAAGTTTGATACAGAAGCCTATGTGTACACAATAGTTTCTTTTGACAGAGGACTCAGAGCAGCACTACTTTGAGGGTTTACTGGTGTATTTATATAGACCTTTCTGATAAAGCTTACTTAATTTTAGCCTTTCAATCTCCTTAACCCAATGGTTTAAATGTGTAGCAGTGGCATAACTAGAAGTTAGTGAGCCCCACTACAAAATTATATTTTTTAGTGAATACAGGGTTGATCCCAACCTTTTTGTTTTTGCTGGCAGTCCACAAGGGCCCCAGGTTAGTGAGGGAAATCATCAAATGTGTGAAGGTGACGCCCAATAGGCAGGATTTATTTTTATGATTTATGTTTTGTATGCTGAAATGGTCACCCCTGTGTGCAAATAAACTGCCTAAAAGTGAAAAATTTTTTAAAAAGTGTCTGTTGGGGATCCTGCAAGCTTGTTATTATATTATATATAATGCATAATGCTTACAAGCAGTGGTCCTGTGGTATACATTAAATACCTCCATTCATTCAAAAAATGGTAAGAGACAAAGAAAAAAAAGCACGGCGAAAATGTTTGACCATGCCCATTTAATGGCCACATCCAATTTACAATATTTGGCAGGTTACAAAAGTTTGAACACATTTCTGGGAGTTTTAGTGCAATGTTTTATGTGTTAACCGTTTTGGTAATGAAGGTGAATTGCCCTTTAAGCTGCTAGTCTTGGTTCTCCCAAGAGATCTGCTTATCTTAAATTGTTACAATTGTATCTTTGCTTATCATAATTGTTAGAAATGTATCCAAGTGCAGCTGCTGAGTTTTCCAGGCTCTCTCCGAAAAAGCCTTTTATTTTAATTAAGTTTCAGAAACGCTGTATCTTTTTTTCTGCCATCAGTGCAAGAGATCAAAGAGAAAGTCATGATATTTCAGTAAAAAACCCAGGACTGCAGGCTGAACTGTCAAAATTGGGACTGTCTCGTAGAAAATGGGACAGTTGGGAGGTATGTATATTCTGTGAGCAGCAGGTAAAATATATATTCTTGTGTGGGGCCTGCAGCTGAAAAAAAAATTCAGAATTCAAGGAGAGCTTGAACTGAAAAAGTCAGAAAACCACTGACCTACATAAACTGCATCATTGCATTGTATGGTTTTACAGAACCATAAAGGCATTCCATGTCTGACACTTTCCTCAGTTATTTCCATTATTCTGCCACTAGAGGGAGACCTTTACTGAAAATGAATGAACCTTAAAAGGAGACTGTCATGGGAAAAAAATTTTTTTCAAAATGAATCAGTTAATAGTGCTGCTCCAGCACTGAAATCCATTTCTCAAAAGAGCAAACAGATTTTTTTATATTCAATTTTGAAATCTGACATGGGGCTAGACATATTGTCAATTTCCCAGCTGCCCCAAGTCATGCGACTTGTGCTCTGATAAACTTCAATCACTCTTTACTGCTGTACTGCAAGTTGGAGTGATATCACCCCCTTCCCTTCCCCCCCCAGCATCCAAACAAAAGAGCAATGGGAAGGTAACCAGATAGCAGCTCCCTAACACAAGATAACAGCTCAAAATCCAAAAGAATATATATTCCAAGTCATTCTCTCAAAGTTAAAAAATCACTCTTTATTCAGCATAAATATTAAAAAGTAGGCATACAGACCAATTGATGCTCCGCCTAGTCACATGACCAGGGGGCAGCTGGGAAAGTGACAATATGTCTAGCCCCATGTCAGATTTCAAAATTGAATATAAAAAAATCTGTTTGCTCTTTTGAGAAATGGATTTCAGTGCAGAATTCTGCTGGAGTAGCACTATTAACTGATGAGTTTTGAAAAAATTCTCTAGTGATGGGCGAATTTATTCGCCAGGCATGTATTCGCGGCGAATTTTTCACTTATTCATGGCGCGCTCTGCACTAGAAGAGCCGAATCTCCGGGTTGAAAAACGGAAATGCAGCTCTTAGTTACCAGGAGTGGCATTTTTGCCGCCCCTGGCAACCAGGGGAGCGCTGCCGCCTGATGCAAGTGCTTCAACTCGCCTCATTGGTGGAGCGCCCCTGCCTCTCCCTTTCCCCCCCAGGCAGCCTAACAGAACAATGAGAAAGTAACCAGATAAGCAGCTCCCTAACACAAGATAACAGCTCCCTGCTAGATCTAAGAACAGCACTCAATAGTAAAATCCAGGTCCCACTGAGACACATTCAGTTACATTGAATAGGAGAAACAACAGCCTGCCAGAAAGCAGTTCTTTCCTAAAGTGCTGACTCTTTCTGAAAGCACATGACCAGGCAAAATGACCTGAGATGGCTGCTACACACCAATATTACAAATAAAAAAAATACACTTGCTGGTTCAGGAATGACATTTTATATTGTAGAGTGAATTATTTGCAGTGTAATTTAGAAATAAAAACTACACCATAAAATCACGACAGAATCCCTTTAAGATAGCTATTGTTTCTATTGTATTATACCATGACATGGGTCATGTCTAGCACCAACTAGTGGTAGGCATGAGAATAAAATTAGGTTTTTCCTGCTTAGCAATGGAAACAATGCCTTCAGCAGAGGTGTTAGATATCTGAAATCAGGTTAACTACCCATTGTTTTGTTGATAGGCTGCTGATGGGCTGCTGGGAAGGGAAGGGAGGAGTGTGATATCTCTCCAACTTGCAGTGTAGCAGTAAAGAGTGACTGAAGTTTATCAGAGCACAAGTCACATGACCTAAGGGCTCCTGGGTAACTGACAATATGTCTAGCCCCATGCCAAATTTCATGGCAAATTTCAAATAGATTTGCTCTTTTAAACAATGGATTTAGGTACAGAATCCTGCTGGAGCAGCACTATAAACTGGTGTGTTTTGAAAAAAAAAAAATTTCCTGCGACAGTATCCCTTTAATTGAAAATAATTTTGATTTTTGTGGAGAAGAAGCTGTGTAATTCCAGGCAGTGTCATCCAGTGGCTACTAAAGTAAATGAAGTGCTGTCTTGCATTAACTCAACGGATAAAAACATATTTTTTCCCTCTGATCTCTGGTAAGACATAATATCAAACAGATATAATATCAAAGACTATTGTGATACTAAACTCTATAGTTAGTATAGCTATGAGTATGTATAATTTATATGTAAGAAGTATGGAGAGGTGTGTGTATGGATGCTGGGTTTTTCTTTGAAGGGGTTGAACTTGATGGACTTTGTTTTTTTCAACCCAATTTAACTATGTACGGTCACAACTAAACTGGTAAAGGGAATGGAATAATTAAACTATGAGAGAGACTGTCATGGTTATAGTCGTTTTCTCTGTAAAAAAAAAAAAGATGATTGCGAGGGGAGTGGGGACATGATTACTCTTTACAAGTACATTAGAGGCCTATTAGAAGGATCAAAGCACCACCCTTTTAGATTAGAGGAACAGAACTTTCATTTGAAATAGCGTAGGTGGTTCTTCATGCTGAGGACAGTAAGGGTTGTGTAATCTCCTGCCAGGGGATGTTGTGATGGCTGATTCTCTAAACACAGTGGCTTGGATGACTTATTGGACACGCATAAATAGGCTATTGGAATCCCCATGTCGAAACTAAAAATAACTACAACAATCTCTGAATATAGCAAAGTGCTGGTAATCAGCATTCTTATTGGTTAATTATCTTGCTTCTGTAATAAAGTTTTTGGTCAGTAGAATTCTCATTGGTGAATTGGGTAATTAAAGGGCACCTACCAGGTGATCAAGTGGGATTCTTATTGGAGGATTATTTTGCAACTAAATAGAGCTGAAAGCTCCAGCTGAGCTGGGGCACTCTCACTTGCATGTGCATAATGAGCAAGCTGGGACACTTCACATCATTTGCATGTTTGAGTCCCAACATGGCTGCCCACACCAGGGGCTGCAGTGTTAAATATTAGTGCTGAGCAAAACTGCACTGTGTTAACATCACTCAAAAATTTGAGGGATGCCAAAATCTCATGTTTTTTCCCAGGCTAAATGCACCTTTATTCCACCATTGCATTGCCTCGTCCAGTATACCGACATATATTCTATTGGACAGTATTCCATTATATATATATATATATATATATATATATATATATATATATATATATATTATATTCCGGACCCTGTAGTAGTACACAAAAGATTCACAGTAGCTGGGAGTAGAACAAACTTTACTAGAAGGAAAGCATGGCTGAACTGCCAACAAGTTAGGAGAAAAGAGAGATAGAGAGGCAGATACTTGGGAAACAATAATCAGCAGAGCAGAGTGACACATCTCAGTTTAAGATGTAACAGCGCCATCTACTGGCATTACATTAACAGTCAATACATAACACCCCTCCCCTCCTAGATAACATAATCCTCTAGGTGGCGGGGCCTTTGCATGACCCTTCTGGGCCGCTCCATTGGGACACTGATAACCTCTCCTTGTGGATTGGCCTCAGTATCTGCTGGTAACCCCTCAGGTACATCTACTGTCTGTTCAGCTGCAGGAATCTCTTCCTCTGGAAAAGCTAGAGGAGTTAAGTCACCTTGCAATCCAAACTGGCCATGGTTACCCTCTGTGTTAGGACAAACATTGTCCCCTAGTCTGCTCCGCAGCTGATCAACATGTCTTCGAATAACACGGCCATCCGCAGTCTTAACCTTGTACGAGACAGGGCCTGTCACTTCAACAATAACTGCTGGTATCCATTTTGGTCCCAGTGCATAATTTCTGGCATACACACTATTGCCTGCTTCAAACATCCTCACTATGGAGGTCTGTGCATTTTTATGGAATTTATCTTCCTGTTTATTTTGTACATCAGAAGCCAAGTCGGGATGCAGTCTGTCTAAACAGGTTTTAAGCCGTCGGTTCATCAAAAGTTCTGCAGGACTGCAGCCAGTGCTAGCAGAAGGGGTTATGTGCCAGTCTATAATTCCAGTCACCATCAATTATCCTTTTTAATGCATCCTTTGTAGTCTGAACCATGCGCTCAGCTTGTCCATTTGAAGATGGATGGAATGGTGCTGTTGTAACATGACGAATAAGGTTACTTTCCATAAATGCTCTGAAGTCTGATGATGTAAACTGTGCTCCGTTATCGGATACAATAGTGTCTGGGAGTTCATGGGTGGCAAACAACTTTCGCAACACTTGAATGACTGCATGGGTGGTTGCAGATGCCACTGGAACAACTTCCAACCATTTGGAAAAGGAATCAACCACAAGGAAGAATGTCTGACCTTGAAAAGGCCCTGCAAAATCGATATGAAGCTGTGACCATGGGCTCCGCGTCACCTCCCATGGATGTACCCAGGCCTTAGCAGGGGCATGTCGGTTGGTCTGGCAAGGGACACAACTTTTTACACAGTTTTCAATACATTCATCCATTTTAGGCCACCAGACATAACTTCTAGCAAGGGCTTTCATATTTACAATGCCTGGGTGACTCTCGTGTAGGGCTTTAAGAACATGGTTTTGCCCTGCTTTGGGAATTACCACTCTATTTCCCCACAAAATGCAACCTTTGTATGCAGAGAGATCATGCTGGCGTTTCTCAAAAGGTGTGAACTCTTCCTTTAAACTTATTTTTGGCCACCCCCTCCATACCCAGTTCAACACTCGAGACAATACTGGGTCAGTAGCTGTCATTCGGGCAATATCTGATGCCTGCAGAGGGGGACTAGGTAATGACTCTAGCATGAGGACCTCAGACAAGGCCGGTACTTGAAAATCAGGAGTGTTTACAGGTAAACGGCTTAAAGCATCTGCATTACTTATTTCTTTTCCTGGGCGGTACTGCAACTCATAGTCATATGCATTTAGCAATAAACACCATCTCAGCATGCGTGGAGAAAGTATCTGCGCAGTAGGCCCATTATTTTTAAACAGACCCAATAATGGCTTGTGATCAGTAATTATAGCAAAACTTCTGCCATACAAGTACTCGTGGAATTTCTTTACCCCTGCCACAATGGCTAAAGCTTCCTTATCAATCTGAGCGTAATTCCTCTCTGTGGTACTCATGGTCCGTGAATAGAATGCAATGGGAGCCTCACGACCGCCACTTACAGTATGACTTAAAACAGCCCCTATTCCATAAGGAGAAGCATCACATGTGAGGTTAAGAGGTTTATGCAAATCATAATGTACAAGCACACTGTCTGATGATAAAAGTCTCTTTGCATCCTTGAAAGACTGCTCATGCAGGGCTGACCACTTCCAGGTAGAATTTTTGTCCAGTAGTCTGTGTAGTGGCTCAGCCACAGTAGCTTTGTCTTTCAAGAAGGAATGGTAGAAATTTAAAAGTCCGAGAAATGCTTGCAGCTCCTGTTTATTTTTGGGAACTGGAGCTTCATGAATGGCTTTTACTTTTGCATTTGTTGGATGTATTCCATTTGCATCAACTTTGTATCCCAGGAAATCAACACTTGGTACTCCTAAAACACATTTTTCCTTCTTAAGTTTTAACCCAGCATCTGCAAATCGCTGTAATACTGCTCTTACCCTTTCAGTTAATGATTCCATAGAGTCTGCTCCAATGAGGACATCATCAAAATATGGCACCACCCCTGGCAGGCTGGAAAGGAGGTCATCCATCAATTTCTGGAACACGCCTGGTGCAATGCAAACTCCAAATTGCAACCGTGTAGCTTTAAATGCTCCTTTTTGTGTGATAATTGTTTGTGCATCAGCAGCTGCATCATCCACCGGTAACTGCTGGTATGCTTGAGCCAAATCAAGTTTGGCAAATAACTTTCCTTTAGCCAAAGTGCTGAGAATCTGATTGACAGCAGGAATTTGATATGGATGTTCCTGTAATGCCTTGTTGATTGTACATTTGTAGTCAGCACATATCCTCACTTCTCCATTTGGCTTCAGTACAGGCACTATTGGGGTGGCCCAAGTTGGCCGGGTTACTGGAATTAGCGCTCCTTGTTGCACCAAGCGATCTATTTCGGCATCTATTTTTGGACGGAGAGCAAATGGTACAGGTCGTGGCTTCATGCGTATTGGGGCAACTTTGGGATCCAGCAGGAATGATATTGGTGAGCCCTTAAATTTGCCAAGGCCTTCTTCAAATACACTGCTAAAGTCTTTGAGGACACTTTGCAAAGAGTCTGTCGTTGCATAATTTACTCCAGTTAATTGAATTCCTAGGGGCTCAAACCATTCTACTCCTAATAAGCTTGCTCTGTGTCCTTTTGTAATAATGAGGCGTAGTTTTCCTCTGTCTTTTCTATAGTGGACTTTAACAAAGCAGGCACCCACAACATCCACAGGCTTTTTATTGTAATCCACAAGTCTAACTTCACATGGTAAAATAGGTGGGCCATTAGTGGGCCATAATGCATGGAAAGTTTCCTCTGAAATTAAGGAATAGACACAGCCTGTATCTACCTCCATTGTACATTTAGATCCTTGTAGTATTACATCAGTGAATTTCTTTTTGTGCAATGGCTCATTTTCAACACTATTTATAATTTCTGAGACATAAATTTCTGTTTCTGCCTCCTTCTCAGTAGTGTCATTTTGGATTTTTACTATATGTGTTGCATCCCCAGATGGAGTTCCTCTGGCTTGCTTGTGTCTCTGTGAATTAACAACTTGGCGGCAGACTCTCTGTATGTGGCCACGGCGCTTGCATTTGTGACACACAGCATTTTGGAATTTACAGTTTCCACGCAGGTGACCTCCCCCACAACTGTGGCACCTTAATTTTACTGGATCTGATACCTGTGCTGATGCTGGCATTTTATACACTTGATGCAGCTCTGGTGCAATAACTGAACTGGCAGAGGCCTGTATCTCCTTGGAATGTGCAGATGCAGCCTCATAAGCAAGTGCTTCCTCCTGGGCCAAAGCAAAGGTTAGGTTGTGCTTTGCTAGAAGCCTTCTTTGCAGTGCTGCATCCCTGACCCCACACACAAGACGATCCCTTAGCAAGGATTCCAAGCTGCTGCCAAAATTGCAGTTTTCTGCCAAACTGCGCAGCTCTGCTATATAGGCAGCAATACTCTCACCTGACTGCTGGCTGCGCCTGTTAAAGTGGAACCTCTTAACAGTTTCAGATGTTGTGGGTGCAAAATGATTTTTAAGCTGCTTAATAATTTCCTCAAATGAGCAGTCACTGGGTTTAGTGGGGGATACCAGAGAGCGAATAATCTCATAAGTCTTTGAGCCTATAACACTCAACAGAACTGCACGTTTCTGCACAGGGTCTGTCACCTTATTTGCTTCTAGAAAGAACTGTAGTCTCTCTGCATAGGAATCCCATGAAGATGGCCTGGCAATATCAAACTCCTCTATGTGGCCCAGGGACACCA
Organism: Xenopus petersii; assembly: GCA_038501925.1. Taxonomy (NCBI): domain Eukaryota; kingdom Metazoa; phylum Chordata; class Amphibia; order Anura; family Pipidae; genus Xenopus; species Xenopus petersii. Next base: position 40,290,655 of record CM076676.1, on the reverse strand, counting down.
TTATGGAAATAATAAAGTCTCTTAAGTTCCCTTTTACTCACTGGAATCTTGTAGTTGTAGATTTTTTATGGGTTATATCCCAATCCACGTCGCCAGTATTATATTCCGGACCCTGTAGTAGTACACAAAAGATTCACAGTAGCTGGGAGTAGAACAAACTTTACTAGAAGGAAAGCATGGCTGAACTGCCAACAAGTTAGGAGAAAAGAGAGATAGAGAGGCAGATACTTGGGAAACAATAATCAGCAGAGCAGAGTGACACATCTCAGTTTAAGATGTAACAGCGCCATCTACTGGCATTACATTAACAGTCAATACATAACAATATATATATATATATATATATATATATATATATATATTTATATATGTATTTTGCACTAGTGCATAGACCATACTTGCATTAAGGGATCCCTTCTCCATACGCAGCGCTGCTTATCATTTTAATTGGTTTTAACTGAAGTGTTTTGGCTTAGTGTTTAATAAATATTGCCTTTTATTGTACCATATGTCTCATTCTAATTGAGTGTATTTGAACTATATGGGCAGGGGGTTAAGTACCATTGGGTTGCGCATACAGATTTACACTTTAGTTGGAGGACACCCCGGCCCATTGGTTCTTATACATAATTGTATTATCGTTTATCAGCATCTATCTCTCACTTTATTCTATTGCCGTAGTTACATTTATAAAAACTAAAGTTTCCCCCTGCAAGTTTCATTTTCCAGAGAAAGTTTTAAGGAAATAATCAGTTGTGATTTGTCAAGCTCATGTGCATGTTACTTCTGAAAAGTTGTTCCCTTTATTCAAGGGATTGTGTCGTAGTGCTGCTTATGTCAGAGGCTTTTCAAATGACAAATGAGGCTGATATATCATTTGGGGTACTGATAGTACTAGAATTCAGGCATACAGCCCCAGTGCCCCCCTTAGATTGCAAGACTATTTATACTAAATCTCAGAAGACATTTGCTGAGGCTGATGTATCATTTGGGGTACTGATAGTACTAGAATTCAGGCATACAGCCCCAGTGCATCCTTAGATTGCAAGACTATTTATACTAAATGCTTGACTGCTTGCTATAAGTTACAAGGTCAGAGCAAAGTTTTTGGTTTCTGTGCTTTTCCAAATTTCACATTGTATTGTTGACTCTATTGGTATTGGCACAGGAGTTGTCTAATGCACTGATTGGCTACAGACAGCACTTAGCCCTGCTCACTTCAAAGTTGCACATAACTATTATACTATAAATTATTATATTTTGTTACTGGTTGAAAAAAACAGTGAATGGGCCCAATTAAAATTGATCTATTTTTAGTTTTAGTAATCTCCATAATTTAAAAAAAGGCACCGAAATATTAGAAGTCAGGTCTAATGGAAGAAACCAGGGATCATTATCCACCATCATTTTCGAAGGGCCTAGTGCAAATTTTTCAGCCTTAAACAGAAATCTTAAAGGAGCAGTAACATCAAAATATTTTTTTTTTAAAATTTGTGAGTATACATCGAAAAAACCCCCCACAAAGACAGATAAACTTTAAAATCGCAAAAGCCTTTATTAAGAAATAACTACGCTTCTGATTCAATGTGCGGTGCTCGATTTATCCTCCCTGGCTATCTCCTATAAGGAAGGCAGGGGTGAGAAATCGAGTGCCGCACAATGATCGCTTTCTGAAGAGGTAAGTTATTTCTTAATAAAGACTTTGCGATTTTAAAGTTGAATTTGTCTTTGTGTTTTTTTTTGATAATCAGAGAAGGATGAGTGAAAAAAATCAGAAATGTGTTTCAAATCACACCATCCATCATGTGATAAGCATTCGATTTATAGAAATTAGAAACAGGCAGTACTCAGTCTGCAATCACCCTTTATTGGTGTTTTCTCACTCACTACATGTTTTGGGAGCTACAAAGAAAAAGGGACTAGCTCCCGAAACATGTCGTGAGTGAGAATACACCAATAAAGTGTGATTGCAGACTAAGTACTGCCTGTTCCTGGTCTGTTTCTAATTTCTATAAATCAAATGCTTTTTTTCGATGTATACTAATGAATTTTTAAAAAATCTGTCCCATTAAGCTCCATCAAAAAATTCGGGAAACTGTGCAAAAATTTGCAAAATGCATTGAAGCCAATGGGCATCAACATTTTTTTTACACTGAACAATTTTTTTTACACGTTTTTCTTTTCTCGCTCCAAATGCATTAAAGTCAATAGGTGTTTTTTCTTATGGCAACTTTTTTGTCCAAATGCATTAAAGTCAAAGGGCCTTTTTTCTTACAGTCATTTTTCTCTGCGATTTTTTTTTTTGTTGCGGAGAACATTTCTGCAAGCAAATTTTGCTGCAGTTTAACGAAAACATTTGTAGATGGCAAAATGCGGAATTTGGAATTTCACCGCAAATCATTGGGCAGCTATAGAATATGGAGCTCAAATATTGTTTTTTAGTTTGCCCTTTAAGGTGGCCATAGACTCCAAGATCCGCTCGTTTGGCGATGCCAGGGGCCAAACGAAGCAAAGTTACGCTAGCGTTGGCTAATTTGCATACGGCGGAAAGTAAAAGTTGAATGGACGTATATGTTGCAGCAAATACATTACACTACACAAGCCCAGGGAACCTTAATAAAATAAAATAGAGTTGTTATATTGCCCTACACATGAGCCCAGTGTATAGTTTATGTGCCATATGTTAAGAAATGTACGGGGGAGCCCGGGTACCGAAAAAAAATTTAAGGACTTTTGCAGCCTATCACCCTGAAAAAACTAAAAGAAGGTAGCGTTTTTTGTGACTTAGAAAATTAAAGAAGCACTTCGCCTGGTCTGAGCTGGCGAACAAGTCTGGTAGAACAGGTAACGTTCAGTAGCGAAACTTCACCTGGCAAAAGAGTGCGAAGTAGCGCTAGAGTCTATTTCCTTCGCTAGCGAAGTTACGCTAACGTTAGTCACCTTGCCCTTTAGTATATTGACTTATATGGAACCTCGACAGGTCTGAGATGCCGGGTTTTTAGATTTTGACTTTTCCATCCTCGTGGTTTAATAAATTCTGAAAAATTTGTGATTTTTTTAAAAGTCTTATTTTATAAAAAATAAATTTGGAGTTTAGTAAATAACCCCCTAAAAGTTTGAATTATCAATACAATATTGCTAAATAAATTTGCTTCACAAAGAAAGCTCTAACCAAGCAATAAACAATTACAGGCAAATAACAGAAAGGAAGAGCCAGTTTAAATGTGTAGTTACGTAAATCGACCTTGCATGACCTTGTATGATGACAATGAAATATTATGTCAGAAATTATTATAGGTAACCATGGAGATCTTTGAAGGAAGTAGCTACATGCAATACAATTGAGTAATCCCTTCGAATTTCAAACTACGCTAGTTACCAGAAGTTTCCTTTTTATGATATTACATTTTTATGATATTATATTTTTATATCTTTGAGGATGTGGCAGATAAGCTTTAAATTGCAATTATTAAATTGCTTTTAAGTATATATAGAAATTTTTAATAAACTATTTGCAGTTAGCATAGACAAATGATTTCCTTTTTCTCTGTAATACAACAGTACCTTGTACTTGATCCCAGCTAAGATATAATTTATCCTTATTGGAAGCAAAACCAGCCTATTGGGTTTATTTAATGTTTACACAATTTTCTAGTAGACTTAAGGTATAAATTTCCAAAATACAGAAAGATCTGGATCTGGAAAACCCGAGGTCCTTATTATAAGCCCTGTGAGTGCAGATCTTTTTGCAGTGTGTATGTATATATATATATATATATATATATATATATATATATATATGTATATATGTAGACAAATACAAAGCAGCAAATACAAGAGGTCCTCTGCACTCAACCCATTATCAATATATTTAAGACAGAGACATTTTGTGCACACTGCTACTGAAAATGCCTTACCCTTTAAACAAAACAGGGATTGTTTGTCCATATATTGCAATATATTTAAGCTGGCCAACTACGTCAAAGTCATCCCATATCTGGCCAGTCCTATGCTCAATTTTCATCTGATTCATTAAGAATTCAATTGCTTAATTATACATTTTACAAAGGGACTTAGTTTTACCTGCAACTCACTTGCTGCTTTCAAAGTAAAACTCCCAAAATTGGCTGCCCTTTTATTGGACACCAGTGGGATCACCTGACTATAGCTGGGAGGGGTGGGAGCTACAACATGGAGCTGGTCACTGCTCCTGTATAACTATAACAAACAAGGGAAAGTTGTGCTCACCACTAATTTTTAAAACAATTAGGCGGGGATGCAATGAGGCTATGACCACAAAATACATATAGACAAATACAAGAGTCCTCTGCACTCAACCCATTATCAATATATAGGGATGTAGCGAACTGTTCTGCGGCGAACTTGTTCGCGCGAACATCGGCTGTTCGCGTCCGTCGCAAGTTCGCGAACGTCGCGCGACGTTCGCCAAAAGGCGTTCGCGTCAAAATCGTTCGACCATTCGATCGCTAAAATCGAAGGATTTTCGTTCGAATTGAACGATCGAAGCCATTGGATTGAATGAAATCATTCGATCGAATGGCTTCGATCGTTCGATTCGAACGAAAATCGTTCGATCGAACGATTAAAATCCTTCGATCGTTCGAATCGAACGATTTTCGGATGTTCGAAGTTCGCAAACTGTTCGCATTTTTTGCCGGTGTTCGCGAACGGCGTTCGCGAACACATACTCGGCGGTTCGCTACATCCCTATCAATATATTTAAGACAGAGACATTTTGTGCATACTGCTACTAAAAAATGCCTTACCCTTTATACTTTAATTAAAAAATGTGTACCGTATTTATAAGAAACTTGACTGTATGCAGTGAAATTCTCCCTTCATTTACCGCTATGGATAGGAATTGTCAGACGGTCCCTAACTGTTCTGCAGGGAAACAATCATACTTATGAACAGCAGGGAGAGCCCCCGCCTTACTTCCCAGCCACGCAGAACTCAATCAGCTTTGTTGTTTCCCTGTTTTGGTAATTTATGACGATCCCTAAGCATCCCAGACCACACTGAGCATGTGCGTAGTCTTGATCTTGCAAAGACTTTTAACAAAGTTACAAGATGGTGACCCCCTGTGGCCAATTTTGAAAGCATAAATCATTTGTTTGATTGTTTTATTAGGCTTGTGGTGCAGTAAGTTTAGTATACAAAATACAGCATTTCTAGCCTTATTCTATTTTAGACTTTACTTTCCCTTTAACAATGGTTCAAAACAAGACTCGGTAATTAAAGTTTTCCAATATGGTAAGTGTAACCCAATTTATACATCATATTATAGCATACAACAATTGTACAACTATTAGGTCAAACCTTATAAACAACACTTAGCAATTCTGTGTGTTAAAGCAAACAATGTCCCAAATACCACCTCCAGTATTCAGTATCCTATTTACATGAAAGCATACAGATCATATTCCCTATTGAGTCCCTTAGGATACAATGTATCTAGGGTATGAACCCAAAATATCTCCCTCTTTTAAAGTTGTAAGAGCCTGTTATATTATACATATATACACATTAAACAAAACTCAGGGCAGATGTTGCCCAGATGTCACCATGTTGCCATGCACAGATGTCACCAGAATAATATTAATACAAATAAAAAGATGCCGGTGGACACAGGTAAATTTCCATCATAACTTTGCTGTACCACCTACCTATTGATCAATCTATTTTTAAACGGATCCTGTCATCGGGAAACATGTTTTATTCAAAACGCATCAGTTAATTAGTTAGTGCTACTCCAGCAGAATTCTGCACTGAAATCCATTTCTCAAAAGAGCAAACAGATTTTTTTATATTCAATTTTGAAATCTGACATGAGGCTAGACATTTTCTCAATTTCCCAGCTGCCCCTGGTCATGTGACTTGTGCCTGCACTTTAGGAGAGAAATGCTTTCTGGCAGGCTGCTGTTTTTCCTTCTCAATGTAACTGAATGTGTCTCAGTGGGACATGGGTTTTTACTATTAAGTGTTGTTCTTAGATCTACCAGGCAGCTGTTATCTTGCGTTAGGGAGCCGTTATCTGGTTACCTTCCCATTGTACTTTTGTTTGGCTGCTAAGGGGAAAAGGGAGGGGGGTGATATCACTCCAACTTGCAGTACAGCAGTAAAGGGTGATTGAAGTTTATCAGAGCACAAGTCACATGACTTGGGGCAGCTGGGAAATTGACAATATGTCTAGCCCCATGTCTATAAAATTGAATATAAAAAAACCTGTTTGCTCTTTTGAGAAATGGATTTCAGTGCAGAATTCTGCTGAAGCAGCACTATTAACTGATTCATTTTGAAAAAAAAATTTTTTCCCATGACAGTATCCCTTTAAATAAAAAAACGCATAAATAAGCAAAAAACAAATAATCAATATATAAGCAAAAAATAAAGCAAAATCGCTGGACCGTGCCAATATGCTAGGCAACCCCTACATTTTCTTTTTTTTTGAAAAACTGCACTAGCCTAGGAAAAATGTATCTGTGCTGCTATCACGCAATTCTAGATTGTGACCTGTGGTTCTAGGCATCCTGCTCTGCTCAAATGTTTTATTTATCACTTCTAACATGTGAAACTAAACAGTGACACCAATCATACAGTGAAGTTTCAAGAGCCCATAGCCTGAGTGAGGGCTGGGTAGGACTGACACCGATCTGGTATTTCATTGGTCTACTTGGTAAAACACTGGCTAAGAACATAGCTGATACTTACTTATTTACCTTCAACTCCTCAGCCTCCACCTTAACAGCTATATTCTTCAGATCTGCCTGGGTATGACTCCCTTCCCACTTGCTTTACAGTTCATACATTTGTATTTTCTCAGGATCTGCATAATGGAATTTGCTTTGACACCATATAAATGAAAGTGCAGATAGCAAACAAACTGCTGTAGGGACCCATAAGTGTAATGGTCCTTATGGCTTCATTCCCTTCCAGTGCCTCCTGTTGCTGGGTTAAATCCCATGTAACATATTATACATTATTTGCATACCCCTTCTATTGGTTCTAGGTTGTGACCACATCCTGCAGTGCTGTAACAAAGTGCTTTGCAGGGTGGGGCACTTCCTCTTTGGCCTGCAGCAGTTGACCTGGGCAGTTGTTCCACTGAACCTTGAGTCAACAAGGCCCCAGACGTGTTAGGCCCTAAAGGGACAACCCCTTTAGCGAAGATGGGGTACAGGGACCCCATTAACGAGGTGAAGCCAGTGTATAGGATATCTCTTCTCATAGCACTTTCTAGTTAGAGAGAGTGAGTCAGAGATATTTAGTTAGCAAGAGCAGTTCAAGCTCCACCAAGGCTCTACCTTGTCTGTAGTGATGGACCACAGTACTGACAAGGGAATTCAGGCAGTGTTCTTAACCCTGATCCACGTTTGCTGTATGGGATCTGGTCCACATGAGGTACTGAAACCCTGGAAGGTTATCCTATCAACTCCCCATACTATCTCTATTATGGTGCCGTTCAATGCTGTATCTGCTACACCTATGAATGTAAATGGCATGTGTTATGATCTACCTCAGTTGTGAGTATTAACCCTGTGGCGTTTGTATTGAATAAAGCCTGTTTCACTTGTTTGTAAAGAACCCCTGGCGTCCAACAATTTGTTATTTTACATTTTTGGCAGTGGTGAGTTGTAGTTCAACCACGGAAACACGTGTATTTCCATATTACGAAAGCTCATCTTGGTGAAAGAGGGTCACATGTAGCCTATGCTCTATCACACTAGTGGGTATTGGAAATAGCTACAGCCGAATAGGAGCTACACTGCAATGAAAACTGGGTTTTTTGGAGAAAATATGTTTACGAATACATGAGAGTAATAATGGGTGTGTAAAGCTGGCCATAGACGAGCAGATAAATCCTTATGTTCATCCAACATTTCTCATTTGTTGCAATCACCCGACCTACAAAAAACCATTCAGATGAAATAAACTAGTCGTTCTGGCCATTATACAGCAAACGTATGAAAGTTATGTCCAACAAATAGTAGTTACAGTCACATGCAATACATGCAGATATATTATCATTAGCTAACATAAATCTTCTAACATGTCTGATCAACTAAACAACTGATCGTCATGCCATGAACAATCCACACACAATCCAAAAATTTGTACAAAACAAAGATTCGTACAACGTTATCTTTGCGTCTGCGGCCAGCTTTATCCTATCAGATAATAAGCAGAATTTAAATGCACATACAGATGAAGCCCCAGTTATCCCAAAACTAACTAGTAACAAACAGGACAGCTGCAGGAACTGGATACATGGGGGCTGAAGGAAATATGGCATTAGCTAATCATAGGCAATGTTGAGTGTTGGGGTTACAGTATGCAGATCTGTCTAAAGCACTGGAGAAATTGATCTGATTTATTTCTAAAACCTAAGTCCAAAGCATTAAGGACATGATGGAGTTGTGTCTGTATAGACATTAGGAATAAGAATTACTGATACTGCCAGAGGATCATCAAGTCTGTATCAGACTGAATAATAATAGGCAGAGCCAGCATGGGGATATAATCACCCAGGCTCCAATACATCTCCACTCACCTAGGAGAGAACAATTGGGAATTTCTGGAAGGCTGGACCATTAGGGGCATAAAAAGAGCCACCAGGAGAGACTTGGAAGGCAGTTTCGGAGATAGAAGAAAGGAGCCTATGATTAAGTGTCCTTGGGTGACACGAAACACATAAGGCTTTTATTTTTTATACATAATTTTAAGATAAAGACTTTTCGTATCAATGAAAGTTTGGGCTCCTGGATTCTACAATTTTTTCTTTGGTGTTCTGGATTAGTGCATGCCTGCAATTGAAATTCTGTGAATTATCCCCTTTGCTGAAGGTCTGGGGCATGAGCACCCAGACCCACCATGGAAAGCGGTAAGCTTATCCTATAATCCAATAGATTCATGCTTCTTATGGTTTGGAAATATAGAAGAAATGACTCTTGCACATTAAACTGTATCTACTACCATTTGGACATGCCCACCATACATGAACTCATTGTCCAGGCCAATCAGATGTGGTGGATGTCTTGCTAAAACTTAAGCTAGATCATTCAGTATCCTCTCCACTTACACCACTACTTAATGAGGAATTGAACCTTGCCACCGCAGAAGACTTAGAGGCAGAGGTAGCAGTGCAGGGTGCATCCCCTGATTCACTAGATGATGCGATAATGGATTTGTATCGTTCTCGGCTGGTGACTCTGGGCGCTGATCTGACTGCTGCTGAGAGACTGAAACTATTAGAGTTGACCATCCAGTAAAGTCAAGAAAAGATCTCAAATAGCCGGGAGATGCATCACCAGGGAGCAGGTAGTCAAGAAAAGATCTCAAATAGCCGGGAGACGCATCACCAGGGACCACTTTAATGAAGGCAGAGAAAAGCTGATGCGCCCCATCAAGGCAGGGTCTATGCATTAGTCCTATCTAAGTGAAAAAAGAGAATATTATCTTTGGGCTGAGAAAGACCATACCTGCTTTTCTTTTTATTTAGCATGATCTCTTCCAAAGAAACTATTAGGCGGGGGTTGGGAGAACAAGCATAGAGGAGAGAGCCACCTCCTCATAATACAGAAAACACACCAGAATGCAGCTCATCCCTTTTTATTGGGTGCATGTAGGTGTGGCTTTTAATACATAGTACACAACACACACACAGACATATATATATATATATATATATATATATATATATATATATATATATATATATATATATAGACAAATACAAGAGTCCTCTGCACTCAACCCATTATCAATATATTTAAGACAGCGACATTTTGTGCATACTGCTACTAAAAAATGCCTTACCCTTTAAACACAGGGATTGTTTGTCCATATATTGCAATATATTTAAGCTGGCCAACTACGTCAAAGTCATCCCATATCTGGCCAGTCCTACGCTTAATTTTCATCTGATTCATTAAGAATTCAATTGCTTAATTATACATTTTACAAAGGGACTAAGTTTTACCTGCAACTTACTAGCTGCTTTCAAAGTAAAACTCCCAAACTTGGCTGCCCTTTTATTAGACACCAGTGGCATCACCTGACTATAGTTGGGAAGGGTGGGAGCTACAACATGGAGCTGGTCACTGCTCCTGTATAACTATAACAAACAAGGGAACGTTGTGCTCACCACTATTTTTTAAAACCATTAGGCGGGGGTGCAATGAGGGTGTGACCACAAAATACATATAGTCAACTATATATATATATATATATATATATATATATATATATATATATATATATATATATATATATACACTTTCCAATGAGTATCCGCACTCCAAGGCTGTTGCTAATGGCGGGGTGCACGGTAAATCCGTGGACCGAAACGTCGGTTTAATACTATGACAATAAAATATTACATTTTAAAAGGGAGTGCTGGTCTGCTGATAATTGATATATATATATATATATATATACACATACACAGTATATTGTATTGAACAATTGCACATGTTTGCCATATGATGGTTATATAACTCTTTCAGAGCACTGATTTGTTTTTTAGAGAGCCACAAGCTGCAAACAGAGAATGTAGGTTGTCTCTTGCAAAAATTAACTTTTCTTCTAACAAAAGATGCCTAAAGGGGATGGAAATGGAGCACAAAACTAGACTGCATACTCAAGATTAGGCCTTACCAGGGACCTATAAAGAGGCATTATTGTGTTTTCATCCCTTGAGTTAAAGCTTTTTGTTATGCAAGACAGAAGTTTATTTGCTTTACTAGCCACAGAATGACACTGCCAGGAATTAGACAACATGCAGGGCTGGGCCAGGGGTAGGTAAAGTAGGCACGTGCCTAGGGCGCAAAGCTGGGGGGTGCCAGGCACATACCTCCTTTGTCCCCTACCCCAGTCCCTACCCAGCCCCCACCCCCTCTGTGCCCGACTTTCAGTGGTTTTAACTTATTTTTACACTCCTGCACATGCACGCCAATGCAGGCTCATGCCAATTTGCACATGCGTGCCAATTTGAGCATGTGCAGGAGCGCAAAAAGAAGTAAAAACCACAGTCTTTCTTGCGCATGCGCACTTACGCTAAGCTGGCACCACATCTGCCGGCTTGCCTTGGGCACCTGTGTGGCGCGGCCCTGACAATGTGTTATCTACAATGGCGTTGCCATTTAGGGGCAGATTAATTAAGGGTCGAATTGAAAATTCTAATTTTTTTTCATGATCAAAACTCTTAAATGCTCAGGATAGAACATTAGCATGCTTGCAAAACTGCTACTATCTAAAAATCAAATTACAAGTACAGTACATAGTAAAAAATATTGCCACCAACATTTTGCAACCTAACTTATTATATGTTTACTGTATGTAACATGGATTGATGCAGCTGACTTGCCATCAAATATGGACCTAGCAAATGAGAGTGGAGAGTGAGTTATTCGGGTGATATATTTGGTGTGAGGTGCTCCTTTATAAAGAAAGAAGACACTTGTAACTGAGAATGTGCTTGCTGGAATGTATTTAATCTTCCTCATTTGGCTTCTATGCTAATAAAATGTTAGCACTTAACATTTTAAAGTCCCAGATTATTTAAATGTGCAGTATATGCAGTATATGATCCTATTAATTTGGATACAGCATTTGAATTTCTGGTGAAAATGATAATAATCTATAAAAAATATTTTGAATATCAGTCTGGACCTGGATATAGTTGTGATTGGGTGAGAAGGAGAAAGATGGGCTGGGGGCGAAGAAAGAGTGGAATGTGATGTCAGGGGAAGAAGCAGTTCACTTCCTTATATTCTGAGCAAGAAGAAACATTCTATCCACCCACCCTCTTTTTTGCATATTTTGTGAAATTCATGAGTTTTTCCTCTTTATGTTCCCATATTACCTATTAATAACTGAATGTGGGCTTTTTCCTGCATGCACTGTTATATTGTAGTTTCAGTTACGTTATACAGTATGAAGTGAGAGTCTGCATGGTTTCATTTGTACAAAGTACACAAAGTTAGTTCTTTAAGTCCTGTTAACTTCTGCCAGTCCTCTTTCAGTCTTTCAACTGTAATATTGCTTCACAAAAAATGGATCAGTGCCTCTGGCAATGGAGAAAACAAACAACAAAAAAACAAAAAGCGGAATATAGTGCAGTATTTTCAAAATGATCCAACTGAACACCATGGGGTATATTTATCAAATAGTGAAGTTAATAGTGAAGTTCCGCCACTAGAGTGAAATTCCGCCACTCTCCATTCATTTCTATGGGATTTTTATAGGCGTATTTATCAAAGGGTGAACTTTCACTTCACCCATTGATAAATACGCCTTTCAAAATCCCACAGAAATGAATTGAGAGCTGCAGAATTTCACTCTAGTGGCGGAACTTCACTCTTTGATAAATTTACCCCCATGTGTTGGAATAGGGAAAAGTTGATGTGATGTTACATCACACATGCATGCCTAAAGGATATAATGATCATCTAAAGGGAAAAGCACATGGGATACCCTCTTTTAGTTGAAAGAATGAACGATTAAATGGTATCATTCGTGTTAAATGAGTGTCAAATGCTTGATCCACGGAATGTTTCCGATCACCATTGGGGTCAGGAAGTAATTTTTTCCCTCTTGAGGCTTAATTGGCACTGGCTTCAGTCTGGGTTTTTTGCCTTCCTCTGGATCAACACTGGATATATGATAATGTATTTCAAGTTGTATTTGTCACAGCAGTGGTAGGACCTTGCCAGAGTACTGTACAGGAAATTTTAGAAGGGAGGAAAGGAAGGAGGTTCTCTCCTGTGACAGCATGGTGGGTTGATTGATAAAGACACTACTACTGCTTGTGCTTAGGGATGGGCAAATTTGACCTGTTTCGTTTTGCCAAAAATTTGCCGCTGGTGAAATGACCCAGACGCCCATTAAAGTCTATGAGCGTCAAAAAAATTTGTCGCGCACTGAATTTTTTCTGACGCAGGATGCCATACAAGTCTATGGGCGTAATTTTGTATAAATTATCACTCACAAATATCAAAAGTAACATTTTATCTAAAAAAACAAATGGTCGTAAAAATATTAAATTATTAGTCTAAAATCATAATTATAGGCTATGATTAAGTGTTGTGAGAACACGAAAGGCGCCCTATGCTTGTACTTCAATAAACATCCCTTTTAACTGTTACTGCCTGGAGGATTTGCTGTATTGTCACTGCCCCGTGCAGAAGTTAGTTCCTGAGAGATTACTGCCTGTTACACCCCCACAGGGCCGGGCCAAGGGGTAGGCAGAGTAGGCACGTGCCTAGGGCGCAAAGCTGGGAGGGCGCCAGGCACGTACCTCCTCTGTTGCCTACCCCCAGTCCGTTCCCATCTCTGCCTGACTCTCTCTGCCCTTTTCTTCTTTCTGTGCTCCTGCGCATGCCCGAATTGGCGCTCGCGTGCGGTCCCCTGTCTGCCCGATCGTTTCTACCCTTTTCCTCTTTCTGCACATGCGCGAACACAAGTTCGCGTGCATGCGCAGTAGCGCAGAAAGAAGAAGAGGCCAGAACGGTTGGGCAGAGAGGGGACCACACGCTAGTGCCAATTTGCACATTTGCACTCGCGCTGAGCTGGCGCCACGTCGGCCCGGCTTGCCTAGGGCGCCCGTACGGCACGGCCCTGCACCCCCAGCCCAAGTCAATAGCTGCCAGAAATTAACGTGATCTCTAATAACTAAAGGGAGCCTCTCAGCCTTGAAATGGAAGATTTATTGGAGGCACACAGACTCCTGTACAGGGCACTGACACTTTTGGGAAACCGTTCACACACCAGGCGATGCACTTTACAAAGTCTGCATTCTGGAGCTGTCGTCTTTTTCTCCTCACACGGCAGGGGCCCACCGGGTTTTCTCCCTGGTCCCCGGCAGGCCAGTCCAACCCTGTTTATTTGATAAAATGTGAATAAATGCTGTGGCCATTTTACCCCATTTCTGGCTCCTAGTGTTTCATTAATGTAAGTAACAATGGGGTTCAGTGGGATAGCCGACAGCGATGGATTAATTGAAGAGTCCAAGAGACCTTTCTACCTAAATTAATTTTTTTACCCAGTGCAGCGTGTTGTATATCTATGTATATCTGGCATCTCCTACCCGGAAACCCATTATCCAGAAAGCTCTGAAGTACAGGAAAGCCATCTCCCTTAGAGCGCTTTAAAGCAAATAGTTTTAACAGTATTTTTTTTTTTCTCCGTTACAATAAAACAGTACCTTATACTTGATTCCAACTAAAATATAAGTAATCCATATTGGAGGCAAAACAATCCTGCTGGGTTTATTTAATGTTTAAATGATTTTTTAGTATACAAAGTATAGTGAGTCAAAGCATGGAAATATCTTGAAAACCTGAAGATATGCTGAACATTCTGTATATGTCCCATACTTGTAGCTATATTTAGACAGATGTATATACACAATGAAAACTCAGTTTCACATCTGCTGATTAGGATTTACAACTTTTTTTGTGGTCACTTGCTAATACTTAGCGCTTTGGGTTTTTCACTCAGTGTGCATGTGGTGCTTGATAACACTGTGCTTTATCTTTCTTTATCATATACTCTAGCCTCACTAGTAAGAATTATGATACTTCTATTATAAATGATGAATTTTTTTTAAACAGCAAATTTTTTCTTAACATTTAACATTACATTTTTTAATTTTTAAACTTTGAAATATTTATACTTGTAAAATCTGAACTAAATAATTCACTTTATTGGTTTAAGCCAAGTCTAATATGTTTGTATTTTTATATTCACTATTTCTCTTTAAACCTATATTAGGCAATTTGTACACTCTTTCACCAGATTTGTTTTTCAACTAAATCTATGTTCCTATTGGACAAGGCTCATTATGATGCAGCACGAGTAATATATTTCTATTGGTCCTCGTTTTTGTGATGAGGCTCATTCTGATTTGTTAATGACCTAGTAAGATGTTTTGCGCGTTAATTTTAATTGGTCACTACCCCTTTAAAAAGATTGTACCAAAGGGAGACCATCAGCCTATGAGTAAGTGCCCGCTACTGACACGAAACGCGTCAGGCTAACACATGTCCTAATAAAGACTTTTTCTATTCTTTTGGCTAATATTTCACCATTGGATGGCCTCTTCATACATGTAAAGTTTCTGTATATTGCAAAAAATGACTGGTAAACCATTGGACTGGGGGTTACCTTGGTAAGAGACCATTCTAACAAACCTTTTTGCAATTTTTGTTTATTTTCTTTTTTAATTTTTTGTTTATTGAAACGGAGCCATACACCATTATTTATGCGGTTAAGCGTGCCAAGAGGCTCATTATTAAAACAAACCTTACATTAGTTATTAAGACCTTGAATATTAGTAAAGTGTCATCTACTGGCAATCATCTTTCATTGAAATCATTTCTGACTGAAATAAGTTTACATAAGTAAAACAATAAGTTATGGTTATATCATGTGACCCTGTCACTCTGGACATTCCTTGCAGGGGTCTTGGAACACTGTTAAACTGTTGAGGGAAATATAATTGCATAATGTGTGTTGAGAGGAAGATAAAAAAATGCAAAACTATGGACTTAAAAAAAATGTGAATAGGTGCCTGACATTCATTTTACCAATTGGCTTTGTCAAAGGCACATACTGTAGAAGATCGAGTGGATATGCTGTATAGCAAATTACTACAAGTTATTTGTGGGGATATTCTTGCTGGACAGACACTCAGGTCTGGATTTGTAGCAAGGCTACAAAGGCCTGGACCTGGGGCGGCACAGATAAAGGGGAGGCATGATAGTGCTTTTACGATATCTTGGGGAGCGGGGACATGGGGAGGATGCCAAACTGCACATCCTGTCCCCCCTGTGCACAGGATCCTAAGGGGGTAGTGGATGATGCTGGCCTCTGGGCATCCACACAAAATCCAGCCCTGCAGATGCTATTGTCTCCTCCCACAACTCTAGGAACACATATCCCTATACCTTGGCTGTTCCTTAGCTTTGGAGGTAGAATTTATCAAATAAAATATTATTATTATATATTACAAGCCTGAGAAATGTTACAAACAAATTGTGCTAATGCTGTTTTATTTCTCAAAATATTTCACCTCCAATATTCCTTCCAAGCCAGCCCTATTCCTTTCTCATTTTTACAACCTCACTGGGCTGTTTCTCAAATAAGTTCAGGGCAAAAAACAGCCCCTGTGCTTGCATCAGCTCTCTTCTGTGTCTGTACCTGGAGGCACTGTGTAGGCCCAGGTGGAGACACATGGAGAAGATTTTGGGGATGAAACTCACCACATTTTCACACCAAAATCCACTCCGCGTGTCTGCGCACAGGCAAACACAGTGCCTCCGAATGCAGATAAATCAGCCCCTTCAGAATTTCCAGAAATGAAACTGTTCATAAAATGATAGTCTACTTCCGGTTGTCTGATGACAATTATAATAGTTGTTTTTTTTTTTTGTAATGGGGTCTTGTAAACAGAAGTAACTTGTATGCTGAGTTATTTGCTCTTCTCATCTGTCCCACTCCTAACAGCCATTGGCTTTCTCCTTCCAGTTATTGATTATGGCACATGTTATTTATTTATTGTAATCAGTCAGATTTATTTTCTGATGTGTATGGAAACCAGCTTATATAGAGGATTTGACATCTGATAAATGATGCCATAGGATGCTGTGGTATGTCTTTGAATTAACAATATAAATACAGGAGTACGGGAATTCTACACAGCAGCAACAGTAGTGCTTTCAGATCTTTCCTCTGCATTAGGGTTTAATTCTAATGCTATGCATTAATTGTGAAACTTAATTACTTAATTAGAGTCGTTATGAATCACTTTCTGCTGCGGCAAAGGGAATCGGTGCAAGTAACAATTGGGCCGTATGCATTGCCCAGAAATGTCCTTGACATTTTGATAGCCTGTGGTTTAGCCCTAAAGCTTTGTATCATAGGTTTTAATCTTTACATCTGTGACTAATGGATTCTCTTTACAGTGTCTTCGAATTGGAAGTGTAAATCCCCATAACTTATAGAAGCCATTTAAATATACATTTTAAAGAGAAATCTTAGAATAGTACCCCAAATGTTTACCTTAAGTTCATTATTTCATTTATGCATAATACTTTTTTCAGATTCCATATGCAATACTATACAGTATATCAGTCCATTTTAGTGTTTATCAAGATCAATGGGTAGATTTACTTATCAATTCCATCTGATGTGTAATGTTTCTTAGACAGTATTACCAGAATGATCAATGAACAATGAAAAAGACTGATGATTATAGGTCAATTGAACTTTAAGAAAATGTTAATCTTTATGAATAATGCTTCCCGGAAAAGGAATTAAATCAATATTTTATAATTACAAATCAAATCCACATAGTGTACAATGTACTTTGATACCTCTTATCAATTTTTGGGGAATCATTTGGCAGGAAGACAAAGTTAAACAGTTTTGGAAGGTTACTTTGATTTTGGTTTGATTAAGGCTCTAAAATATTTTTTTGCAGGATTCACCATATGATTCCTGATAAATCTGCCTCAATTAATATGCTCTTAATAAATTCTGAAAAGCTGAATGGGCAGTGAGTCATTGGGGGTGCCTATTTGTTGGGCAGAATTGTTTTTTGTAAGGGGCAAGCTGCCACCACTTTCCTCCACTTACCAGGCATCCCTGTTCTTAACACAAACTTTTACCAGTTCTGTATTGTACACATGTAGGATTTGTCTGGGATCCTAGGGCAAGATGTATATCACATATACACACCTTGGTCAAAATAATAAAAGAAATAAGTAACATTATAAAGATCTAAAACAGATAGGAAAAAAGAATAAAGAAAAAGGAAAACCAACAAAAAAGTAAATTGCATGGGTGTGAGCGTTTTGCTTGTGCTCAAAAATACATGTCATGTTCTTATGAGGTGTTAATGGGGTTTTAGGTAACAAACCCCCCTAAGCTAAATATCCAGTGGAGAAGTGGAAGGCATCGCCGAAAGTATCCCCAGGCGAGACTGAAGACCGCGTGGAGGAGAACGCCGACTTTTGAAACTGCGGGAAACACCGGATCAGCGTCTACTGGAGGAGAACACATCCCTGCCAGCGCAGAAACATCAGGCCGCGATCTGATAGAGACCACAGCAAGTGCCGTCTATCCAACTCGGAAGAGGTCGATCCAGACAGCGTACTATAAGCCAGCTCTACATACACTCCAGGCGCAAAACCGACCGGACACGCTAGCCGCATACTAACTTCATATTGAAGGCAGACGCGATCAGATCTCTTTTGCGACACGATCATTCTACAAATGTGAGTAGATCCGATTACTTAATATCTGCTAAAAGTGTATAGAGGATACTATAGAGGATACTACACCAGATAGGCCGTGTCTTCCTTTCTCTACAGGTATCCTCAGCGCACCTTTCATTCCCTTTTTTTCGAATTTTATGTGGATAAGTGGATCCATAGATTGAACTTTGGTGCAGCTTTCTCTCCCACCTTTTGGACTGAGCGCAGTCTTCACCCCATTGATTTACAAACCCTGAGAAATGATCCAGTAGCTTAAATAGGGGCTCCAGGTTTTAGTGTTAGCCTTGGTTTGGCCAGTTTCAATAATAGAGAGTACTTCCATGATTAACAGGTTATCCAGTCTGATTTTCACGATTGAATGTCTAGAATGGCAATTTTCCAAGCTTTTGCTATTGTCTGCTTGGCTGCTGAAAATGTGTAGGTGATCAGTCTCTTGAGATATTTGTTGTCTCCTGGAATGTATTTGTTTAGTAGTGCTTCAGCAGGGTTCTTCTGGAGCGAGACCTGTAACGCTGGATATTAAAGAGTAGACTCTGATCCAGAAGTGTACCTCCCTTGGACAGTCCCACCAGATATGGATAAATGAGCCTTTTTGGTTGCATGCTCTGAAACATAGCATGGACAGGCTCTCTGAAACCGGGTAATGTTGATGTAGGCCTTTTTGGGAAGTATCTAGTTACAAATTTACAGTCTTTAAAGATATCAGACCAGGTATCATCATCAAAACACCGCCATAATACACTTTCCCAGTTTTGTACAAATTTCAGTGCTTTGACTGGAGTTAAATGTATAGATTATCATATAGAAAAGGTAGCGCTCCCTTGTTGGTGGTTAAGTCGAAGACAAAACCTCTTAAAGGCAGTTGGAGGAGGAAATTTAACATCTTTAAATATTAATTGTATGTAATGTGTGATATGTTGGTAACAGAACCATTCAGTTTCGGGAGCCTTATAGATGTCCTGTAGTTGTGAGAACAGTAGTATTTTGTTTGTTCAGATGAGAGATGACTAATTGGGGCTGTTACCACCAGGAAAGGCTTGCGCTACCTTAACAGGGGGAAAGTCTTTATTATTGAGTAAGTGTGTAACTGGCTTGTGTGGTGAGGATAACTGGTACCCTCCTTTGAGTCCACACTTTCACAGAGTGTACTACTATTGGGTTGTTTTGTACTTTATGAGTGTCCTGTTCTATTGTTACCCAAAGCGGGGTGTCCCTTGTCTGATGCTTAGGTATAATCTGGGTCAGCTGAGCTGTTAAATAGTAACTCTTTAGGTTTGGGATACCCAGGCCACCTTTATAGGCGATTGTCTGTTTTTAATGTGTCAGTTAAACATTTTATTCATTTTAATAAAAATGCATTTTAAAGCAGGACATAGTTAATGATATTATGTGCAAAGAAAGTAGATAAAAGAAACATAAGTATTTAAAATATCTAAAGAATTGTATGTACATCATTTAAATTGACATATAATAAATCAGAAAGAGGAAATAAGGATAGTAAGCATCAAATAATGCAGTAGAAAAGGTTAGATATCAGTAACCGAAAATGTTTGGATAGCCAGAACACTGTTCAATAATAGCATCAGCAGACAGGGGATAAAGTACTAGAATAGCATATAGTGCTAAGGGCATTCACGTTTCATTTGATGGTGAGAGGTTGCAGCAGTGCTTGAGCTTAGGTAGGACATTACAACTTAGATTTGGGGATAAGTAATGACAGATACTGATGCAGGTGCCAGGGAAATTCTAGCTGCAGGGAGCAGTAAGAGATAAAGGAAAGCAGGGAGGGAGAGCTGTCAAAAAAGACATTTGAACAAAGAAAGGTCCAGGTTATAGGGAACACACACACACTTAAGTAAGGTGTGTCTGAAGTGTTTCAGTATTCCAAATTTTTTCCATTGGGTTTGTCAAGCAAAATAAACTTCACTTACACTTTATATATTATTGAAAACTTGTTTTGCTCAGTCTTGGGATTACACAATGACAGAAGACAATCAGCAGCCATATTGTGCATACTGGTATTTGTATGCACAATATGTATCATGCCAAAATCTTGTTAATGTGCCGGAATGGTGGCACGTGCCCATGCACTGGCAACACAATTAAATGGTGAGGAGGGAGGAGGAATGTGGGGAGTGCAGTGACATCTAGGAAGTGTTGAATGGAAAGTAATTGTCTTCTCAGCTTCTATGCCTAAGGCATAAAAGTGGGGCAGGCAGCAATATATGATTGACAACTGAGATTTTGAAACATTTACCAGGTATGGATGTTTTAATAAAGAAAAAAGAATTTGGGTTTTATGATTAATATGAAAGTAACTTTTATTATACAGCTTTATATATGCCTGGGTGACAGGTCCTCTTTAATAAATGAAGTATATGATGCTGTAGTTTTAATTAGGGTACTGCCGCTCTGTTGACTTGAAGTAATCACCAGGGCACTGTAGAATGTTGATATAGTATCAAAGTAGTACTGAGCACAACATAATGTATGTACACCTGTCTTATTCATTGACACATGCTTGTTAATTGATTTTAAAAGGACTAAGGATGCCTTTGAACATATGCTCTTGCCTTTTGACAGATACTTGAGGGTGGGGGCATAGCCACTGTTATATATATATATATATTTGTGTGAACAATTTAAAATCTGTGAAAATGTCAACTACAAACAGCATACATTGCAGATATATATGTAATTAATGCTTTAAAATATAAAAAAAATGCATTTATACTTGGGTTATTGTAATTTAAAATTGTTACAGGCATTAGACTTATGCCCTTATTGCAGGACCGGCCAAACTGGGCAGGCGCCCCAGGCAACCCGGCCGGGTCGCCCCCTCCACTGAGCCAACGCTTGCGCGATGGCAGCCACGCCGTGGAGCATGCGCGCTGGCAGCCGCGTCATGGCGCATGCCACCCCCCTGAACTTAGGCACACGCATGCGCACAAAGAACAGGACTCCAAACCCGACTGTGGTAGACAGTAGTTAATGGTACGTGCCAGGCACCACCCAAGCCTTGCTCCCCAAACATTGCGCCCTAGGCGTGTGCCTACCCTGCCTACCCCTAGTTCCATTCCTGCCTTATTGTATTGCCTAATTTAAGGTTTTGAAATGTAACAGTGATATACATATTATTGTATCATCCAGTGGCCAGGAAAAGAGGATGCTGTTCTAATAGGCAAGCAATAGGTATTCCCTCTCAATGCTAAAGTTATAAATGGGAAGAAAGTATGCTCTGTGTGCCTTACATGTCTCTTTATTTCTGGGAAAACATTAAATAACCTTAATGATCAGGATTTATGTTCTTTAGTAGATAACTTTGTTGATGATGAAAGTTTTCTTTTAAACTAGAGTAAAAAAAAACTAAACTAAAGTTACCCCCTGCAAGTTTCATTTTCCAGAGAAGGTTTTAAGGAAATAATCAGTTGTGATTTGTCAAGCTCATGTGCATGTTACTTCTGAAAAGTGGTTCCCTATATTCAAGGGATTGTGTGGTAGTGCAGCTTATGTCAGAGGCTTTTCAAATGTGAGCCGGTTATGGAAATGACTGAAGCTCAGGAGACATTTACTGAGACTGATGTATCATTTGGTATATGGGTAGTAAAATTACATTAAAAATTAAAAATTTATGCATACAGCCCGAGTGTCCCTCCCTGCATGGTAGTAATATGTATACTGAATGCTTGATTGATTAAGCTTTCTGCTGTACTGCTAGTTTGAAATAACTTACACACACACACAAGTAACAGTAGAGTTAAATAGATCTACTTGATTTGCTTAAAGGAAAACTATACCCCCCAAACAATGTAGGTCTCTATTAAAAGATACTGAGTAAAACAGCTCATGTGTAAAACCCTGCTTCATGTAAATGAACCATTATCATAATAATATACTTTTTTAGTAGTATGTGCCATTGGGTAATCATAAATAGAAAATTGCCATTTTAAAAAATAAGGGCCGCCCCCTGAGATCGTACGATTCACTGTGCACACATACAAACCACATGTAAGGTCACATGAGCCAATTAACAGAGAGTTCTGCCTTTTGCTTCCTCACTTCTTCCTGTTACAGTTAGTGTTGTAGTATTTCTGGTCAGGTGATCTCTGAGGCAGCACAGATAGAGTCATGAAATGGTGGTTCAAGTCAAGAGATGTAAAAGGGCAATATTTATGTAAATATATATTCCAGTTTGGTAAGATTCTTTAATATGTCATTCAATTTGATATAAACTGTTGCTTAAGTATTCATTTTGGGGGTATAGTTTTCCTTTAATATTAGAGATGCACCAAATCCACTATTTTAGGATTTGTGAAAGATTTTCCTTAATCCCAAACCCTAATTTGCATATATAAATTAGGGAAACGAGCAAGAAAGAGAACTTTGATACCAATGATCCACATCCATGGCACTCTTGACACAGGGGTCCAAGACGAAGGTCATATCCAAAAGTGATGGCTTTCTTTTATACCAAAGTTCTGCTGTGGAGTGCTCCACTTCATATCCAAGATGAATGTCGGCACAAAAATTCTAAATAAAAAGACGTCAGAGACCCGTAGGTCTGGAATGGATCATTACTGTTATAGATTTGCTGAGCCTTTTGGCTGGTTCAGCAAGTTCACTATATAAACTACAGCTTTTGTAGCCACATTTGTTTTTTGGTATCACTTCTCCATTAATAAATGGGAAGTATTAAAGAAGTTTCAAATGGCATTACATTTCCCCCACACTGTTGGCTAATTTTACAGCTTTCCATATGCTTGCATGTATAATAATAAAATATTATGAAGTGCCAACTTATTCTGCAGCAATGTACAATAAACAGTTGTATATCTCGAAAATACTGAACTGATCAACAACAATGCAAGAGAAAAAGAAGGCCTTGCTTACAATCTAAAAGTAGTGGGCTTTTATACTCTGGAAGAAAAAAAAAGGTTGAGGACCCCTACACCAGAGTTGGGGAGCAACACAAACATGACAGAAGTTCCTGGGGTGCCAAATGAAGGATGTGATTGGCTATTTTGCAGCCCTTTGGAGATTGGTAGCATACAGGAGGCTCAATTTGGCTACAAACCTGGTATTAATGCAATCAAATGCCTCCAAGTCAGGAATTGAAAAATGAGCACCTGCTTTAAAGACATTGGGAGCAACATCCAAAGGGGTTGGGGAGAACATGTTGCTCACAAGCCACTGGTTGAGGACCACTGTTCTACTGTGATAGATCTGCCTTCAACAGTTATTATATTATTTTGCAATAGTTACTTATTTATATTATTTTGCTACAGTTACTTCTGGACTTCTGTTTATGATCAAACACCTTGCATATAGTGCCCCTGTAAGCAACATTTGGTTGCATGGGAGAATTACTATGTATCAAGGCTGATACTTCATACAGTGTTTGTAAGTGCAATATCTTTTAATATGTGATGCTATTAAATTGAATTTATACCATTGCTATTTTCGTAAGGGAATTCGTGCCACATTTTTGGACAGTGATTATCAGTATAGCTGTTTATACTCTAAAAGCATATTGGCGATCTAGTGAAATGGTATTAAAGGAAAACTATAAAGGAAAACAATGTAGTTCTCTATAAAAGTATATTGCATAAAACATCTCATATGTAAAACCCTGCTTTATGTAAGTAAACCATTTTCATAATAATATACTTTTTCAGTAGTATGTGCCATTGGGTAATCATAAATAGAAAACTGCCATTTTAAAAATAAGGGCAACCCCCTGGGATCGTAGGATTCACGGTGCACACAAACATCACAACAAACCAAACTTGTTAGGTCACACGAGCCAATTAACAGACAGTTGTGTCTTTTGCTTCCACATTTCTTCCTGTTACAGTTAGAGTTGTAGTATTTCTGGTCAGGTGATCTCTGAGGCAGCACAGAGACCATCACAAAATGTGGTTCAAGGCAAGAGATGTAAAAAGGCAATATTTACTCAACTATATATTCCAGTTTGATAAGATTATTTAACAGGCCACTTAATTTGATATAAACTATCTGTAACTCAAGTATTAATTTAAGGGGTATAGTTTGCCTTTAAGACCGGCACTGTAAGGATGGATTGCACCACACAATAGAATATACTGTTCACACTATGGGGGAAATTTACTAAAGGGACAGTTTTCACCTTGGAAGGCTTCGCCACACTTCGTGGCACTTTGTCAGGTGTTAATTCGCAGCGCCTATACTAATTCATTAAAATGTGGTTATGTCTTGGCAGACGAATGCTGGTGAAGTTTCACTAGCGAAAATTCATCAGCGCAAGCATTTCAAAAATCATATAAAATGTTCTTTCCAATGCCAGGAATTAATGTAAAACTGAGATTCTCATATAGATGTTCATACCTATATATATATAGCCTGCTGCATCGGGGCTTGACTAGACAACAGCCCTCAAAGACAGCATGTAAGTAACTACTGTGGTTAAAAACACACTACCTATGTAAGTTGACAATGCAAAGCTACTGAGAAGTTCACTACTACTGTACTGTATCAGAAGAAATTCTGCCCAAGATCCCTTAAAAGATTTTTTAAGGCTGAAGTTAACCAAAGAATTTTAAAGCACAGCCAGGGTAGTATGACAGAAACCCATTACCCAAAAAGTTCTCAAATATGGGAACGCCATTTTCCATTGTGTCCCATTGAAACAATTCAGTTTTATTATCTTTTCCTGTCAAATAAGAAAAAGTACCTTGCAAATAAATCCATGTCAGTGATAAAAACAATCCCCTTAGGTGTTTAAATTGTTTTTGTATCCTTACTGCATGGTACTCTACATTACAGAAACATCTCTCTATCCAGACACCCAGTTCCCAAGCGCTGGGACAACAGATACTGTACCTCTTTTTTCAAAAACAATGCCAGGAAAAGAAACGTCATTTTGATGTCTTACGGAAATGAAACCAATAATCTTTGAACCAGTGATATTTTTTCCACTTGCTTCTCTATAAATGGCTGGGTATTTCTAGGTGTGTTTACGTATGTTTAAGTATATACTTTTTTTTTTTAATAACGGATACAGACATATCTGTGGGATCTGTAAATTATGACTGGATGTAGAAAAAGCTACCCATAAACTAGAGATCTTCCGCTAGATATTTTTGTTCCACTTTTAAATGTTTGTTACACAGCTTCGCTCTATCAACTGACTTGACCTATTGAGATAGATGAGATCTCAACTCAACAACTTTGTGCCTATTTTGGTACTCCGGACTCCTAAATGAGTCTTGAGGGATGTGTCCCACTTGATGATTGTCAAAGGACAAGGAAAGGGAAAATCACTTATGAGCGCACACCTTGGTGATTACAATTTCTAGTCCTGGACCCTGGTCCAGTGCTCCTCTTTACTGAAAAATATCCTATCACTGCCATGTTCAGCTGCTTTCCAAGAGTCACTTTGGCTGTCTAGGACCATGCACCTGAGCAGCATAACTGTCCCGCCCCATGCAAATGTGCAGAATAGCAGGTCAGAAATGTCAACTATATTGCGCATCACACAATCACAGACAGCGAAAGGGACCATTAGAAAGGAGTTCCTGGAAAATAGGCACACACAAGAGTTTTCACTTTCCTTGTCTTTTTAAAAACAGCAAAAGGCGTGGGCCTTCCCAGGATACACCTTGCTCTGGCATATTCTTGGCCTTGTTACAATTTCAGTGGTGTGTCTTCCAGTTTGTTTTGCAAAAGTTTTGTAAAAGTTTCTTTACTTTTATTTAACCTACAGTGATGGTGACAGCATCACTATATACTGTATACCTGAGCATATTCATTTTGCTGCTGGGTATATAGAACAGCTAACGTTGTCTTAAACTATTTAACATTAGGTGAGTATAGGTGTATATATTATAGTAGAAAGAGAGGTCAGTACTCGCAGTTCTTTTGGATATCAAAAGGTGCTTTGTTTAAGGAAAGACTTTGGCTAAATATCTAGCCAAAATGTTAGTCTCCTATACATGAAGTGGTTTGGTAATTGTTTATACTGATATTCAGGGGCTATCCTGGCCCCTCTGCAGTTGCTGCTGCCCCCCCTCCCCCAGAAATTTGCTCTTAAAGTATCAGGAGCAGCTTTTTTGCTGCCCCTGGTACTTAGTGGGGTGCTGCCGCCTGAGGCGACAGCCTCAACTCGCCTCATTGGCGAAGCACCCCTGCTGATATTATATATATATATATATATATATATATATATATATATATACTCCTCCAAACTCCCAGCACTCACGATAAATATACTTTCATTGCCTGGGTGCATGCATCAAGATACTTCATACAATCCTCTCCAGAAGAAGCCGCACAACTCATGACTTATTGCAAAGTAATTAATTTATTGAACGCACTAACGTTTCGGCTGCAACATCAGCCTTTGTCAACGTTAGTGTGTTCAATAAATTTATTACTTTGCAATAAGTCCTGAGTTGTGCGGCTTCTTCTGGAGAGGATTATATATATATATATATATATATATATATATATATATATATACACACACAAATACAAGAGTCCTCTGCACTCAACCCATTATCAATATATTTAAGACAGATATATATATACATACGTATACATACATATATATACATATATACAGACACATACAGTATATGTACGCATATATATTTATGTAGATATATATATCCCAATCTGGTGCACTCAAAACCTAGCTGGCATCTGCCTGGGTGCTGGCAAAAAGGGTTAATACATAATCATATCAGAAACCGCACTCCAAGGACTTGATCGGTGAAAAATCAAAAGTGGTTTATTTTCAATGTTTCAGCAACTATACTTGTACCTTCCTGAAGACGGCACAAGTATTGTTGCCGAAACGTTGAAAATAAATCACTTTTGATTTTTCACCGATCAAGTCCTTGGAGTGCGGTTTATATACCTGTACATATATATTTATTTATTTATTAAGAAATATATATATTTATTAAGGAATAAAGAGGATAAAAAAAGCTAAAATTGACTTCCTTTATGAAACAAAACATCTGATTGCTCATCACTATTGCAAATCTTACATAGATTGCCGAGTACAAAAAAAAAGCTAATTACTGGACGATATTAAAGGGGAACTCCACAAAAACATAACTTGAGCTTTTTGAAAAGTAAACATAATTTCAAGTAACTTTGCAATATACATCATTTAAAAAATATGCAGACTTTTCATGATTTTTAATGGTTTCTGACAGTTCCCTAAGCCTAGCCCCCTGCTCTCCTGCTGATCTATCTGACTATTTTGCTGAGCTGACTGACTATTGTTACTTTGTATCAGCAGCCATCTGCCCTCAGCTGCATCCTCCAAACCCAATAACAGGGCCAGAACTAGGGGTAGGCAGAATAGGCACGTGCCTAGCGTACAAAGCTGGGAGGGCGCCAGGCACGTACCTCCTCTGTCGCCTACTTCAAGTCCGGTTCCCTTCTCTCTGCATTTTTTTTTTAGTTTTTTGCGCTTCTGCGCATGTGCGCGAACTTCAATTCACGCATGCACACACAAGCGCAAATTTGTGCGCACACTAAACAGACGCCGCGACTGCTGGGCCTGCCTAGGGCGCCTGCCCAGCATGGCCCGGCCCCACAATTCCCTGCACACGTGGTTTCAATAAGGAAAGGAAAGGTGAATTGCCACGATTCACTAAACCGCCGCGAAAATTCAAAATGGACGCCGGCGCATTTTCGCCAGCCAATTTGTGACGGCGTCCAAAAAACTGACGCCGGCATCAAACTGCCTGGCCTATGCCTTTCCCCCGTTCCCGCTTATCATGAGGATTCTCCAAAAAGTAATCCAAGACAGGAGCGATTTGATCTTAATTGCACCAAATTGGCCGCGCAGGCCTTGGTACCCATTACTTCTCAAACTTTCAGTGGATCCCCCATGGCTTCTTCCCAGGAAGAGGGACTTGCTGTGTCAGGGACCTCTCCTTCACCCAAACCCAGCGGCTCTGTCTCTTCAGGCCTGGAGGTTGAGCGCAAAAGGCTGGAAAAATTGAGCTTGCCTGAAAGTGTTATAGACACCCTGCTCAAGTCTAGGAAGTCTTCCACATCATCCGCTTACTGCAGAGTTTGGAAAAGGTTTCAGCTTTGGTGCAATCAGTTTGGTTTCTCGTGGGAAGAGATCTCTCTCCCTCAGGTTTTAGGCTTCCTCCAATCCGGTTTAGAGAAAGTTCTACAGTATAGAACCCTAAAAGCTCACGCTTCCGCCATATCAGCCATTTCTGGAAAATCCTGGTCTTCGGATCCTACAGTCCAAATATTTTTTAAAGCAACCTTGAATGTACGCCCTCCAGGGGTTAAAACCTCACCTGCCTGGAGTCTACCATTGGTCCTAGGATCCCTATCCTTGCCACCGTTTGAGCCTCTTGAGTCAATTTTATTCTGGAATCTGACTTTAAAGACCTTATTCCTATTGGCCATTGCCTCAGCTTGCAGAGTAGGGGAACTGCAAGCCCTCTCCTGTAGTCAAGAACACATAACCTTTCTGCATGACAAAGTGATTATTAAGCCAGTTCAGTCTTTTCTTCCAAAGGTTGTCTCGACTTTTCACTTGAGGAAAGAAGTCACTCTTCCTATTTTCTCGGAGGACATTCAGGAAGCAGAGGATTTAAAAAAGATTGATCCAGTAAGAAGTCTGAAGCGATATATGGAAATGTCAGCTTCCTTTAGAAAATCAGACAGACTATTTGTTGTTCCAGCGGGAAACAGAAAAGGGCAGGCTGCTGCCACTTCTACCATCAGCAGATGGATGACCTTGTGTATCTCAAAAGCCTATCAAGCTCAGGGCAAGCTAGCTCCGGAGGGTTTAACGGCTCACTCCACCAGGGCGGTCGCTTCTTCTTGGGCAGCATTGGCAGATGTTCCTCCTTCTCAGATCTGTGAAGTCGCTTCATGGTCTTCGGCTCGGACCTTCATTAGGAACTATTGTCTGGACCTACCCTCTTCGAGTAACCATGCTTATGCGGCAGGGGCCCACCTTGCCTTTTCTTGTCAGTAAAAAATTTTTGTATCAGCACCTCTGGTGTTTTGTGGTTTTTCTTCCCGCCCCGGAAGCACGATGGCTTGGTATATCCGTATGTAATGCTGATATGGAGTGGCCAGGAAAAATGGAGAATTCCTATCATACTTACCGTAATTCTCTTTTCCTGGCCACTCTCCATATCAGCATTTCCCACCCCTCTTCGGCCAGAAGCTTGGTATTAGACGAGGTATGTGGGCCCCTGGGGGTGGCTTTAAAGCTTGGGAGGGAGGGACTATCTGGTCTATGGGCGGGGATGGGCGGAGCCCCCCGTATGTAATGCTGATATGGAGAGTGGCCAGTAAAAGAGAATTACGGTAAGTATGATAGGAATTCTCCATTTTTTTATTTGGGCTGTCCCCTATTTATATTCCAGTCTCTTATTCCAATCAATGCATGGTTGCTAGGGGAATTTGTACTTGAATAAAAAGCTAAATAACACAGGAACAGTAACACCAAAAAATTAAAGTGTTTTAAAGTGATGACTACATCATTGTAATGGATGCTGTACCTGATTCCCAAGATGGCGTTCCGCTTCCTCACCGCATGGCCTCTGCTGGTCGCAGTACTGTGACGCCCCCTTCTTCCCGCCCTGTGATTGGGCGCCGGCGACGGAATGGGCGCCGACGTCAGGATGCCAGCGTCAGCACGCCACTGC
Source organism: Xenopus petersii (assembly GCA_038501925.1). Classification (NCBI taxonomy): domain Eukaryota; kingdom Metazoa; phylum Chordata; class Amphibia; order Anura; family Pipidae; genus Xenopus; species Xenopus petersii. The sequence continues at coordinate 40,260,678 of CM076676.1, read as the reverse complement.
GTCCGGACTGACGCAACTGCGTCCAGACTGACGCAACTGCGTCCAGACTGACGCAACTGCGTCCAGACTGACGCAACTGCGTCCAGACTGACGCAACTGCGTCCGGACTGACGTCAGCACGTTCGCAAATTGGCGCGAAATCAGGCCTATTTAAGGCAGCTCCTTGTACTGCTCTGTGCCCAAGTATAGGTCTTATTTCCAAGTTCCTGGGTGTGTTTATGCTGTTATTAGATTTCCTGTGTACCGACCTTGCCTGTTATATCGATCCTGTTGGTCTGCTGCCTGAATTGACCATTGCCTGTTTTCCTGACTACTCTCTTGATAAACCCTTCTTGTACTGCGAATCTGGTCTGGTCTCCTCCTTGGTCCTCACTTCAACTGTGCCTTCGGGCCCTTACAGTATAATTGGGCCATGGACCCTCTTGAGGAGACTCAAGTTCAGCCTGACGAATCTGGAACCATCTTGGAGCTGACTAACCGCATGCAGGCCTTCGAAGGCCGACAGTCTCGCTACAGTCAAGTCTTGGAAGCAATCCTAGAGAAACTGTCTGTTCTCTCTCCGGTAACTCCTGTTCCTGTCTCGCCTGTGCAAGTCCCGCAAGTCTCTGAGCCACGCATTCCTGCACCTCCACTCTACTCTGGTGATCCTGAAGCTTGCAGAGGATTTGTCAACCAATGTCTGATCCAATTCTCTCTGCTTCCTGGACAGTTCGTCTCTGAGTGTGCAAAGGTGGGGTATATTATTACCCGTCTGTCTGGAAAGGCTCTTGAGTGGGCATCTCCGCTTTGGGAAAAGGAAGACCCCTTGATCTTCGATTCCAAGGCGTTCTTACAGGAGTTCCGCACTATTTTTGATGCTCCCGGCCGGGCTGCTTCAGCTTCTGCTCGCCTGTTCCAAATGCGGCAAGGTTCTCGTACAGTTCCAGAATATGCGATAGAATTCCGCACGCTGATGGCTGAAACTTCCTGGAACAATGACAGCTACCATGCAGCTTTCTATAATGGACTGTCGTTGCACATTAAGAATGATCTTGTGTCTCGGGAAATACCCACTCGATGGGAAGATCTTGTTGCCCTGGCTATTAGAGTTGATACTCGCCGGAGAGAGCATCTAACGGAGTTGAGGCGAGCAAAGAAGTTCCTGCCAGCTCTGGCCCCTTGTTTCCAGAAGCCTCTTCTCTCTTCTTCGCCTCCGGCTATCTCTCCTCCTCCAGCTAAAGAGGTCTACCTGGGAAGAGTCGATCACTCCTGCCATTCTTCTGCCCGTCGCCTGCTTCTTCCTGTGCAGATTCTGATGGGCTCCAAGAGAATCTCCGCTCAAGCTTTCCTGGACTCCGGTGCTGCGGGGAATTTCATGGATAAAGCATTTGCCGGCAGCCATTCTTTTCCTCTCCAATCCCTGGCAGCACCCCTTCGAGTTCTAGCCATTGATGACCGTCCGCTGACTTCGGCTATAATCTCCCAGTCTACCGTGGATCTCTCCTTCAAAGTGGGCACATTACATCTTGAAAGACTGTCTTTTCTCTTAATTGACTGCCCTTCAACTCCCATTGTGCTGGGTCTGCCCTGGCTGAGTGTCCACAATCCGGTCATTGACTGGTCTTCTGCTCAAATTTCCCGGTGGAGTCCTTTTTGTCAACGCAACTGCTTACCTTCCAACTCCCTTATCAAGGTTTCTTCAGTAACTCCGAATCCATCTTTACCGCCTGTCTATCAAGCCTTCTCTGATGTGTTCTGTAAGAAGTCAGCCGAAACTCTACCTCCTCACCGTCCCTATGATTGCCCTGTTGAACTTCTTCCCGGAACCATGCCCCCTAGAGGCCGCACCTACCCGCTCTCACCTTCAGAAACCTCTGCCATGAAGGAGTATATTCAGGAGAATCTCCAGAGAGGATTCATCCGTCCATCCTCCTCTCCAGCTGGAGCTGGATTCTTTTTTGTAGAGAAAAAAGACGGCGGTTTGAGGCCTTGCATAGACTATAGGGGGTTGAATAAAATAACCTTAAAGAATCGCTACCCCCTTCCTCTCATCTCAGAACTATTTGATCAGCTCAAAGGTGCCAATCTCTTTACTAAATTAGATCTCCGGGGGGCCTATAATCTTATCCGGATCAGAGAAGGAGACGAATGGAAGACTGCGTTCAACACTCGAGACGGGCATTACGAGTATTTGGTAATGCCATTCGGCCTTTGTAATGCTCCTGCAGTCTTCCAAGAGTTCATTAATGATATTTTCCGGGACTTGTTGGGGCGAAGTGTGGTCGTTTATCTGGACGACATTCTTGTTTTTTCCAAAAATCTTAAAGAGCATCGCTGTCAAGTCCAAGAAGTCCTTTCCCGTCTGAGAAAGAATAACCTCTTTGCCAAATTAGAGAAGTGCTTGTTCGAAGTGTCCTCCATCTCCTTCCTTGGATACATCATCTCCCAACAAGGCTTCAAGATGGATCCAGCCAAGGTTTCAGCGATCCTGGATTGGCCTCTCCCCACTAGTGTCAAGGCTGTGCAAAGATTCATCGGCTTTGCCAATTACTATAGACAATTTATCAAAGGCTTTTCGTCCAAAATCTCCCCTATCCTGGCTCTCATCCGTAAAGGGGGAAGACCTCAGCATTGGCCTCCGCTAGCCTTGGAAGCTTTCAAGACCCTCAAAGAATCTTTCTCATCTGCCCCAATTCTTAGACATCCAGAACCCCTTCAACCTTTCTTCATCGAAGTTGATGCCTCAGATGTTGGAGCTGGAGCTATATTATCTCAAAGATCATCTTCTGATAGGAAATTGCATCCCTGTGCTTTCTTCTCTAAAAAATTCTCTTCTCCTGAACAGAACTATGACGTAGGAAACCGTGAGTTGTTGGCTGTCAAGTTGGCTCTTGAAGAATGGAGACACTTACTTGAAGGTTCAGCAGTTCCAGTAACTATCTTTACCGACCATAAGAACCTAGAATATATCCAGTCTCTCAAACGTCTCAATCCCCGACAAGCCAGATGGTCCCTCTTCTTCTCACGTTTCAACTTCATTATAACTTTTCGCCCTGGTTCAAGAAATAAGAAGGCGGATGCTCTTTCCCGAAGTTTTGTTTCTGATGATCCTATTTCTGAAGACCCAGAACCCATTTTACCTCCTACAAAGATTATTGCCGCATTGTTTCCTTCCTTAGCCTCCAATTTATTGTCTGCCCAGTCCTCTGCTCCTGTGGATACTCCTGTGGGGGTAGCCTTCGTTCCTCCAGAGTTCCGTCATGATATCCTGGTCCAGGCCCACAATTCGAAGCAAGCAGGTCATCCTGGTGTTAAGAAAACAACGGAGCTCTTATCTCGTCTTGTTTGGTGGCCCTCTTTGAAGAAGGACGTTAAAGATTTTGTTTCTTCTTGTTCCATCTGTGCTGTTTCTAAGTCTGGACATTCCCCTCCCAAGGGATTATTATTACCCTTACCCATTCCTTCTCGGCCATGGACTCATTTGGCGATGGACTTCATTGTGGACCTTCCTGTTTCTTCTGGTTTTACCGTGATTTGGGTGGTGATCGACAGATTCAGCAAGATGGCACATTTTACTCCTCTTCGCAAAATTCCTTCAGCTCCTGAACTCTCCAGATTATTCATTGAACATATCTTCAGACTTCATGGTTTTCCTGCAGAGATCGTCTCTGACCGTGGGTCTCAATTTGTCTCGAAATTCTGGAGGTCCCTTTGTAAAGCCCTTGGTGTTTCCCTTCAATTTTCTTCAGCCTACCATCCCCAGTCCAATGGAGCAGCAGAAAGAGTCAATCAGGCTCTTGAACAGTTCCTCCGGTGTCATGTGTCTCTGTGTCAAGATGATTGGGCTGATCTCCTCCCTTGGGCTGAGTTTGCCCATAATAATGCTTTACACTCTTCTTCTGAAAAGTCTCCTTTTTTCTGTGTCTATGGTATTAATCCCTTGGCTTTCCCTCAGGATCTTCTTCTCACAAATGTCCCTGCTGCCAATGACCAAGCTGCCCACATGTTGGCTATCTGGCATGCTACAACAGCTAACCTGGAGAAGAGTTCTTTGGCACAGAAAAAGTTTGCCGACAAAAGAAGAGTTTCTTCCCCTCCATATGCTCCTGGAGACAAAGTCTGGCTTTCTACTCGAAATATTCGTCTCAAGGTCCCAACTCCCAAACTTGGTCCCAAGTTCATCGGTCCCTTTCCTGTCATCGAAATCATCAACCCTGTTGCTGTCCGGTTGCAACTCCCTCCTGAGATGCGGATTCCAAATGCATTCCATGTGTCTCTTCTTAAACCTGCAGTCTCTTCTTCTTCTTCTCCCTCCCCAGCTCCTGTTCTTGTGGATGGCCATCAGGAGTTTGAAGTGCAGAAGATTCTGGACTCTCGGATTTCTAGAGGTTCCCTGCAGTATCTTATTGAATGGAGGGGGTTCGGTCCTGAGGAGTGTTCTTGGGTGAAGAGTTCCGATGTCCATGCCCCTCTTCTTGTCCGGAACTTTCATAGACGTTTTCCCTCCAGCCCTGGTCCTGGGGGTCCTGGGGCCCCCCCTAAGGAGGGGGGTACTGTAATGGATGCTGTACCTGATTCCCAAGATGGCGTTCCGCTTCCTCACCGCATGGCCTCTGCTGGTCGCAGTACTGTGACGCCCCCTTCTTCCCGCCCTGTGATTGCGCGCCGGCGACGGAATGGGCGCCGACGTCAGGATGCCAGCGTCAGCACGCCACTGCGTCCGGACTGACGCAACTGCGTCCAGACTGACGCAACTGCGTCCAGACTGACGCAACTGCGTCCGGACTGACGTCAGCACGTTCGCAAATTGGCGCGAAATCAGGCCTATTTAAGGCAGCTCCTTGTACTGCTCTGTGCCCAATTATAGGTCTTATTTCCAAGTTCCTGGGTGTGTTTATGCTGTTATTAGATTTCCTGTGTACCGACCTTGCCTGTTATATCGATCCTGTTGGTCTGCTGCCTGAATTGACCATTGCCTGTTTTCCTGACTACTCTCTTGATAAACCCTTCTTGTACTGTGAATCTGGTCTGGTCTCCTCCTTGGTCCTCACTTCAACTGTGCCTTCGGGCCCTTACAATCATGTAGTATTGCCCTGCACTGGTAAACCTGATCTGTTCATATAAACAAGCTGCTGAGTAGCAATGGTGGAAATTGAAAAAAGTCTATATGGCACAGGATAAATAGTCGATAACAGATAACATTACGTTCTACAGAGCTTATCTGCTGTGTAACCTGAGCCTTTTCTTTTTTGAAAGTCTGCCCCCATTGCTACACAGAAGCTTATTTATATAAACAATAGTAGTGTTTCTGAAGCGAACACAGCAGTTTTACTAGTGCAGGGCAACACTGCATTATATTTTTATTACTTCAATACTATTTCATTTTTATATGTTACTGGTCCTTTAAAAAACACAAATAATACTAAATAAAAACCAATTGCAAATTGTCTCAGAATATCACTCTTTACATCGTATTTAAAGTTTATTAAAAGGTGAACAACCCCTTTAAAGAAGTAGCTACTGTGCATGTGCATTGTGCTACTATTTTGTTCCCTGTCCTCAGAACTGGGTCAATTCTTAATATACTAAGGATTTTTCTAAAACATTTTTTAATGCCATTACATTGAGGAATATATTGTATAATAAGGGGACTGTTCAAATCGAATTTCTGGTTGGTTGCTATGAGCAACATCATCGCTGATGTTTGTATACAACATTAATAAATATGCCCCTATATGTCTTCATAAAGAAATAGTGGTTATTTCCTACAGAGTTTGTGTAGGCTGATATACATCAGTGTTCCGACTGCAGAAATATGCATTACAATTATGTATCTTCCCTTCCAGTGGGATTTCTCATCTTTGTGGTAAGAAGTGAGTCATCTGATGTGAGCTAACTGAGTTTCTACCCAAGTCTAATGTTGTGTAGTGTAACAACATCGTCTGATTGTACATGAGCAGCACAAGAAAGATTTTGAGATAAAAACCCACGTGAATACAAAAGTGCATTTTTAAAGGACTGAGCATACTCTAGATTATAAGGACAAACCAAATCATACATTTTAAAATATGTCTTCATAGGTACCAAAAATATGTGGCTTCTATAGACCCCAAAATGCAAACAGGGCATTCCGAAGGGCATTAAATGTACTTAAGGCACCTAAACACGCTTCTCACACTTGCATCAATTTGCATCAATTTCATGTGTATCCAGGTTCAGATGTTTCCAATTACATGTGCGCTTAGTGATGCAGGAGAACCATGGACCAGCCACCACCCTAAATGTGGTGACAATTCTACTTTTAACATTGTGTGGCTGAATTCTCTCTTCTTTTGAGAGCGATTAGTGATTACCATGTGATACCATTCAGGCACAATTGTTCCTTTTTAAAATGGGTAAAAAAATTAAATTTTTACTGCAAGCTGCCAAACCAGAAAGCATTAAGCTTTAGAACATGCAGGGGTTTGAACAAAAATTTCAGATCCCATCTGAGCATTACAGAGTATATTGCTTTATGATAACACCAGTGGATGCCCCCGAAACTCTGCCACCATAGAATATCAAAAAGTGCCAATAGAATATTCATGAAGGGTATACATTGGGCCCACAAATGGCATCATACACTCACTCCTGGGTTCACACTTGGATGGTCCATCTACCTCTTCAATAGTCTTCTTCAAGTGTGAATATCTCAAATAGAATACATAAAAGGCCGTATATCTCCTCCTCAGGGATTCAACAGTGTGCTCTGTAGCTTGCTTAAATCCAGCACAAGGTGCAGAGGCAGCTATTACTTTGGATACAAGTTATCAGTACATGGCCACAATGGAGTACAGCTTTATTATCCTTAATGCTCTTGCACTTAAGATCCTGTACCTCTCTGGAATCTGTGACATACCACATTTGCCCTTTAATTCCCAGCATTGATCTATGTGTGACAAATAAAGCTAATATTGCAGTTTAGCCTGCTTTGGAGTGCTGCTCTCTGCTTCTATAAACACATAGAAATATGATGAGTTCCAGCATCCAGCAACATACATTCTACACTTACAATTTCTAGTCCTTTGCATTTTTTTGCAGATTCAAAAATACAGACTAGTTTTGCTCATATTGGGGGTCGTCAATTAAGTTGGGGTAATTGGCAGTAGCCCCGAGCAGAAAAGCAGATTGGGAACCACTGGGGGAAACTTCAAAAGCACAGTTCCTCACTACTGAACGTATGTGGTGTCCTTGGGTTGATACAAAACCCCAGAATATAATATGTGTAGTATTTCTAGCTCAGAATTAGTTCTCCTTTAAAATATTTATGAGAGGATGTGAGAGAAAGGATCTGAAAGGTAAAGGAAACTATACCCCCAAAATGAATACTTAAGTAACAGTTTATATCATATTAAGTAACATGTGAAAGAATCTTACCAAACTGGAATATATATTTAAGTAGATATTGCTCTTTTATATCTCTTGCCTTGAACCACCATTTTGTGATGGTCTGTGTGCTGCCTCAGAGATCACCTGACCAGAAATACTACAACTCTAACTGTAACAGGAAGAAGTGGGGAAGCAAACAACTGTCTGTTAATTGGCTCATGTGACATTAGAAGTATAGTTTCTTTGGTATGTTTGTGTGCACAGTGAATCGTAGGATCCCAGGGGGCGCCCCTTATTTTTTAAAATGCCAATTTTCTATTTATGATTACCCAATGGCTCATACTACTAGAAAAGTATATTATTATGGTTTATTTACATGGAGGAGGGTTTTACATGTGAGCTGTTTTATGCAATATCTTTTTATAGAGACCTATGTTTGGGGGGTATAGTTGTCCTTTAAATGGACTGCAGAGAAGCTTAATTTAGTAGAAGGCATAAGTATAAGCACTTTTTACAGGTAATCCTTAAAGGAACACCAAAAAATAAAAGCTTTTCAAAGTGGTTCAAATATAGTGTACTGTTGCTATGCATTGGTAAAGCTATGTTTTTACTTTAGAAACACTATTATAGTTCATACAAATAGGCTGCTGTGTAGCTATGATGGCAGCCATACAAGCTGAAAAAGGAGAAAAGGCTTCTTAAAAGATAGCAGATGATCTCTGTATTAGAATGCAATGGGATTCTACAGAGTGCATCTATTATCTTCTATGTAACCTGTGCTTTGAATGGCTGACCCCATGGCTACACAGCAGCTTGTTTATATAAGCTATAGTCAGCGGCGATTCTATGAAAAGCGCCGCCTGAGGCGGCTCCTGCAATGTCACCCCCCCTTGCTGGCTTAGCTATTGGGAGGGGAGGCAGGAACACTAATGCGGAGAGCTCAATTGCGCTATCTCGCATTAGTAAAGCCGAATGTCCGCTTTAAAAAATGGAAATTTGGCTCTTAAAGGTTTTTTGCCGCCCCTGGAAACCTCTCCGGCCTGCCGCCTAAGGCGAGTTTCTCAACTCGCCTCATTGGCGGCACGCCCCTGGCTGTAGTAGTCTTTATAAAGTAAACACACCAGTTGCACCAGTGCAGGGAAACAGTACGTTATATTTTAACAATTACATTTTTTGGTGCTACTGTTCCTTTAAATTAGTTATATCCACAGCCAGAGTTATGCAACTACCCTCTGGCCCCCCCATCCGAGCCTCAACCCCCCCCACCGATGCCTTGCACATACCTTTTCCTTCACTCTGCACCTACCTGGGCCAGGGAGGGAGGCCTGGGCAGCAACCGGGGCTAGAGAGGGAGGTAGGGGCAGTTACTGGGTCCAGAGAGAGATGCAGGGGCAGCTTCCGGGTCCAGAGAGGGAGGTAGAGCAGTGACTATGGTCAGAGAGGGAGGTAGGGAAAGTGTCAATGCTTCAAGCAGAGTGCGGGTCTGGGCCAGTGGGGCTCAAGAGAGAAGGGGCCCACTGGGATTTTATCAGGTGTGCCACTGGACCAGTCCTACTTTGGATCTTTTGCATGGAATTTTGAGTACACAAAATACAGGCTGAACGGTGAATGCAATTGCACTCTAAGGTTTGTGTAAAGATTCTGCTGCTGGTATAAGAAGAGATAAATGTAGTTTTCTCCCAAAATTTGCCCCTATGATGTGACACCTTCTAAACCTGCCACATGTAATTTAAGCTCAACGGCAAATTAAACTAAACATACAACTTACAGAGAAATTTGCTGTGAGTGCGCAATTTGCTTGATTTAGAAATTAAAAATTTCCATTACGTTTCTGTAGTCCAACAGAAATCCCATTACAAAAAAACATCAAGAAATGACTAGCACAGACAGAAAACTGACCTTCCGTGATCCTATCTTTTTAAAGAGCCCCAAAAAACCCTCTACCCTATTACACACGATGACAAGTTTCACCTTTCCATGAGTAGTACTTTTTCTGTGAACAGTTTCTTATCTTTGCATCTATTTATGGCACTTCCTCATGTCAATGATATATAAACATTGCCAAGAATCATGGCAGTAGTAAAAATTCATCAACATCAGGAAGATGAAGGCAGAACTATTTATTGTTATAGTCACAACATTCTGTTCACTTTGCGCAAGTGGCCCCATAAGAACATGCAGTCCACCCATGGAGTGTAAAACTTGCATTTCTGTGAATGAGATATTAATACATATTCGTCATTTTGAACAGAATTCAACCAAGGTAATTGAATTAGAATGTTGTCTGATGTTTTATACCTTATTTATTTGTTTACTGACTTTGATATTAAACGTGGACTGTATTTTTTTTTCCAGAATTATTTTATACCGACTCCCGTTGAACATTCAGTAAGTAGAAAATTGAAAAGAAAAGAAACGTTATCGCATTTAATTTTTCACCACTTTCAGTTTAAGACTCTTAATGCTCGTTATGTGAATGCTTCTCCTGTTGCAACTGATGTTAAATAAGCTAAGTACATGATCATCAAGAAAGGAGCTTGCTGTTGATCAGCAGAAAGTCTGTGGTTAAATGCAGAGATGGAAAAGATAGGGGGAAATGGCTGAAAAAACCCTAAACAGATCAAAAGGCTCGATGAAAATTGAGATGCTCAGTGTATTTCAGAAGTTGATTAACAGAATAAGGGTCCCAGCCTTTAAAGGAGAAGGAAAACTACAGAGGCATTCTATTGCCAATAGATTAGCTACAATAGTGTGAGCTAGAATGTTATATTTATTCTGTAGAATGTTTTGCCATACCTGAGTAAAAAGCTCTAGAAGCTCTCTGTTTGTTTAGGATAGCAATTGCAGTATTAGCTTGGTGTGACATCACTTCCTGCCTAAGTCTCTCCCTGCTCAATTATAGCTCTGGGCTCAGATTACAGCAGAGAAGGGAGGGGGTGGAGAGGAGCAAACTGAGCATGCTCACGCCCGGGGCAAGCAGGTGTAAGCTGAAAGCAGGAAGTCTGATACAGAAGCCCATGTGTAAACAATAGAAGGAAAGAAATTAAGTGTTTCTTTTGAAAGAGGACGCAGAGCAGCAATACTTTGAGGGTTTACTGGTGTATTTATATTGACCTTTCTGATAAGGCTTACTTAGTTTTAACCTTTCCTTCTTCTTTAAGCATTTATATAATATACTTTCAGTTCTTGTTGGAAAGTTTCATTTTACTGAAAAGTGAAAAATACCTCTCTTTTTATATAAGCCGATTCCCTGTTTATTCCCTGGGGCTTATTTGTCATGCAGTGTAAAAGTTTGAAGAAAGCATCAGCAATTTGATTTCAACAATTACTTTTAGAGTTAGAAAACAAAAGCAAAGATCTGATTGGTTGCAATGCACAACATCACTGGTGAATATGATGTTTCTCTCCAATGTTTTACATAGCATAATAAATATGCCCTTAAAGGAATTGTTCAGTGTAAAAACAAAAACTGGGTAAATAGATAGGCTGTGCAAAATAATAAATGTTTCTAATATAGTAAATGTAATGTATAAAGGCTGGAGTGACTGGATGTTTAATATAATAGCCAGACCACTACTTCCTGCTTTTCAGCTCTCTTGGTTTCCACCAGGCAGTAACCAGTCAGTGACTTGAGGGGGGGCACATGGGCCATAATGGTTTGCTTTTGAATCTGAGCTGAATGCTGAGGATCAATTGCAAGCTCCCATGTGGCCCCCCCTTCAAATCGGTGACTAACTCAGAGTTATAGAGCTGAAAAGTTGTGTTCTGTTATGTTCTGTGATGTTATGACATCCAGTCACTGCAGCCTTTATACATGACATTTTTGGCTAACTAACTATATTATAAACATTTTTTATTTCGAACAGCCTATTTACCCAGTTTTCATTTTTACACTGAACTGTTCCTTTAAGGAAATCTCTGAGCAAATCTCAGAATCCAATGCTTGACAAGTTGTGGAATGGTTTAACCAATGAGGGGGTGGCAAATTTTTTTTTTTTTTTTTTTGCAAGTTCTGATAGTTAAGCACCTATTCTGCATAAGCCAAACTGAATGAACTCTTTCTTTAAAATGGGGGTATATTCTTCCTTTAAAGAATAACAAATGCTTGAAAGAAACATTTCAGTAAAAATAGCAGAGATACAGAAAGCAATTAAAAATGATAGAAATAAAGGAAATAAAGGAATAAACAGGTTTTGGCTTTGTATCAAAACAGCAGATTCTATATTTACAGACAGACTGTCTGCTCCAAGTCTAGCCAGCCATGACTTCCTATGTATAAGCACAAATGACCATAAACTTGTCAAATCAGAGCAGTAGATGCTACTTGTTGATTGGTCTGGATGCGTTACTAAAATTATTGCTACTAGTTTATTAACCACAAAGTACATTGGTGATGCCAGAAGTGATTTGATGAGTATTTTCGTTCTGTTTCCTAAGAATCAGAGAGGAACTACTAGTTATTTCATCAACGCTTTGAACTCAACGGACTTTTGACATTGCCTGCAACCTAGGCTTTGCTAATGTGAATAGGATAATGCTTTTTAGCCTTATTTTGTAAAAGGCCTTTCTAAAGAATCCAGAGCCACTGATCAATGAGTTTTGATGCTAATCATCTGAACGTGTGTGCTGGGAAATCTTTGCGGATTAAGCTTCACATAACAGGCTTATATTTTTCTTTATTTAAGGAGTCATTCTATGAATGAGTCGCATATTATGGTTTAAAAAGCAAGTAGCACCTGAAAATGAAACTACCATTGAACACATTTCTCCAAAATGTTCCCTGCAGTACAGACATTTCAGTTTCATGTCTAGAAAGCGAAATATGTCGTTTTATATGTAGACTGTTGGGGGCAGACCATGATTAGGTTTTATCAAAGGATTCATTGAGCACAATAACTTTTGCTTCTAAGGAAAATGCAGAAAACTGTAATGTTTGCATAATCCCCCCCTAAAAAAAGACAAACATATTTCTGCCTAACGTAGGTCAATATAATTCAAAGCAACTTTCCCAATATTCATTATTGGGAATTTATGAATTGAATTGCTATTGAAAGCATTGATGCGGTACTCTGCATTGCTGGTTCTGACCACTGTAAATTTTTTGCAAATGTAGCTGAACAATGGTGCTGTGCCAAAGTATTGAGTTTAATTATAATTATTATTAACTGGTATATATATATTTGTATTTTATACATACTGTAGGTATTTTGTACATATTGAGTCAAATGGAGACTGCTGGATGAGGGCTGAATTCTGCTACATTGTTTTAAGTGAAATACCGCACATTTACACATATTTGCTTTTTCTTTCATTAGGAAAGCTTTTTTTGGGGGGGGGGGGTGGTAGGTTTAAAAAATGGGCACAAAACAATACAAAAAGTACAAGTATTTCTTTGCCAGTTGAGTAAAACTTGCTTCTCCATTTTACATCCCTATAACATGACCATAAAACTATTAACATATTTATATACATACACACAAAATATAGCAGCATGTATTGTATATGTGTATTTAGTGATGGGCGAATTTATGCGCCAGGTGCAGATTTGCGGTGAATTTGCGCAATTCGCCGCCAGCGAATAAATTCGCATAACACCCGCGAAAATTTGCGGCAAAAATTCGCCTGCGTCAAAATTTTTTTTTTCAAAAAAACGGACGCTGGCGTCAAAAACGAGACGCCAGCCCCGTTTCGCGAATTTTTCACCGTTTCGTGAATTCGCCCATCACTATGTGTATTGTATTTATGTATTCATTTTGATTGTATTTGACTTGAGTCTTTTTTCAACCCTACTTTACTATGTACTTTGTCTTTCTTATTCTAGGAAGGGGACTGTGCACAGGAATATTTGAATGGATTAAAGAAATTAACAGAGAAAGCACCCAGCCTCGAAATATTTATTCCTTCATTCACGTGTGTAGCTCAAAGTCTCTCTGGTGGAAAACAGGTGATAGCTTGTTGTCATCCTCAGAAGGGTTGAACATTTATGTACAGGTATGGGATCTGTTATCCAGAAAGCTCTGAATTACTGGAAGGCCATCTCCCATAGACTCCAATTTAATCAAATAATTAATATTTTTAAAAATTATTTCCTTTTTCTCTGTAATAAAAAAACAGTACCTTGTACTTGATCCCAACTAAGATATAATTAATCCTTATTGGAGGCAAAGCATTTATATTGGGCTTATTTAATGTTTAAATGATTTCCTAAGTAGCCCTAAAATGATCCAAATTACAGATCCCTTATCAGGAAACCCCCAGTTCCTGCGTACTCTGGATAACAGGTCCCATACCTGTATATATTTTGGGATATTAATGTATACTAATTGTTTCTTCCTGAGCATTTTTACAGGAATTCATGTTGACGTGCATTAAATCAATCAATCAATATATTTTATTTACTTTTTTATTTACCCAGTCCCTGAACAATGTAGATTTAAACATTTTATTTTATAAACAATATATATAAATTAGAAAAATACAAGCTTTATTATTGTAGTGTGAGTAGTGCGTATGGCTGTGCACTGCCTGGTCTCTTGCAGGGGCACACATAACACTACAGGCTATAATGTCAAATTGCTAGATCATGTCAAATGCTTTGTTACTTTGTTTCTTTGAAGATAATTTAATGGAAGCCAAATGTTGGCCAAAAGGACATAAAGGAGTAATTTGCATGTCTCCACCCATGATGCCTTATGGGAAAATTAAAACTCATTTTTGGTATCTAGGCAGTGCTAGGTGTATGGCATGAGACAAGTAAATACCTTCTGATTTCAGAAGGCTTCACTTTGCATGATTTTCTAATAGACTTAAGGTATGGAGATCCAAATTACAGATAGATCCATTATCCAGAAAACCTGATGCTGAGCATTCTGCATAACAGATCCCATACCTGTATAGGCTTCATTTTAGAACTAAAAGGATTAACTTATCTCTTACACAATCCATACTAGTATTGTTCTCTGTACTGTGATTCTACTTTAATTATGTATGCATTCAGTATGTGTAGGATTGCATTTGTCTCAGCTGATTTTACTATCATTTTTATTTTATTTTCAGGACAAATGTATTACTGAAGACACAACAGACTTTATTTCACGTTTCATACGTTTTCTGAGTAAAACGACGGCTCAATGCAAAACTAGATGTTCTTAATGAACTCGGACGACATGAACACATGAACTGTGGCTGGACCGTTGACTCTTCCCTCATCATTCAATTTTCTAGTAAAATAGCAGGGCATAGCATATTGCTGGAACATTCCCATCCTCATTAAAAACATATTATATGTACCTGGTAGTTTAACTGTACTGTAATTGTAGTTTGCAGAGAAGGACAGGCACCCATGCACACATCTTACGATTCATCATGTGGTTTGGGTTATCAGCCAACCAAATTTTCCCTTTTGATCAACCAACTCTGAAGCAAGGGAATCAGACGGCAGTTCTATGCTGCAAAGGTTTGTTTTTAATTGCCACAGTAACATAACCCTTGCAGCATAGTGCTGCATTTCTGACATGTATGCACCATGCTTTAGACATTTAACTTATGTTATTACAGAGAAACACCATGGGAAGCCTGAGCACAAACACTTCTACTCACCTCGGACATTATTTTTTTTTTGCAGTCGAGGAAATAGTGTGCCTCATAGGAGGAAACAAGTGATACAAGTGACCAGATATTAGAGCTATTTGCAAACGTTTTTGAGCCAAGTATCTCTGTAATGTTTGAATCAGCTGAGTTAAGTCCTAGAGCGTTTGGGAAAGAATATTCTCAAGAAACTGAACTTCCCTATTCATTGTTATAAATGAATCACATGATTGTTTCACTTTTTTTTTGAGTGCAAAAACTTTCACTGTTATTAACATTTTAACAGCTTCAGTTAACACTCACAAACTGCTGCAAAGTTTGCCTTCAAAGGAAATCCTTCCCAAACTGAAATAACTGCACCTACTCTCAAAAAATGTATTTTTTTTTCTATAGTCAGAATACTGTAAATACGAAACCAAATTCAAATGCACAGGGAATGTTCTGGGAATACTGTCTATTTAAGGGAAAATTGATTATAATTAGATAAATAATGGTATTTTTTATTTATTTATTAATGCATTGTAAGCACTGTTTTCATCGTATGTGATAATTTATAGTGATAATTAATGTTATACATGTTGCCAGTTTCTCCTTTTAAAGTATTTATTATAAAGATGTGAAAACTCTCCTCTATTCAAGTTATAGGGAAGAATAAACATAGCAAGCAATAGTAAAGAACTGACCAGTAAATGCCAGTGGTTGATTGGTTGTTATTGATTACTAGACCAGTATAAACTTTGTGATGTTTATTATATTACACAGTATGAACTATTATCTAATTCTGTTAGTAAAAGCTATTGGGTATTTTTAACACTGGAAGGCTTGGACAATGACTGACTGGGCATATTGGAACAGGTTTATAATAAGCAAATGTTGAGGTTTTGATCATAGTATTGAGGTTTTACAATTTCCAATAATGCCATGCATATGTAGAGTACAATGACCAAACCAATTAACTGCCATTTATTACATGAATCACTACTTCCAATTCCAACTGCTATTTTAGGCTAGGGTCACACAGGGCTGAAATCCGTAGATTGATTTTAGCCCCTACTGTAGGCAGTAGCCTCCTTCTTTTGAGTCCAGAACTTGTGTAGGCTCCAGCATGAGCAAACTCAGCAGATTTCGGAGAAGAAACATAAGACTTTGTGCAAAAAGAGTTTGTGTGTGCAGGACACAAAAGAAGGACACTACTGCCAATGGCAGGGGCTGAAATCGGCCTGCATATTTCAGCAGGCCCTAGCCATATTCTGTGTTGAACAACCTGTATGGAGATCACTTGATATATTTCTAAAGATGAATATAGCACCCGTTGTCCTTTTTTTCTGTAATGCTTAAACTATTTATACTAATTTATTTTTTGTAAGCGAATGTTTATTAATTTATTATGTGCTGGAGACACACTGTATGTATTTTGCTACCAAACATAAATAAAGCATGTATTTAAAAAAATAAATCGATGCAATGACGAAAAATGACGTGTCAAATTATGCATAATTCATCTCCCACGGAAATGATTATATAGTGTTAACATAATCTATGGTAAACTATGCAATGTATCCTCTATGAAAATAGGACAAGAAACATTGATACTCATTATACTCGGATTGGATACTGTTGCAGTGGGTGTGACCAACAGAGGAACTGGACACAAAGTAACATTTAAACGGCATTATACCCTCCAATTGATACCCAGATAATACTTGTAAATGAAGCCAATAAAAATGTATTTATTTATCGGAGAGATGTATATCCTTCGTAAAAACAGAGCACATAATATAGGTTTCATTATATGAACATATTCATAACAATACTTTTCGTTTAATGCTACAGGGCTGAGAGTGTTCATCAGGAAAATCCATTCACACTCTTTAATTAAAGCTTTCTCCAGATTAATCCACTCTGAGGCATTCTCAATACTGGAAACATGTTCTAAAATTCATTTTTTGAAGGGACGCTGGTCTTGCCGATATATACCTTATTGCAAGGACATGTTAGCAAATATATTATGGCTTCAGTGGTACATGAAAGCCTATATGTGATGGGATGCAGTTTGCCAAACCTATCAATTACAGACCTTTCGTTAGGTATGTAGCTGCAAGCTTTGCACTTTCCACATGGATAGGTGCCCATTTGCATTGATTTCTGAATTGGTTTCGCAAAGTGACTCCTTACCAATCTGTCCCTTAATTTGGGTGCTCTACAGTAGCAGGTTAAAAGATGAGCACCAAGGGCTGTTGCTAAAACAGGGTCAGTCCTCAGAATATGCCAATGTTTACTGAGCACAGAATTAACTGATTGCCATTGATTACAATACGTGCCAATAAACCATATAGGTTGATTTCCTTCGATGGAGAATGTTTATGGCTTGTGAGTAGAGTATCACGGGGAGTCTTGATAGCTCTGGAGTAAGCCTTGCGGATCACTGTCCGAGAGAATCCCCTTTCAATTAGTCTATTGGTGAGTTCCTGTGATCTGAGCTTAAAGGTGGTTAGATCAGAGCAGTTACGTCGCAGGCACAGAAATTCACCCACTGGGATGCCTCTTTTAGTAGCAATTGGGTTGTGGCTCTCAAAATGTAAAGTCAAATTAGTTGCCATGGTTTTACGAAACAGATCGGAAGAGATGTTGTCATTCTCATTGATTGATAATGTAACATCGAGAAAATCAATACTTTCCTTACTGATCGTCTGTGCCAATCGGATATTCAAATTATTGTCATTAAGTGCCACTAGGAACTCTTGTAAGGAGTCCTGACTGCCCGTCCACAGAAATATCAGATCATCGAAGTAACGAAACCGCAGGGATATATACTGGGTATATTGGGATAAACGATCCCCAAATACCCAGTTTGCCTCCCACCATCCCATAAAAAGGTTAGCATAGGTCGGCGCGAATGCTGCTCCCATCGCCACACCCTTTACTTGTCATGAAAGATGAAAAAGTTATGATTCAAACAAAACTCCAAAACCAAATCTGACATAAAATCTATAAATTGGCCATCCCAATCGCTCTGTTTCCATGAAGTACCTGATCGCTTGTAGCCCATGTTTATGTGATATGGATGATTCCACATCACAGCTCACTAAGATGCTGCCCCTGTTTGTATTGACATGTTCCAGTTTGTACAGTAGGTCCCCTGTGTCTCTAGTATAATAGGGAAGACTGATAAACTTTTTTAACTGAGCGTCAATAAATTGGCTGGCTTTTTTAGATAGATTGCCATTGCCTGAGACAATTGGGTGCCCCGGAAGTTTGGTGAGGTTTTTGTGCACCTTTGGAAGCATGTAAAAGGTAGGCGTCATTGAGATGTCACTATTCAAACTAAAAATCGTTCGACTATTCGATAGTCGAAGTACTGTCTCTTTAAAAAATACTTCGACCCCCTAGTTTGCCACCTAAAACCTACCGAGGCCAATGTTAGCCTATGGGGAAGGTCCCCATAGGCTTCCTAACAATTTTCTGATCGAAAGATAATCCTTCGATCGATGGATTAAAATTCTTCGAATCATTTAATCGTTCAATCGAACGATTATTCCTTCGATCTTTCGATTGAACGAATTGCGCTAAATCCTTCGACTTTGATTTCAATTCGGCAGTCGAATATCGAGGGTTAATTAACCCTCGGTATTCGACCCTAGGTAAATTTGCCCCAGTGTGTCATTCAGCTTCTGTTAAATACATCACGCGTGGCCAGATAACGATGTTACCACCCTTATCTGAGGGTTTGATAACAACATCATCCCAAGATGTGATTTCCTGCAATGCTGTTTTTTCACCCTTACTGCGGTTATTATGGCCCATCTTAGGTATATTCATGAAATCTCTCATTACTAATTCTCCAAAGACCACCACTGGTGAACTAGTGTTTTTGGGTAGCATAAAGCGGGTTTTGGGTTTAAGCACTTGTTTCCCTGTGGTTTGTTCTAATAACAGATCAGTAAGGTCAGTTATAGCTTGATCAAAGGATGTTTGTTCAAAGTGAGCCTGAGCTGTAGACTCAATTAAATCATGGGGATTGTTAGGGTCTGGTGTGGCCATTAAGGGATTAATCGTGATATGTCCCCCTGATGGGTCAGTTTTGTTTAAATGTTTCTTCGGTAATAATGGAATAAATCCTTGTAAAGTGTGAACGGACTGATGTCATGGCTTGGGGAAAAAGATAAAACTTTAGCTAGAATTTTACTCTGGTTTGTAGTGAGGACATGATCACTAAGATTGTTAATATTTAGTGTCTCTGAGCCCTCCTTCTCCTATTGTGTCCCCGTTCCCAATAGTTCTGTCTCTGGTAAGCCCACCTTCCTTTGTGCGAGTAGAACGAAGTGAATTATCATCAGTTGATTTCTCTGATGCTGAAAATTCACTTTGTGACGTGAACCTCTATCAGCTTTGCCGCCCCACTTGAACACCATCCCAATTGTATAATCTGTGGTATCTCTAATGTATTTTTGTTTTTTCTTATCAATTGTTTCCTGTACAACGTGATCAATTTCCACATTGACTCTAGATATACGGGAAATGAGTTGCTCATTCTGTGAGAAAGCCGACATTTGCTTTTCTATATCATTAATAGTAGTAGTTAAAGGGATACTGTCATGGGAAAACATGTTTTTTCCAAAATGAATCAGTTAATAGTGCTACTTCAGCAGAATTCTGCACTGAAATACATTTCTCAAAATTTCTTTCAATTTTGAAATCTGACATGAGGCTAGACATATTGTCAGTTTACCAGCTTCCCCAGTCATGTGACTTGTGCCTGCACTTTAGGATGGAACTACTTTCTGGCAGGCTGTTATTTCTCCTACTTAATGTAACTGAATCATTCTCAGTGGGACTTGGCTTTTACTATTGAGTGCTGTTATAAGATCTTTCAGGGAGCTGGTATCTTGTGTTAGGCAGCTGTTATCTTGTGTTAGGGAGCTGCTATCTCATTACCTTCCCATTGTTCTGTTGTTAGGCTGTTGGGGGGAGGGGTGATATCACTCAAACTTTCAGTACAGCAGTAAAGAGTGACCAAAGTTTATCAGAGCACAAGTCACATGACTGGGGGCAGCTGGGAAACTGACAATATGTCTAGACCCATATCAGATTTCAAAATTGAATATAACAAAATGCTCTTTTGAAAAATGGATTTCAGTGCAGAATTCTGCTGGAGCAGCACTATTAACTGATGTTTTTCCATGACAGTATCCCTTTAAATTAGATACTATGTGGTTTTCATGTTCCACTGCAAGATTCAGTAATTGCATAGAACATCTATGTAATACTTCCTCCTACCTTCTTTTGAAGTTATCATCCTGTACTTCAAACGTGGGTAGAATTTGAATGCGTAGTCCCCTAGGGATGATATTATTTTCTATATCTTTATTATAAGTGGACACAGTCCACCACACCTTACTTAGTTTGACTTGTTGCTGCTGATATTCCTTCAGTAGCGACTTCCAATCTGCCCCTTGTGACTGGGTGTCCCTGCCTGTGTCCACCTGAAAGACATTAAAAAACTTCTATTAAAAAAATGATTCTTCTGAGGGTCTGCCCTGTACAGTGTCATGCTCTTTGACCTTATAAATATATAGACATCACCCTAACAGATACAAAACCCGCTAAGTTACATTTAATGTGGACAAATACTTTCTATTCTCTCTTTTCTATATGTTCACTTTTTTTATTTTTTTTTATTTCCCTTTCCTCACTTTTCTGTCCCTTTTTGGTTTTTTTTCTCTTAATGGCAAAATAAGATCTGCTCAGTCTGCAGACAACAACTGTACGAGTAAAGACACTACGAAAGAGATGTAAAATTTCATGTGTTTATTTCTGTTTATTACGGCACTGCATAATGTAACGTATATACCGGTTTCTTTTTCTTGTACCACTGCAACATGTCATAATCCTTACTGCCATTATGTTTTGTTTTTTTTCCTTTCTGTATGTTATTGCAAAACAAAATAAAAACAATGAGGCGAGTTGAGAAACTTCTCGTTCCATTTCCCTTGCAGCTTCTCCTGCCTGCTGCAAAGGGCTCCCTCATGCTGCCTCCCCCTCTTCCAGCAGAAGAAATCAAGAGCAAATTGGCAGGGAGTAAGGCTTTATACCAACTCTTTCTTATTTATTTGGCTGCACATTGACTGGATGTGTCAGAACACTACTTCCTGCTTTTCAGGTCTCTTGGTTTACACTGACTGATTACCCTGGTTACCAGGCAGTAACCAATCAGAGACTTGAGGGGGGGGGCCACATGGGTCATATCTGTTGCTTTTGAATCTAAACTGAATGCTGAGGATCAATTGCAAGCTCACTGAACAAATATGACCCATGTGGCCCCCCTTCAAGTCGCCGACTAGCTCAGAGTTATAGTGCTGAAAAGCAGGAAGTAGTGTTCTGGCTATTATATTAGACATCCAGTCACTCCAGCTTTTATATATTAAATTTTTGGCTAACTATATTAGAAACATTTTTATTTTGCACAGCCTATCTATTTACACAGTTTTTATTTTTACACTGAACTGTTCCTTTAATGTATTCATTTTTCCCCAACCCCAGCGATCAATGCTTCCTTTTAATATAAGTATTGTACAGTAGCGTAACTAGAGGGGGGCAGGCAGTAACGTAACTAGAGGGGGCGGGCCCTGGTGCATGACGCGCAGCCGGGGCCCCTGCCCCCTTCCACCCGGATTCCAGTGGTGTGCGAGCTGCCGGGGGCCCTGAGGGGGTGCGGGCACTCGCACCCCCTGCTTCTCCAGTAGTTCAGCCACTGGGGGCGGGCCCTGCAGCGTGACGTGCAGCCGGGCCCTGCCCCCCTCCATACCGCCCACATTTTCAGTGGCGCGTGGGCTGCCGGGGGGTCCTGAGGGGGTGCTATTACTACATTAAGCCTCTTAAACTACAGCTTCCAGCTAGGGTTGCCACCTTTTAAAAAAAAAAGATACGGGCTAGTGGTGGGGGCGGGAACCACAGGGGTGGACCGTGCTGCAAAAAGGGGCGGAGCCACAGGGGAGCTGTCGTTTAAGACAACAATACAGTGCACAACAGTCCTGGGTGCTGTGTACTGTGGCTCCCACACATATTTTTCCCAAAGATGCCACTGCCTATTAACCTTTTAATCTCATATTAGACTATGGTTATTTTAAGTCTCAATAAAAGTTCCGTCTTTTTTTCTCATTCCGGTAGAGTGATATGACCAATAAGTGGGTTGGTGCAGTTTCAAAGAGTCGCTCCTCTATGCTCTCATTAAACAGCACACACACACAATACATAGAAGAATTAACCTATCAGCATCTGTGGTTAATCACCAGAATTGCATTATTACATCTATTTCAGTATTGCCCGTTGAAAACATAGCAAATGTAAGATAAGCAGTGCACGCATACGTACATGCAATGCTTATTACAATATAGAGTAGGAACTGACAAGCCAACAAACACCAATAACAAAACAATGTATATATTATAGGAAATCTAACGGTATGTCCTTTTTTTTTTTTTTTTTACATAAGAGTGCCTCCATGGCTTAAACTGCTTGCAAAGCTAGGAAAGTTGTCAGCTTTTACTTATAACAGTCTCTAGAACAATATATGTACCAGTATGGGACCAGAATGCTTTGGACCTGGGGTTTTCCGGATAAGGTGTCTTTCTGTAATTTGGATCACCATATTATAAGTCTACTAAAACATTAAACACAATTAAGTTGTTTAACAAAGTTAAGTTTAACAAATTTGTTAAATCTTAGTTTGGATCAGGCACAAGGTATTCTTTTATGATTACAGAGAAAAAGAGAATAACTTACATTTTTTAATTGTTGTTTAAAATCTATGGGGGTTTTCTGAATAGTTTCTGGATAACAGATCCTATAACTTTACACTTAATCAGCACATAATTGATTTCCTTTAACACTCTTATTCCAATTTGAAACCATGCTTTTTTTCACCATAGTGAAAAATAATGCCTGGGAATTCAGAATCTGCAGTTCTGGCATTCTTGATAGCACATAAGGGGGTTACACCATTTATATCAGAATAAGGTACAGTACATGCTTGGATTATACTAGCATTCAAAATAAAAATAATGTACCACTGAACATTGAGTATAATGCTTTTTATTTAAAAACATATCACGACCAAAACAAAACACTGCAATTATTTTTTTTACTTTTCAGAAATAAATATTAAATATTAGCTTTTTGTCTTGTTACCAAATTCAGTGGTGTTATATGTTTCATAACTGGATACTGAAGTAATCCTTCTAATAGGGAATATCCTTCATAGCAGTTCACAAAAGAATACCTAATTATTTACATGACTAAGAGTTTGAAAAAAAAAATTGCTTTTTTAATTTAATATTAAAAAAACTGTAATATCCACATTTAATAATGCATTTCTTATATACCAGAGGCATGTATTAAGTTGGAATAAAATAATCTAAAAAAAAAAAGATTAAAGCAAAAGACAGAAAACTGTGGAGATGTGAATGGTACTGCTTCAAATTGTATATAATATGTACTATAATCTGTCACACTGGTTTTAATGCAAGTGTTCACATGGACTGACAGACCTATGCTGGGTGAATCGTATTCCTTTCTGTTACTTTTCCTTTTCTCCATTAGGCTGGCCACCTAATGCACTTTCCTTTCTTTACTCTAAATCTGTCAGCACCTGTGAACTATGCATGTAATTAACTAGCTTGTGTTAAAAAAAAAAAACCTTACTGCTATTGTGTGTTACATTTAAATGTGTAAGATAAATGCTACAATGTACACATATGAAATGTAATTTGTGGTATCTATATTGTGAAGGATTTTAAAATACAGCATGATTGCAAATGCAGTTTTGAAGTTAAAAGTTTTACCTGTGATACAGCCTGGTGTAGTGGCTTGCACCGCTTAAGAGAGAGGCAGGCCAGCAGCACTTCCTGGAATTTAAAGGGAATGCTGCAGTGCATGGTGGGAGTTCTGACTCCTATAAAAGGCTGGAGTGATTAGAAAGCAGGGGTCATTTGTAAAGCACAAGTTGGAAATGCTGGTTTAAATAAGTGGTGCTGTATGATGTAGAAATCTACATCTTTTATTTGTAACCGTCTGCTTTGCAAGTTTCTGAACTGTTAAATAAGAGTATCTTATTGTTTTTTTATGGAGGTCTGGAAAGTTAAATAAACCTCTGATTTTTTTTTTCATCAAGAAAGAGTATTTTTTTTTGAGAAAATTTCCCCATGCCTCACAAAAACCATAAGACTTTCTGATGACTAAACATTATTTCTGTTTGAGGCATGTAGCAGCACTTGAATGAAACATTGCAAATTTAAACTGCTTGTTGGAGCAGTAATAGAATTCTGTATATATAAAATCTCAGTAAAATTACTTTTCTTTTGTGCTGACTGAAAATGTCCTACACTTGGCTTCTGTGGGCAAATAAAAACCTTAAAGCGATACTGACAAGTTCTTATAAAAATCATAGGAACGTGTCAGTATAAAGTAAATGGTCCACTCGTAATCATTCCCCGAAAAGCCCCCCAGTGTAACTGAAACGGCTCAGAAGGTCTTTTAGCAGAGTCGGAGGGTCGGCTGAGTGCAGGTTTGCGGGGTTGGGGGCGGCTTTGCAGGGGGCTTTGACGATTACAGATGCAGCATTTACTTAATACTAACACGTTCCTATGAGTGTTATAGGAACCTGTCAGTATTGCTTTAATTTTTAGCATTGATTTCACCACTCCTGAGGCTCCACCTGTGTCTTCTCTGTGTGTGTGTTATATATAATGTGTGCTCATAATATAATATGCAGTAAATGTGTTCTTTACAAAGTGACTTTTATTTGTTTATATTTTATTACTATGACTTCTCTGAAATACCTGTAAATGAACAACCTAGGTGTAATGTATGTGTTTTCTGACACAGATAACCAGCCTGGGTTTGTCAAGTATTACTATATGCTACATCCAGTTTTGAAGCAGATGAACCATTGTTGTTATGGCTATTCTAATAATGCTTTTGATTCAGGCTTAAAATCATTATACACCAAACATGCTTTGTATAATGCTACACTCTGTACACCTCCAACCCGGATCCATATCAGCCATCCTTTACATATGCTTTGCTAACTGCTTTACTAGTCAGGTAGTAACCATGTTCTAGGTGTCTCTGATCTGGAGTTATCACAGCCTGGAAGTGTAGCATCTATGCTTTACGGCTCTCTAAAAGAGATATGGTGATGATTGACTCGCTACATGATAGTGATGCATAAATCATTCCAAATAACATTATTTGGCAGACACATTTCTTTAATGGCTGATTACAGCATCCACTATGGAAACACTACAAACACAGGGGTCTTGTCAAAGGGCACTTTAAATGTCAATGCCGTGTGTTCAGCATCTTAGCAGTGAAACTTCAGTGTTCCTTGTAATGCAAATTCCATCCAGTCCATCCTACCGAACGTCTCTCTATTTGAAACCTTAAATACAAAGGGAACCAATGGCTCAGCAAAAAGGAGATAAAGCAAGCATCTGTGTGAATGTGTCCCACCCAGAATTTGATCCCAGGACACCCACACCATAAACCAGTCACCTTCAGTGCTGCACCACAGGGTTTTCTCTTTATGGAGCTGCCTCCAGATGACCATTACAACCGAATGTCTCTTTAAAACCTTAAATACAAAGGAAACCAATGGCTCAGCAAAAAAGGAGATAAAGCAAGCATCAGTGTGAATGTGTCCCACCCAGGATTTGAAACCAAGACACACAGTCCATAAACTGGTCACCTTACATGCTGTGCCACAGTGACTACTGTATAAAGAGCTTCCACCTGAGGACCCATCAATCCAATGAGTCCCATCCTGGGGTTCATCCAGTCCAATCCAATTGTACCCCCACGTCAGTGCCCCATGTGATGGATGGGTACCCCCATCCGTCATCAGTGCCCCATGAATAGGGTTTCCCAGACAAGTGCATTAAGGTAGGGAAGCTTTGACCGGGTCTAGGCAGGCTAGAGGGAGGTAAAGTATAAAAAGTATAAAGTATGAAAAGTTTAATTAGTCTACTTGCCAATCCGAGTGCAGCTGCATTTGGAAAGCTGGCATAACAGTGACTCATTCACTCATTGGAGTTATAAAGGTAAGCATTCTGGTTGGGGTAATATTTATGTTGTGGCATTTAAATTCCATCCTGGGCTCTTGTGTCTATTATACAATTATCAGTATGGTAAGTATGGCCGGTTACCTTGCCCAGATCAAACTAGTGAGCTGAGTGACAATGAATAGATTCATCCATGCAAGCAAAGTCAAAAGTGACACTAACATTCTGTCAGAATTCAAGTAAAATCTTCCCTGGCCCAAAAGTTTCCTGGCAAAAGTCAGTACGGAATCTTGACTCAACATTTGGCACAATCAGAGACTGAAAAGGCTAATAATGCTGACCAAGTTCAAACACATAATGAAAATAAAAATACACACTATACTAGTTCAGAGAACACATGGAGCTGCATTTCGCAATCAGGTTTTTATGAATCCTGCCTCTCTGAAAATATCTTTACAAGAGTAAATATAGACTGTAATATCCACAGGCTGAATTTTTCCAGCCTACGCGGTGAAGGGCCGATAATAGAAGCCAGTTTTGGCCACTCCCTGTTTTAAACCACACCCACTTTAAACAACACCCATGTTACCACAAGAACTTTCAACACCATATCTACATTAAAGGGATGGTTCACCTTTACTTTAATTTTTAGTATGTTACAGAATGGCCAATTCTAAGCATCTGATCTTCATTATTTATTTTTTATAGTTTTTGAATTATTTGCTTTCTTCTGACTCTTCCAGCTTTCAAATGGGAGTCATTGACCCCACCTAGATAATTGTTCCCCTCTACAAAGCACTAGTCCCATCTAGAATATGCAAAGTATTTGTGACCTTCGAGTGCTAAAAAGTTCTATTACTGAAATAGAGAATGTCCAACCAAGAGCAACTAAGCTGGTAGAGGGTATGGGAGACCAAATAAGTAAAGGCTGACCAAGCTAGGATTATTATTATTTCTAATACAGTACCATGCTGAAAAAAACATTGTTAACATATTGAATAAAGGTTCCAAAGAGTGCTGCTGATCTCACCTCAGAAATAAGGAAAATTGAAGAAAAAAAGAAAAATATATAGTGTAGTGTTCTTGAATAAGATTGCGCCTCAAGGTGAAGACATTCACACACTATCAGTGTATTAACCCAACCTAAAATGAGTGCAGGTGAAGTTATTCTCATATACACTTAAAACAAATTAAAGTGTGATCAAACTGATTGGACCAGAGGAGCAATTGATAATTTCTATATGTGAATTTAATTCTGAATGTTTGTGAATATAATCGACTTCCAGAAACGGGGTCTTAAGCCAGTGTGGATACCCACCTATTGTCTAAGAGAACTTTTTTTATCACGTATCAGTTTAATCACACTTTAATTTGATGGTGTTTTAAGTGTATATGAGAATAACTTCACCTGCACTCATTTTAGGTTGGGTTAATACACTGATAGTGTGTGAATGCCTTCACCTTAAGGCGTAATCTTATTCAAGAACGCGACACTTTATATTTTTCTTGTTTTTTTTCTTCATTTTTCCTTATTCCTGAGGTGAGATCGGTAGCACTTTTTGGAACTTTTGAATTACTTTTGGAGGGTTGAGAGAACCTTCGCCGCTGTTGAACTGGAGATTACACTTAATAACTATATTGAATAAAGGCTTGTGCTATTTTTAGAGAAAAGGAAAATAGCTCTAAATAAATATTGCTAAGCAATGGAAAGGCAGTTGAAATGATCTAATATGGGTTTTCTGCAGGTCAATTTGCAAGCATGATCTGATCACTGATGCATCATACATTGGGTGAGAGGCTGTCAATGTATCATTTCCTGAAGGTGATTTCGTAGATGCACTGCCTGTTTTTCCCCAAAACCAGCCAGAGTCCCGCCACAATTACATGATACAGAAACTGGACTTATGTTTAAAAGCTACCAATTCTAGAGCCAATTATCCAGTTCTTACTTATTGCTGTCATAAAGAGGAGGAGAATTAGCACCTAATAAAAGAACTGCATAAAAAAAGTTATGATATTTTGGTAGTCTAGCCTGTCTATGACATCCTCGATATGCTAAACTGTGGGGACAGGCATAAAGGAAAAAGTTGTTGTACAGTTTTGCCCGGGGGGGGGGATAAATTTAGCAAAGGGGAACTTAGCACAATATCTAGAAAGTCCTTTAGCCATGCAGCAGAATTACTTCACAGCATTAAACACAGTAAATTGTATTCATTTATATTTTTTGAAGAGGGTAAAGCATCAAAACAATATCTGAACCAGAAGATAAGGATACAAAAAGTGTATGTTATGTGTAGGATTTAGAGAGATAGATAGAGATAGATAGATAGATAGATGGATACTGTAGATAGATGATAGATAATAGATAGATAGATAGATAGATAGATAGATAGATAGATAGATAGATAGATAGATAGATAGATAGATAGATAGATAGATAGATAGATAGATAGATAGATATTTTGCCATGTTTCTCCAAAGAACAGATTTTCCCAAATTCAACTAAAATGATGCCCTCAGAATACATGGCAAGTACAGTGTTAATTTCACAGCTTTACCTAGTACATACGTCAGAAGAGCAAATACAATGACTATCCCATATAGAATGGCACCAGAAAACATGGTATTAATAAATATATAGCATCATTTAAATAGCATGAAAGCATCAGACTCTCCTCAAATAATCTTTTGGGGGTGCCTGGCCCAAATAGTCCCTCAGCAGGCAGTGAAGTTTAGGGAGTTATTTATCAAAGGTGGCTTTTTAGAGGTTTGTGAGGCTTTTTATACCTAGACTGAACTCACAACTCAAATGTTTTCAGATTTAAGAAAAAACTTGAATGGAAAAAAACTTAAATCAGTGAATTCAGGGTGAACAACTTGAAAACTCGAATTAATCAAGTTTTTGACGAAAAAAAATCATTAAAAGATGAATTAAACCCAGTAGGATTATTTTACCTCCATTAAGGATTAATTGTTACTTTGCTTGGATCGAGTTCAATGTACTGTTTTATTATTACAGAGAAAAAAAAAATCATTTTTATAAATTAGAATTATTTGAGTCCTTGGGAGATGGAATTCATGTAATTCAGAGTTTTCTGAATAGCAGGTTCCAGTATTGATGTGCAGGCCAGCCTGAAACCCACGTGACCTGTGGGTCAGGTGGGTTCAGGCTGACTTCCGCACAATGTCTGTGGACTTTCTGAGCCGTTGGGTGGGTTTGGCCCAACATGTGTACACTGCAGAATTCTGCACTGAAATCCAAATTTTAAAAGAGCAAACAGATTTTTTTTATATTCAATTTTAAAATCTGACATGGGGCTAGACATATTGTCAGTTTTCCAGCTGCCTCAGTCATGTGACTTGTGCCTGCACTTTAGGATGGAACTACTTTCTAGCAGGCTGTTATTTCTCCTGAATCGGTCTCAGTGGGACTTGGCTTTTACTTTTTTGTGTTGTTTTTAGATCTACCAGGCAGCTGTTATCTTGTGTTAGGGAGCTGCTATCTGGTTACCTTGCCATTGTTCTGTTGTTAGGCTGCTGAGGGGGGGGGGGGGAGGGAGGGGGTGATATCACTCCAACTTGCAGTACAGCAGTAAAGAGTAACTGAAGTTTATCAGAGCACAAGTCACATGACTGGGGGCAGCTGGGAAACTGACAATATGTCTAGCCCATGTCAGATTTCAAAATTGAATATAAAAAAATCTGTTTGCTCTTTTGAAAAATGAATTTCAGTGCAGAATTCTGCTGGAGCAGCACTAATAACTGATGCATTTTGAAAAAAAACATGTTTCCCATCACAGTATTCCTTTAACCATTTAATTGTGTAACCAGTGCATGGGGGTGGACATTAGGTTCCACATTCTGATGCACAAACAAGATTCTGAGATGATACAGTGACCATTGTAATAACAGTGCTTGCTTGCTATAAAAAGTTCCCAGACTGATGGAAACACAATTTAAATAATTTATACAGTATAATTAAAGTTCATTTTGCTTGACTGACATGATAAAATAGGATTTGGAATAATTTTTTTGGCTGACGGGTCCCCTTTTACTGCATACAATGCTGACATGTAATAAATATTTGTGTTCATTATGAACTAGTTTTTTAAAATATGGATCAATGTGTTTTCGGTTTTACCATTATAGATTCACCAGATTTTGCAGGGCTAATCAGTAATAAGTTCAGATGCATGACTAATTGGCCAATTAACATTCATATTTTAGAGTAGGTTTAGGACCAGCCACTTGTAGATAACTAATCATTTAATTTGTTTCTTAGGTTAAATATGATATATACCATAATGTTTGAGCCTGCTGCATGAGCAGCAAATTGAAGCAAAGAGATGATATAAAATATAGCAGTGGGTTTCGTATATTTATCTATTTGTGTAACCATTTGAATGGAAGACCTTTCTTTTATTATTGCTTGAAAAGGATTATTTGTAATCCCAAAACTGGTTAGATTTCAGGATTAAAGGCCATGGCAAAAAGGAGGAGGCAGACCAATGGTTGTTGGGGGCACGGTTGGAGTTTTCTGGGTTACTAGGGCTCGCTAGGGATGATTATAGGATCTGTCAGGCTGGGGTAATATTAAGATGCCCATCTTCCTTAAATTATCTAATAATTTGATAAAAGTGGATACGTCCAGAGTCAGACCATGACTAGGGAAATTGTTACCTAACAAGATCAAACATTTCTCTACCCTGCAGTTGCAAATGTTCCACCAAGCTTACAAACTAACATACTAACCTGTAGCAGCTTATACAATAGTCAATTCCACAATAATTCACATCCTGCTGATTCATTATCTCTTCATTAATAGCAATAAACTTGAAGGAGACAAACAGTGTCAGACGCATCTCTTAGAATTATACTGCCCATTTCTTTAATTGTATAGCCTCAGGAAAAATTAAATTGTACGTTAAGTCTTAAAAATTGTATTATTTCAGAGCTGCCTAGAGATCCTTTCTGCTCTGTGTCTAGGCTGAAATGAGGGCTGGGCGTGTCCTTTCAGTCTCCCACAGGAAGAGGTCAAAACTGTGAGTGACAAGCAGTTGTGAATATCAGTTAAATTGAATTCTCAGCACTTTTACTTGCCCGTCATCTACTCTGTATAATGGTCTGTGTGAAAGCAGTAGCTCGTGTATTCTACGGTGTGGCCCCTGCTACTAGGAAAAACATCCTTCAACCTTAGATTCAGGTAATTCTATATATGTGCGATTGGATAATGAAATAAAGAATACCCCAGGAAAAGAACTGCATGAACCTTTGGCTGAAAGTAGTCATTCAGAGAGATGTTCCATGTGACTGATGCCCACCAGATCTTACAGAACAAAAGCTGCATGCACCACTGACTGAAGGTAGTTCATAAGGGTCAGCTGGAGGGCTGATGTATGCTATTGAATAATTGCAAAAAAGATGTGCCCCTATGAGAGCAGGTGACCCAATAGCTGTTGCAGAAGAAATATAGCATGCACATTGGCTGGAGGTCAGGACTGAAAGTAAGGGTAGGTGGCTGCCTAGGGAACAACAGTGGAGGGCTGCATTGTGAGCAATTAGCAGTTGGAGGAGGTGCTTCCGAGCAACTGGCAGCTAAGGGGCCGGGATGAATGCATGTTGGGCCTTGGATGCCCTTAGG
Source organism: Xenopus petersii (assembly GCA_038501925.1). Taxonomy (NCBI): domain Eukaryota; kingdom Metazoa; phylum Chordata; class Amphibia; order Anura; family Pipidae; genus Xenopus; species Xenopus petersii. The sequence goes on along the minus strand of CM076676.1, from coordinate 40,229,046 downwards.
TTGCTTAGGCTAAGTGATGTCAGGGGTGGAGTGTGATTTCAGGGGAGGGCAGGTGGTTATGTAAAGGGTTGGGGTCATGATGTATCAACCAGTGATTGGCTGGATTCTGTGTCTATCAAAGCAAAGTTCTCTCCATATTTTAGAATAGTACTGTCCAACTGACATCCTGCAGCACCATTTTGTTTCCCTCTGTTGAAGCCTGGTTGCTTTGATTGCTTACCTTTTTGTACGCTTCAAAAGGTATCAAAACTGAGGACAACTGGCCCCTGCATTGCTCACACCTCAGATTCAAGCTGTAAAAGCCCTGCATTATTCACATTTATAATCCTCCTGCATTGGTCACACTTGTAATACAATGTATTGCTCACACCTCAGATTGCCAGTGCCCATATTGTTTAACTGTTGACACCTCACACAGACAGTAGAAACAGCACTGGCATTGTGCCACTGTACATAGTATAGTACTACTATTCATCTTAGAGTGGTCCTGATGGGTTTCCCTATCTTCTACTCTACCTGTGTGCCATGCTCTGCTTGCCCCGTGCTGCCTGTGTATACCCTACTTTGCCTGCCCTATTCTGCTTGTGTGTGCCATACTCTGCCTGCCCTACACTGCCTGTGGGTACCATACTGTGCCTGCCCTATGCTACCTGCGTGTGACTTACTCTGCCCGTCCTACTCTGCCTGTGTGTGCCATACTCTGCCTGCTCTATACTGCCTGTGTGTGCCATACTCTATCTGCCCTACTGTGCCTGTGTGTGCCATACTCTGCCTACTCTACAATGCCTGTGTATGTCATATCCCCATATTCTGCCTCTCTTATGCTGCCTTTGTGTGCCATAATCTACCTGCTCTGCCTGTGGGAGGTGACACTGGTCTGGGTTTGTTAGCATTTGGAAATGCTTGATAGGGGAACCCAAGATGTTTAATCATGTGCTGAGGGGGAGGAGGATGCACATGGATTTAAGGGTATGTCTCAATATGACAAACTTTATTCACATATGATTGATGGGTGATATCCCTGCAGTGAGCACAAGACAGTTGTTTTTTTGGTGTGCTACACCAATGTGGGTATCATCTTAACATTTCTTGTGAAAACAGGTGTGGTTTAACATGGGTGTGGTTTTAACACTGATTTCCATTACTAGCCCTCCACCACTTAGCTCAGAAAAATTCCAGCCATGGTATCACCGCAGTTAGACAACACTGTTTTAGACCTTTTAAATATAGGCAGGCAGTTTTTGGGCAATCCAGTTCAAAACAGACAGGTGGCAACCTTAAGAGGGAACCATAAACAATTTATAGAAACAAATAACTGTCTTCAATTTGGATAATGACTATAAAATAATTAAAAGCAAAATAGTGGCGAGGGCAGAATCAGCAAATGGCTTAAAGTGCCTAAAATAGATGAAGAATTAGTTGAATGCCGCAACTGATGAAGCTCACCTCAGTGTTTCCATTTTTAAAATGTGCTTATGTTGAAATAAAAATGAAACAGTTATGTTTAGTGCTCTTAATAAGAAGGGAGATGTAACAGCTGCGGTGCACACTAGGGGGGTATTTATTAACAATGAAGACAAACATTTGCTTTTGTTTTCTAATTTGTAGGTGTCTGTTAAAATGTTATTGCGGATTGGTTGCTATCGGCAAAATCACCGGTGAAGTTTGTCAATAAATTACGCCCCTAGGTGTCACTACTATGTAGATAGTTATGTGGATGGAAGGATTCATGATGCTGTCATGCAACTTTCTATCATGTGTTCAATATAGTTGTCTTACAGCAAGTGCGTTTCCTGTGTCACATACTATTCTTGGAAAATATGTTTTAAATATCCACAACAGTTTTTTTTATTGTGGTAGAGAGGGACTGTCCCAGAATACTTAGGATAGATTGATGTTATTCTGTAGGAAAATTCTGTGAGGTACTGTTTAAATTAACCTTTATTTTAAACTTAAAAATGCTATGTTTTTATTATATTCTGGATAAAGTTATAAATGATGCAGTTTTTTCCAAGTATGTCAGCTTAAAACTGTACTATGAAAAGCACCTAAATAGTAAAATAATAGTTAATGGCAAATGACATTTTGATTTGATTTTATAACACTCTCTGTACCTGTGAGAATGACTCTAAGGGCTCTTACTGACGAGCGGTTGTAGCTGCGCTCCCCTGCGTTCCGTTTTTCTGCGTTCAGCCGCAGGGGAGCGCAGGAATAGACGCATTATGTTTTTTCCAATGGGGCTGTACTCACAAAGGCGCGTGTAGGCGCTGAATGCAGGAAAAATGCAGCATGTTGCATCTCAACCTGCGTTCAGCGCCTACACGCACCTGTGTGAGTACAGCCCCATTGGAAAAAACGTAATGCGTCTATTCCTGCGCTCCCCTGCGGCTGAACACTGAGAAACGGAGCGCAGGGGAGCGCAGCTACAACCGCTCGTCAGTAAGAGCCCTAACAAGTAAGAAAAGTATGGGATTAGATGTCCCAGGGAACACCTGCCAGTTGCAGGGCCACCATCAGGGGGCACAGGGGGTACTGCTATACCGAGCCTAAAGGGGGACTGTGCTTCACTTTCAAAATAGCCAGGCCCCCTTTGACAGCAGCAAAGCCGCGTGCTTCATCGCTGCCACTGTGTTTGGTGCATATGTGGTGCTTTAAAAGGCCCAAACAATAGCCCAACAGTACTCTGTTATCAAGCTAGCTCACTACTTGTGCCTGGTGTTCTTCCAATTCATGCTTTCTGTTGTGTCCTGTGCCTGACCTTTGTCTGTGAATCTCTGTTGCCTGCCCCAGACCAGAACCTACTTTTTACAACTATTCTGCTTACTTCCTGGTACCTTGCTATTTCGTCCCTCCAGTCTCTCTCCACTGCTGAGCTTCCTGTTCAAAACCTCAGATGAGCCTCTAGCCAGTGTGAGCTGCTTGTGGGTATCAAAGTCTTCTATCCAGCTTGGCTGTGACACATTATGTATATTAATAAACATGAGATCAGTTTTTTTTCTGCTACTTTAGGCCTTTGCTACTTTAGCATAGGCTCCGCTGCTCTCAGCCTACAAAGATCCAAAGCAGAACCACTCTGTGCCCAGTCTCAATTGATTTGAATTAGATCCGCCAGTGTGTACTCAGCCCAAATACATAAAAGGAGGCATAAAAGCTCAACAACACGGCACGTGACTATGCGCAAGCAGAAGCGGCTAAGATGAACGGAGCAGGGGCACGGAGCGAATCCGCTTCTCTCATCCTGACAAAACTACAGAGGCTTGTATACTCTTGTATAATGAATTTTATTATAAAGAATATGTATGTAGAAACCCTGCCAGACTTAAATGTCCAACTAATTCTCCTACACCCACAACCCACCTCTACTGTATATAGGACACCACAAGAAAAAATATAAATTCCACTTAAAATCCAGCTTTTTGTTGTGGTGCTCTAATTGCCAATATCTGTACATTTATTAAAGCAAATTTCCTAAAACTTGCAAGTCTAGAATACTTTTGTGCTGCTGTACTGCACTGTGCAGGGGGCACAGATACTAAAATGTACAATATATATATATATATATATATATATATATATATATATATATATATATACAGGGCCGGATTTACCCTCCTTGCCCCCCTAGGCCCAGCTACTGTGCCCCCCCCCCGCACGCATTTTCTGGATGTGAATCTTTTTCCAATCAGGACATTTATGCAAAAGTGGATCAGATGGATCAACTAGCAGTTAGGCTTGTTTGAGATATATCTATATATATTCTCTATATATAGACACCTTTTTATACATAGATGCAGAGAGAGATGTGTCCCTTGTTTTGATAAGTTTGTCAATTGTGCTACAGTGGGCAGCCACAGCATCAGTTAAATATTTATTATAAAATAAAAAAGTCAAATCTTGGCAGCAACATAATCTTTGTAGTTCCTATTTCTCAGCAGACATTATCCCTTATAATACATGAGTGATACTCAGAGTTCCCTGTATAACTCAGCCTGCAGCCTTGTGCCTTTATATGGTCACAGAACAACCCCTCAGTGACTCCGAATATCCTTATCATTTACAGTAGGGGGTACATTATCCCTTATAATACATGAGTGATACTCAGAGTTCCCTGTATAACTCAGTCTGCAGCCTTGTGCCTTTATATGGTCACAGAACAACCCCTCAGTGACTCCGAATATCCTTATCATTTACAGTAGGGGGTACATTATCCCTTATAATACATGAGTGATACTCAGAGTTCCCTGTATAACTCAGTCTGCAGCCTTGTGCCTTTATATGGTCACAGAACAACCCCTCAGTGACTCCTAATATCCTTATCATTTACAGTAGGGGGTACATTATCCCTTATAATACATGAGTGATACTCCGAGTTCCCTGTATAACTCAGTCTGCAGCCTTGTGCCTTTATATGGTCAAAGAACAACCCCTCAGTGACTTCTAATATCCTTATCATTTACAGTAGGGGGTACATTATCCCTTATAATACATGAGTGATACTCCGAGTTCCCTGTATAACTCAGCCTGCAGCCTTGTGCCTTTATATGGTCACAGAACAACCCCTCAGTGACTCCTAATATCCTTATCATTTACAGTAGGGGGTACATTATCCCTTATAATACATGAGTGATACTCCGAGTTCCCTGTATAACTTAGCCTGCAGCCTTGTGCCTTTATATGGTCACAGAACAACCCCTCAGTGACTCCTAATATCCTTATCATTTACAGTAGGGGGTACATTATCCCTTATAATACATGAGTGATACTCCGAGTTCCCTGTATAACTTAGCCTGCAGCCTTGTGCCTTTATATGGTTACTGGACCCCTCAGTGACTTCTAATATCCTTATCATTTACAGTAGGGGGTACATTATCCCTTATAATACATGATGATACTCCGAGTTCCCTGTATAACTCAGCCTGCAGCCTTGTGCCTTTATATGGTCACAGAACAACCCCGTCAGTAACTTCTAATATCCTTATCATTTACAGTAGGGGGTACATTATCCATTATAATACATAAGTGATACTCCGAGTTCCCTGTATAACTCAGCCTGCAGCCTTGTGCCTTTATATGGCCATAGAACCCCCTCAGTGACTTCTAATATCCTTATCATTTACAGTAGGGGGTACATTATCCCTTATAATACAAGAACTGAAATGGTTTTCATTTTGTAGAAAGCAGGAAAGGGACATAAAAAATCTGTAACAGGTTTAGAAGTTAGAACACTTGTGATTCTGCACCTCCAGCAAATCTGCAAGTTGACTATGACATATTTCTCTACATGGCCGATATACAGCAGATCTGCAGGGGAAATATTAAATGTACATACCAGGAACAGATCACCTTGCTGGGACACACGCAGCACAGCAGAGGCAGCAGCAGCATGAGCACACAGAGGAGTGGGAGGGGGCGGAGCCACAGCGGGAGATAGGCTGGAGGAGCGGTCCTAAAGCCAGCCGGATCTATCAGGAGCAGCCGACTTACACAAGATGTTAGGGGGCGCCTTCTTGCCGCCCCTAACATCTTGCCGCCCTAGGCCCGGGCCTAGGGGGCCTTTCCGTAAATCCGGGCCTGTATATATAAAGAGCTAGGGATGGGGTAACCTTCTGTAATCTCCAACATGCCTTCATTAGATGTCACTAAACTTTTAAAAGTTCTACCTTAGAATATAACCCGGTGCTCTAGCATACAATGCACCCAATAAGAGTTTTCCCTGCATGTGTCAAATTGGAGAGCACATATACTCTCTGGCATCAGTTATACAGTAACACATCAAATACATAACATTAGGGGTCATTTAATATAAGGAAATGGTTGCAATATATGTGTAGTGGGATAATTTTGAGGATTACAGCAGGCTACATCAGTGTGCTTGTGTTCCTTTTGTGACTCCTTATTGCACACTGCAGCCATGACAAGTTTACAGTTTATGAAGGGGTTAGTACCATCATTATCTTTCTGATGCGGAGCTAAATTCACCTTCTCTTTCCCCTATTTCTCACTATTCTTTCCGTTTATTTGCTCTCTCTTTCTTCCTTATTTCTCCTTATATGTTTTCCTGGGTTGATATTACTGTTGGCTAGCAGAAGTTTAGCTACACATAAGCTGTAGGTTGAGGAAGATGTTAACTGAAATAGAAGTTGCATGACTTTCTGGTTTGTAAGTTCTGACTAAATTTTTAAAGTTTCATCACCTGTCTGTTTTGGGCATCTTTCCATAAAAAAAATGTATGGGTCACTGGTGCCGTGACTGCATTTATTTATTTTTTTAGCACAAAGCCTATTTATGATGATCAGCTGACATAGATAGTCAACCTGTCATTTTTAGATAAGGTTCCCCCAGGTAAATGCATTTAATACAGGTACAGACCTTTTAGCCAGAATGCTAGGGACCTGGGGGTTTCTGGAAAGGGGTCATTTGTATCTCTGTACCGAAATACTACTAAGAAATAATTTAAGCGTTAAACACACCTAATAGGCTGGTTTTGCCTCCAATATGGATTATATATCTAATATATATGTGCCATGACTCAAAATTAGTTAAAAATCCAAAGTTTTAGTCATAGGTGCCATAAGTGACCTATCACTGGTATGAAACGCGTAAGGTGGGCCATATAGTATGTACCTTTTGAATGTGATATTTAATAAACTTTGGATTTTTAACAAATTTTGAGTCATGGGAAAAATATCTTAAATATATAGTTTATTGTTGGTGCCCTGGGAACTGGGAAAAGTCCCTGTAACTCATTTGCATATTATGAACTCACTATATAGACTCCCCTATCAATGGTATTTTCCCAGTATGGATTAATCATATCTTAGTTTGGATCGAGTACAAGTTGCTGTTTTATTAATACAGAGATAAAGGAAATAATTTTCAAAAAATGTATTTATCAGATTAAAATGGAGATGGCCTTCCCATAATTCTGATCTTTCTGGATAATGGGTTTCCAGATAACAGATCCCACACTTTTCTAGAACTGTTGTAACTGTTTAAATGTAAATCATGATTTTAAATTGTCATTACAGGTTATTCTATTTATATAAGTTTGGATATCGATAACCCGTTTTTTTTTTTTTTTAAATCTGTCCGGATGACTCTCTGGCTCCAGTTCATTATAGAGGTATGGAGTTTGACTGATGGAGGGCAACAGCATAAAAGGTATGAGATGGGGTTTTCAGCCAGTATCACCCTGGGTGGTGCACTTAATGTGATAGAAGGAAATTCCCTATAGTACCAGGGACTCATATCATCAACTCCCACTGCCTTCTACTGTATTCTCCCATTACAGCATCAGTAGCCAAAAGTTTAGAAATGGTGTCTGCTCACATTAAGAGAAACAGAGTCAAATGAACATTTTGCACTTTAATATTAAATTAAAATAATTAAGTTACATATAAATAAATATATAAATATACAAAACGAATCGAAGATACAATTTTTAACCTTAATGTTGTGAATAAACCTTCTTCTGCAGTTATGGCATTTTTCACATTATACTAACCACTTTCATTTTACCAACTGATCCACCGGGATTGGCAACACGTGTGACAAAACTGAGTGCTGAGTGGAGATGCCACGATCTGTCTTTTCTCCATAGTTAATGTGGCACTGGTACTGTTGAATATACCAGTGTTAAAACAAAGTCCCATGTAGCTGAAGCAAAAAGGTGTCCAGGAATAATTCTTTCCAGTTCATTGGAGAGGTGTGTTTGGCACTGGCATATCACAGAACATTTGGAGGCAATAGTGTGTACAAGTAGTTTTACACAGTTCAGACTTCCTTGATCAGTATGTGCCAAGAATAAGTAAGGCCCAGGTCGGAGTTTCTTGGAGCTAGTGAGAAACACAAGTAGGTTCCCCACCCGTCTGATTTGGACCTGGATAACCCTGTTTTCAGAAGGGATGCCCATGTCTAAACTGACAAACCGGATTTGTAAATTAGGAATACCAGGCAGGATTCCCCTGAATTGATGCGACAACCAGCCAATTGCCGATTGCCACGTCATCACCCTGCCCCTGCAACATCACAGCCACGATGAACATCTATGGACGAACCTATCTTTCTTTATAGCAGAAAGTCTGCTCAGTTTTGTATCCATTTGTTTGCTTAGCAATTTACATTTATCAATGAGCCTTAAAGGGGTTGTTTGCCTTTAAGGTAACTTTAGTATGATATAGAGAGTAATATTCTGAAACAATTTGCCGCTGATTTTCATTTTTTTTTTTTACTTGTGGCTTTTGAGTTATTTAGCTTTTTATTCAACAGCTCTCCAATTTGCAGTTTTAGCAGGGTCCACATTACCCTAGCAACCATGCACTGATTTGATTTGAATAAGAGACTGGAATAAGAACAGAGGTGGGTTTAAATAGAAAGATGAGTAATAAAACTTAGCAATAATACATTTTTAGCCTTACAGAACATTCGTTTTTTGGATGGGGTCAGTGACCCCCATCTGAAAGGTGGAAAATTTCAGAAGAAGAAGGCAAACAATTAAAAAAACTATAAAAAAACAAATTAATCATGAAAATCAATAGAAAAGTTGCTTAGAACTGGTTGTTCTATAACACGCTAAAAGTTAACTTAAAGGTGAACCACCCCTTTAATGAAGATGCTAATGTGGCATCTAAGCAACCCAGAATGCACTGAGCGTACAGTATGCTAAGTTGCCAAATGTCACACAGAAGCTATGGGGACAAGAGTTGGAACAAATATAATTACTCACATAGAACTGCTGTTTGTCTGGGCAGTAACAGAAGCCCATGGATATGTTTTGCCATTGAAGCTTTGCATTTAAGTTAACTTTTAAACTATATCTTCACAACATTGTCAGCATTATCATAAATATGTATATAAAATATCAAGGTGCGGTGGTGATCTCCCCAAATGTCATTAAAAAAGCCAAGGAATCGGCAATAATTAAGCACTATCCAGTGAGGAAAATACATTGTCCTATTTATTTTTGGCACGATAGCCGGTATCGAGTTTTTAGAAATGATTTGAACTCGGTAACAAAAGAACCTCTGCTTGTCTGTTTAACACACGATTCCTGTCAGAAAAGAAAGCAAAAAAAAAAATAATGTTAATGTTAAATTTATTTTTCAAATATGAGCACAGGGGCACAAATTCTTCTACTGTGCCAGCGAAACGCTGAAATTCGCCGCAAATTAGCGCCTGATTGCCCATCACTAGTGATAGGGGCTTAAACTGTAAGCTCCTCTGAAACAGAGACTGATGTGAATGATGTATAGTTTCTAAAATGCCCAGAATATGTTGGCACTATATAAATCACTAATAACAACAACAACAAAAAACCGGGAAACAGCTCCTGAGACAATAGAATATATATATATATATATATATATATATATATATATATATATATATATATATATATATATATATAGGAAGTTTTGTTACCCAACAATTAGCTTGGTATCAATTATGCATTATATTGTTATTACTATTGCCTAGTTTAAACTTTCACTGGATCATAGACACTAACCACGAACTGCATATTTCTATTTTTGGCTCCTAATTTTGGCTCCACACGGGTTGTGCCTGGTAAGATGAGCATGAGAAATAGAAGGGGAAGAACGCAGAGCAGCAAATATTGGGCAGAATTATGAAACTTTAGTCAACATACTTAGTCAGGCTCTTGTCTCAAGCTGTTACATCTGACTCAAAAAATGTAATAATTTTCTGTATCATTAACAAGAATGTTATATAGCAGCATAACCAGACAGGCCTCCCCGCCATACAAATCTTTAGAGGGGCTAGGCTTGCATTGCTACTTTTGCTCTCACCTCTTTTGCTGCAATCCTTTTCCCCCACCGCATACTTAAAGATATAGAGGAAGCTCAACCCACCACCACAGGGTCTGCTTCCTCTATAATTACACTAATGAGTTTTATCATGAGCCAGTTAACCTGCATGTATGTTTTTTTGGGAGGAAACCAGGTACCATACAGAGACAGCATGCAAACTTATTGGAGACAGTGCCCTGTCTGGAATAGAATTTAAGACCCAAGCAATTCAAGGTCGCAGTGGTTTCTGTTGCACCATCATGCTGCCTATGCTAATATTTTTGTGTATATCTTCTCTATAATCTTTGCAAGGATTCCCTGACCCTTCATTTTTTCTCTGCTGTATTCTAGATTGCATATATTTATGACTTGCATACAAAGCCATACAAAGAGAAAGTAGGTACTCTGTATCACGCTGTCTAATAATGAGTAATGGGTAAGGTCAGGATATGAAGACATACTTATTTGTGAAAAACAATTGCACATATAGTGACATATTGCTTGCCTTCTTACATAGAACAAATTGGCCATATCACTGTTATTTTATAGCCATGTTATAAAACACGTATTTAATTATGATTCAAACTCATGAAGCCCGAGAGTTGCCTTAGAGAATAATGTGGGGTATTGAGGGGATGAAATTAACTATCACTGACTTTGTAAAGCCAATATTCTAAGACTGTCAGTCATAGCAGGATAGCGTGATCAGTCCTGTTCTTCATCAAGAAGTTACTGAGGGGTGCTGCTGGCTATGTTGGAACCACTATGTTTTTCATTTCATTACTTGTTAATGCATGGCACAACAAGTTGGTTAACCAGTTAAAAAAAATGTTTGTTTTGTATTTTGTATTTTGTATTTTAAAGGAGTATTAAACCCCCCAATAAGAAAAGCTACTACCTTAATGAGTCCCTTCTCCCTGCTTCCTACCTGGATAGTGCATTATTCCAGAAAGTGCCCCTGGACAGCATGCTCACTTATTTATGCAGAGTAGCGCAGTTGAGCTCATGGGTGCCATCTTCTGGGTCTTCGGTCTTCTTCAGTAAAGGAAAGGCTGTATTTGGTGCATGCGTAGTTGGAGCAGTCTGGTATTTCTACCAACTGCTCATGCGCTGAAAAGTTTTGTGAACTGCCAAAGGGAATGAAAGAGGATCCGAAGAATACCAAAGTCTTGGAAGATGGCACCCATGAGCTCCGCTGCATAAATAAGTGAGCATGCAGTTCAGGGACACTTTGTGGAATGATCCACTATGATGGTAGGAAGCAGGACTCGGGGGGGGGGGGACAATCTAGAATAGTACAGGGGGCTTTTCTTATTGAAGGAGTTAGTTCTCTTTTAATAAAGCAGTTCCATGCAAAAATAAATCTGGATAAATAGATAGACTGAGCAAAGTAAAAAAATGTTTTCAATACAGTTAGCCAAAAATATAATCTATAAAGGCCGGAGTGAATGGATGTCTAACATAATGGCTAGAACACAACTTTGCATCTCTACACGGGGCAGTACTATTTAGCTAGTTTGCTGTTAATTCTGACCTATGTGCTCGGGATCAAAATTAAACTAACTAATCAGTTATGTTCCATGTGACCCCCTTGAAGTCACTAAGAGCTTCTGCAGTAAGCAGACTCATCTAGGCAACCCAGAAAAAAAGAAGCATTGTCTAATGTGCATCATTGCAAACCCGACCCTGCTCCTGCCAATACAGTAAATACCTTGGGGTGTGGAGGATGCTTGAGGATTGGACAGTGCTTTTCCAAGCACAACAGAACAGGCAGAATCTCATCACCTTTAAGTTCATTCTTAAAAGTTATCCAGTTACATTTGACCTATATAAAAAAAATAAAGCATTAATTTAAAGGAAAACTATATCCCCAAAATTGGTTTGTTTGTATGCACAGTGAATCGTACGATCCCAGGTGCGGCCCTTATTTTTTAAAATGGCAATTTTCTATTTATGATTACCCAATGGCACATACTACTAGAAAAGTATATTATTACCAAAATGGTTTATTTACATGAAGCAGGGTTTTACATATGAGCTGTTTTATGCAATATATTTTTTACAGAGACCTACATTGTTTGGGGGGTATAGTTTTCCTTTAATGCATGAAATGTTCTGGGTCAGTAAGGAACCCATTGCTTAGGGGTAAAAAAAAAGTCAAGAAATAGTGCTGTCCTACATCTTCTCTCATATAACTTCCCACCCAGCTAAAAACTCAGGGTGGTGAATCTGAGCCTCTCGTTTACTTGTATAAAAAGTGTGTAACCTATTTCATAAAGTTTGCTTATATATATATATATATATATATATATATATATATATATATATATATATATATATATATCCTCTTTCTAACCTGAAATTTAAAATGCTATTTGGTCCCTAGGGTTAAACACAGCCACCATCTAAAGTATATGAAAATGTTAACTGTCCTTTATTTGATCTTGTTTCCAAAGGAAGTGAAAGTAATTTTACAACATCAATACCTTTATTCAGATCTGGGGATAGGGGAAACCATGAATACTATGTTCCATACAGTAGACAGTTAGAACAGATAAATATCCTGAAATCTAGATAACTTGCTTCATTGTTTCATGATGTCTCAATACATGGGATAGCTAAAGACGTACAGGTACTCTCAAATACCTTCTGACAGTATCCTTTTGGGTTCAGTCCCAGGATCTAGAAGTCCCAACCAAGTTTGTATTAATGACCCAGAACCTGGGGCTAATATTGTTACCTGGAGACTATGATCTGCATTTTAGGGAAACTCATATAGGGAAACTCATTCTGAAACGATCTGCAGAAACATTTAAGTCTTAATGAATGGTCTATTTTTTTGCAAATGGGCCTACAGCTACATGGGCCCAATCATAAATCTGGCCTTGGTCTCAACCATTAGCGACCACAAGGGTTAAGAATGTGAACTACACATTACTGTAAATGTTGAGATATCAGTGTTTATAATAATGTTATCCTATCATTAGTCAGTGACCTCTGAGAAGCTTACAATCTAAGTTCCCTATTACTTTCAAAAGGATCATCAGCACTGGTAAACAGGAGCATGCTGGATGTACTCGGAATCAAACTCAGAATCCAAACAAATGTTGGAAAGTCACTAAAAAAACAGAAAATATACTGTATATAAAACTACATTATTTTGAGAGAGATTTATTAAAGCTCAACTAAACAGGGAGGATTTATTATCACAATAAGAATTTCCCTTTTAGCTGAAAGCTCTTTTAATGTGTTGTTTGACCCCCCCCCCCCGCTCATAAATCCCTTTGGTTTCATGTAAGTGACGTTAATTGGAGAGTTATCTTTCACCATCTTTTGATTTCACAAATAGAACGGTAGTGGGTGAGGACAAACTGATGTGTTACATTTTTTTGAAGAATCACTGAGGTATGGAAAAATCTGCGGTATTTGAGAGCCTGCTGAACCACAATTCCCAGCATTCTCCACTAGACAACAGTTGATGCTAAAGAAGAAGTACAGACTATAGCAAAGTAAAGGACAATGAATTTGCTTTCTATCGAAAAGGGATTCACCTGTGCTGCTCTTCCACCGGACAACCCTCAACAGTATTTATGGTGAAAATGAATAAGAAATATTTGTGCAACAATCAGATGTTTATTTTATGTATTTTTTTAGCATATGTAAACTCACAAAAAAAAGCTGAGTAAAGTGCGACACTGAGGTATTTAGAAAATGTTTTCACTAATTTTTTTCAAACATTTGTGTCTTTTTAAAACATATTTATCAGTGGTAGGAAAAAAAACCTTGAAAATTACTCAAATATGAATTTTCAAAGAAAACCCCTTAAATGTTCCTTGCTTGTTGGTTGTTGTGGGTTACTAGACCTGTAGCAGCCTTTACGTCTCTTGAGGGAGTGTAATAAAAAGTTAAAAGGTTAATCTGGGTCTACTAACCCACAGCAATGAGTCAGATGTTTGCTTTTAAACAAAATGCCAGTAACTGCTATGTGCTAAATGGTTGCTATATCTAACAAGAACTTGCACTTTGCATTTTGGGTTGCGCAAATGATTGCTTATGGTTTTGTGACAATAATGACATTACATTATCTCTTTCCGGCAATAAAGTACAGTGTTAGGCTTACAGTTTCCTGGTGCCTTAATAAGAGCTACATCATCCTATTAAATGCTAAAGCATGCACACCTACCATTCACAGCTAAGCTTTCTGAAGCTATAAAACAGGTATGGGACCTGTTATCCAGAATGCTCGGGACCTGGGGTGTTCCGGATAATGGATCTTTCCGTAATTTGGGTCTTTATGCCTTAAGTCTACTAGAAATTCATTTAAACACTAAATAAACCCAATAGGCTGGTTTTGCCTCCAATAAGGTATAATTATATCTATGGTGACTCGGGAAGAAAAGCATCACTGCATGTGCTATATCTGCAGTCGCACAAAGGAAACATCATAGTAATCTTAGAATTCTGGACTATAACGCTCCACAGTAAGTGAATTATTTCTCTCTTTATCTGTATGTCTCTCTCTCTGTCTTTCTCTGTGCTCATCACAAAAATCATACATATTGTAGTTTTGTGCTCTGCCTATACATTACAGCCTTATAAATCTTTGTTTAATAATTTAATAAAGTATATGTGATTAGTTTCAAATAACTTATTGGAAACGTTTGTATGAAAGGAAATCATGTACTCGTTACAGTTTATAAGGAGAATAGAGGCGACTGTGGAGAGTAAAACATTTAGGCATTATTGGGGAAATGCCAATAAAAAGCACAAAAAAACTTTTCCAGCTTTAGTAACCAATAAGATGTTGGCAGGTGACCAAATAGTACTACCTGCTGGTTGCAAACTTTGCACCTTTCCATACATAAGCCCCTATTTATTGTCATGGGTCATTTCCTTTATAAACACAATATAGTGAATAATGTACCCCCTATTGTACAATATAAGGATATTATAAGTCACCTAGGAGTTCCATGACCACATTAATGCACGAGGGCAAAGGCCAAGTGCTTTTATACAGGTTATGGCACTATGAGGTAACATCTAATATATTCAAATTTAACAACAGGGATGCATTATTTATTATAATACACACATTAAGGGGCAGATTTATCAAGGGTCAAAGTGAAATGGAGGGAATTTTCGAAGTTAAAAATTTCAAAATTCAAAGTAATTTTTGGATAATTCGACCATCGAATAGGCTACTACGACTTTGGCTTCTACCTTCGATTCGGAGTAAAATCTTTCGACAATTTGACCATTCGATAATCGAAGTACTGTCTCTTTACAAAAACTTCAACTTCAATACTTCGCCAACTTAAACGTACCGAAGTGCTATGTTAGCCTATGGGGACCTTCCAGAGCATATTTCTAAGTTTTTTGTATTCAAAGGAAAATCGTACGATCTTAAGATAAAATCGGTCGACCATTTTCCAGAAAGCTCTGAATTATGGAAGGCCATCTCCCATAGGCTCTATTTTAACCAAATAATTCAAATTTTAAAAATGATTTCCTTTTTCTCTGTAAAAATAAAATAGTACTTGAACCTAACTAAAATATAATTAATTCTTATTAGGGACAAAACAATCCTACTGGATTTATTTATTAATTAATTAATCTTTAGCAGACTTAAGGTACGGAGATTCAAATTTCTTATCCTGTAAACCCCAGGTCCTGAGCATTCTGGATAACAGGTCCGATAACTGTACAGTGTGTGTGTGTGTGTATATATATACAGTATATATATATATATATATATATATATATATATATATATTTACAGGTATATGTGAGTGCAATCTGTGAAGGATCTGCATCTAAAGATAACGTTGACTGCACCCAGGCGCCATTGGAAGGGTTTTTCGTAAGTGCTGGGACTCTGGGTTCTAGGTATATATATATATATATATATATATATATATATATATATATATATATATATATATATATGACTCAGTAACAGGTAAACTTTCTAAAAGTTGAAACAGTATTATGTTAGTATTGTATCCCACTTCCATAGCAAATGGCAGCAAACTGTACTTGCAGGTCTACTAGATGCTTTTATTGTGCATATGTGATATTTCAACTGAATCCTTGAAAAGTCTGGAAGTCCAGACAAATCCAGATTATAAACCCTTCCAGGGATCTACAATCCCTAAAAGGATTGTTTATTCTGGAGTTTGGGATGTTAACAAGTGTACAGAACTCTTTTGGATAACAATATAGCATTTAGTAAATATAAACACAAAATGCAATGAGTATTGTATATTCCTTACTATATGTGTGGATGCATTCAGTTTTAACAACTGTTCTTGCTGAAATGCTACCTGGGTCTAGAGTCTCTGGCTTAAGGGAACAGTAACACCAAAAAATGAAAGTGTTGAAAGTAAAGAAAATTTCATGTTATATTGCCCTCCACTGGTACAGCTGATCCGTTTGCTTGAGAAAACACTACTATAGTTCATATAAACAAGCTGATGTGTAGCAATGGTGGAAATTGAAAAAAGGCTATATGGTGCAGGTTAAATAGTGGATAACAGATAACACCTTTGTGTTCTACAGAGCTTATGTGCTATCTACTGTGTAACCTGAGCCTTTTCTCCTTTGAATGGCTGCCCCCATTGCTACACAGCAGCTTATTTATATAAATAATAGTAGTGTTTCTGAAGCAAACACAGCAGTTTTACCAGCGCAGGGCAACACTGCATTATATTTTTATTACTTTAAAACACTTTATTTTTTTTGATGTTATTGTTTCTTTAAGATACATATTGCACTACTTCATAAGAGCCCTTCTGCAGGGGGTAACTATTAGCAGCAGTCGGTATATTATTACCTGGTTAATTATTTTGGCATCATTATTTTTATCATCCTTATGTATTGTTTGTAATAAGTGAATCCCAGATTTTATTTTATAGTGTAAGGACATTAGAGGTGGATACTATACATTAGATTGAGGTTAACTGAGGTTAACTTTTTCTCCAACCCCTCTAACTCTTGATCTTGATAAAAAGATAAATACAAAGACGAACTTACCAAATTAGTGTCCCATACGTTGTGTGCTTTTGTTTTGTTGTTGTGTAACTAAGGACATAAAAGAAATAAAATTCATTAACAACATGCAAACATAAATCTGTTCAAAATTTTAAATGTGAAATAAATACTTGCCATGTGTCGTCTTTTGTCCAACCGCTTCAGGATGCTTTCAATCAAAAAGGTGTATGTTGTATTAGGGCAGCCGGGTGTAGAGGTTTCTGAAGAGGTTTCTGGAGAGGTTTTTACCAAGCCATAGTGAAAAGTAAATATGAAAACCAACGTGACCCACTTGCAGAGCTCTCCCATTGTACTTGATCTCTCTATCACCAAGGAAGGCTGTTGAATTTTTTTTTTTGAACACAGTTACTTTTTATTACTTTGATTTAGGAAAGAATGAGTAAAAAGGAAGGAGAGGTAGAGTGGAGTTAGTCAAGATGCATTTGCATTTGTGTGTGTGTGTGACCAAATAAAATCACACCCCTAATAAGGGGCTTTTTTGAGAAAACACAGGGGAGGATATTGTTGGTCATGGGACCTGTGGCAGATGAAAATGTCAAGATAATTTATCACAAGGTTATGCATATGGTAGTAATGTAAAGATTAAACCAAAACATTAAACCAAACTATATTAGCAACATTTGTTATTTTGCCCAAGCAAAATTTTTAATTTTACACTAAACTGTTCCTTTAAATTGTCCATTCCTGTGAATGACCATAAAGCTATGTAACTTTTGTCTGTCCCAGACACATTTCAGATGGGTTATCAGCAGATATAATGTTCATTTTAGACGTGATGTGATCGTATAGGATTGCAGGGTGGTCTGTGGAAACTGCCCCATAAAAAGCTGCAGATGCCTATGCCTATGAATTTGTGTTGCATGGTCAACAAAGTCAGCCTGAAGCTGAGCCTAAGCCTGGCCCGCCAATCTTCAATGGAGAGGGTTGGGTAAGCGTGTGTATATATATATATATATATATATATATATATATATATATATATATATATATATATATATATATATATCTTCACAAGGGCAGCACCCTGCTGATGTCGTGTTCCCTGGGTGCACAGTAAAAAATCCAAATACTTCAA
Source organism: Xenopus petersii (assembly GCA_038501925.1). NCBI lineage: Eukaryota > Metazoa > Chordata > Amphibia > Anura > Pipidae > Xenopus > Xenopus petersii. The sequence goes on along the minus strand of CM076676.1, from coordinate 40,211,115 downwards.
AAAGACCAGCAACACCAGGATTTTTGTGTATCAAATCAAAGTGTATTCAATTATTGCATGAATAGCCGACGTGACGTTTCGGTCCACGCAGGGAGGAGCTTCTTCATCCTTCTACTTTGGGCTTTTTGCACCCAGGCAACTATGACTATTTGACGTGCTGTGCCGGCTTCCAGACTAACATATATATATATATCTATATATATATATATATATATATAGATATATATATATATATAAAGTCAATTTGGTGAGCGCACTCTTACCAGATTTCTTTCAAGGTCAAGGTCAAGGTTTCTAGTACATAACAGTAAATGGACCCGCACTCCAATGTTTTTTGAAAAAAAAGTGATGAATTTTATTCACAGATTCATCTGTGAATAAAATTCATCACTTTTTTTCACAAAAACATTTGAGTGCGGGTCCATTTACTATTATATATATATATATATAGATCCAAATGTTGCGACACGCACTCCGGTTATTTTCAATGAATTTTATTAAACATCATAAGAAAAAGCATCTATATATATATATATATATATATATATATATATATATATATATATACTCTCTTTTAAACAACGGGTCATGTGGCCTACAAACAGAGGATAAGGGAACACATTAGAGCAATAGCAAATAAAGATAGGTAGACACTTCTCTATCTGTTCCCCCGATGGTACCCAAGATTTGATAGTTAAAGTTATTGAACAAGTATGAATTCCCTTCAGAGGTGGGGATTGGGTCTGCTCCCTAAATATGAGGGAGGCCTTTGAGATTTTGAAGCTGGAGACAAGAACACCCAAGGGGCTGAACACAAACATGACATTGCCTATTTATACTAACCCTACAGTGCTACGGAATATGTTTGCGCTATATAAATACATGTTAATAATATGTAACATTATACTTAATCATATAGCATGCCTAGTTAGTAGGTTTAATAACATACCAACCCCCAAGAGTAACAAAAATAAAACTCCCCTTTTATTTTTTTTGAAATTTTGAAGTTTAAAATTTGATATAAATATTAAACTTCAAAATTGAAGGTTAATATCGACTGCAAGCATGTTTAACCCCCATATAGGAGTCACACGATCCTTCCTCATAGGACTAGTATGGTAAAAAACAATAAATAAAACACTAGTGGGGGAATGTAATAAAAATCGCTAACGGAAAAACTGTTCGCAATGCGAAAAGTTATGCCTTTGCGCGAACAAATTTTGCTTTGTGCGAATTTAATATAGCTTTTGCAAGCCCGGAAACTGTTTAGCGACCACTTCCGACAGTGAAAGACCGTTTGCGAATTTTATAGTTTGCGCCAATGCACAGTCAATGTAATAAAACTCCTTACTGAAAAAGTCGTTATGTTTGCTCCAAAAGATTACGACACCTTCAAGCACTTCTTATGAGTGCACAATTAAAATTCGCAATGCGCAATTAAAATTCGCAATGCAATAACAGTTTAAGGAACAATATTACATTGCGAGATGTGGATTTTTAGTCTTATTGGTGCAAATTGTTTTGCTCTTTGCGACTTTTATTACATTCCCCTGATAGACTCAGAATTCTTCTTTTTGTATAAGGAATTGTTTTTATTGAATATGTTCGGACTCTCTAAATTGTGATTTTAACTGCGATATCTTGGTGAGCCCAACAGAGGTTGCTATGCACTTTCTGTATATAATACGGCCGTCTGGCCATTATGGTATGCTTATGATAAAGGGATTCATTCTGAAATGCGTAAAGTGTACACATTTTCCTGGTTACTGCAATAAATCTGCCTTCCTTTTACCGGAGTGCCATCTCAATTCTTGATATTGTACATTATGTGCAGTGGGGACACTGCGGACTGAGCACCCGGGAGGAAGTTTAGGAGCAGTCTCATTGGACCATAAGCTTGGAGCAGCCCCAAGGTGAAGTTTACCAGCATTAGGCTCCAGGGAAAATGTATTTCTGCAGCTAGTAAAGCTGTTTAAGTTGTGAACCGGCTTAGTAAAAGCTGGATAGTGGGTCCCTAGAGTGGATGGAATTGAGCAGGGTGGGCTTCCATTCCTTGCCCCATGTAAGTAGTTAGCTAATTAAGTATAGTTAAAAGGAAGGCTATATGGAGCAACAGCTCAAAGCTCCCCCTAGAGACCTCCAGGAGTGGAGGAGGGTGAGGGGTCACGTACGAACCTCCTTGAGTGGAGGGTTGAAGGAATGTCAGTGAGCACCTGGGAACAAGAGTGTGATTCACCTAAGTTGGAGAGAGCTCCAAAAGACTGGAAAGGACTAGAGAAGCCCTCCCAGGTGACAAGTGGGCCCAGAGAGGATTCTGGGATTTGAGTCCACGTATACACCAGTGAGGGTGTGAATTGGAACTGTTCATGCTTATGTTAAGTGAATGCCAGTGGGCTGAAGATTTGTTGTTTTGTGCAAATAAAAGCCAGCAAATCGGCATTTAAACATTTAAGGTGGTCAGTCTCCATTTTCTGTGCTGAAATCTGTGCAGTGGCCTTGGGTTTCACTACCTGAAGCTCAAAAAAAAAAAAAAAAAAAAAAAAAAATATATATATATATATATATATATATATATATATATATATATATATATATATATATATATATATATATATATATATATATAGCCATCAATTGACAGCACTCCAAGGGGTATATTTATCAAAAAGTGAAGTTAGAGATGACCACAGTCCTCTAGAGTGAAATTCCGCCACTCTCCATTTATTTCTATGATATTTTGAAAAGAGTATTTATCAATAGGTGAAAGTTCATACTTTGAAAAATACTCCTTTCAAAATCCCATAGAAATGAATGGAGAGTGGCGGAATTTCATTCTAGAGGACTGTGGCCATCTCTAACTTTACTCTGATAAATATACCCCTATGAAGGATTCCAGCGAGATAAATAGTTTAAGCAAATATAGCAAAATTGCCGCCAAAAAGCTGTTGCTAAGGAATGAAACAGCAGGAATAAATAAACAGTTTAGGTGCTAAATGGAAAGAAGGGAAAACAAAAAGAATGTGAAATATAATAAACTACTACTGCACGTAACGCAAACCCTCTTATTGTAAGGAACACCCCGTGACCTCCTGTGCAGGCTTATACCTCAGTCAAATATATATTTATGTGTATATATATATATATATATATATATATATATATATATATATATATATATATATTTATTTATTTATTTATTTATGTGTGTGTGTTTTTGGCAGATGCAAAGCAACACTTTTTTAGCAACCCTCTAGAAAACTGTTAAAACACAGATAACACAATAGTGTTATTCTGTGAACTAGAAAATTGCAGCAGCTCCAACCATGTAGAAGCGAGACTTCTAGGAATGCAAATTACCTATACAACCCACAACAAAGCAATGAAACTGTTTCATCGCCGTACCGAAGACCAAACTCAGAAAATAAGAGTGATACTGTTCTTGTGTATATAAAATGACAAGAGTAATGGTGCATGGGCATTTTTGGTGCTATAAGTCCATGTTTTTAACTAGCTGAAAAGTGCTGCAAAAGTGTCTGAAATCACTCCCATTGACTGGCATAGCATTTGCCTGCATGTAATTATACCAGGCACAAGACGAACATAGGAAGTGTCTGCCTTTTCTTTTTCTTGTAGAACTATAGCTCCTTGGCTAGCATCTACTATAGTTCCACTGGCAGTGCCTGTAGGTGTTGTAGGTTAATTGTACATCAAGAACAATAAAGAACTACTGCTACTTCAATCCTTTAGAATCTGCTGAAAAAGATCTGGAGTGGAGTTTCTGAACATAGGGTAATGGCCATTAACCGCTGAAGTTGGCAAGGGACCCACAGCAAAAATTACATCATAAAATGTCTGCAGGGTGAAACAGGACGAGAGCAATTACTTTCATTATCATTCTGCATTTCCTAGATTTCACTGCACTCCTTATATTCCCCCTCCCTCTTGGTATGTAACAAGTACATTGATATGTTCATCACTAGTGATGTGCAGGCCCACTGTCGGACTGGGCCGGCGGCACACCGGGAAAAAACCCGGTGGGCCCCACCGGCCCAGGTCCATACTTTGCAACCCTCTTTGTCGGAAGGTCGCGGCAAAAAAAAGTTTGTGCAGACGCTGAGCGCGCACATGTACACATACATGGCGGCACTCGCACATGTACAATCGCGGCAGGGTTGGGGCCGGAGGGGGACCCTGGGCCAGTAGCCCCGGGCCCCACAGTCTGACCCTGTGAGGGTTCGGGCCAACCTCGCACCCCCATTTGCTCTCCCCGCCCGCCACCTTACACAGGTTCCCTTTAAGATAGGATGCTGTAAGTTAGGGACATGAAAACTGCATTAAATCATTCCCTCCTTGGGGTCTGCTGGAAATACCTCACAGGACTGAATGAGATGTTTCACCATTGATAACATATATGTGTCGGATTACATCCCATTCTACCCAAGTTGACCCTTGGGATATCTCCAGTTCAAAACTTTGAACTTGAATGTTGTGTGCCATTTTGTTGCTAGATGTGCCATCTGTGATATTTGCCATGGTTTTAAGTGCCACTGTCTTTTTAGTTGTTTTTACCTTACGAGAAGTCACTAAATAGGTGTTATTTTCAGAACTAGACATGTAGCGTATCTGTTCAAAGCCAATAGTTCCGTAGATAACCTGACCTGTTCTCCTCATAGCCATTCTAATCTATAACACTCTTTGAAATATTTACTTGTCTACCCTCACCTATCCTAACCTGGCCCAACCTTAAAGGGATACTGTCGCGGGAAAACATGTTTTTTTCAAAACGCATCAGTTAATAGTGCTGCTCCAGCAGAATTCTGCACTGAAATTTGTTTTTTAAAAGAACAAACAGATTTAAATTTGAAATTTGGCATGGGGCTAGACATGATGTCCATTTCCCAGGTGCCTCCAACCATGTGACTTGTACTCTTATAAACTTCAGTCACTCTTTACTGCTACACTGCAAGTTGGAGTAATATCCCCCCTCCCTCCCCCAGCTGCCTATCAACAGAACAATGGACATCTAACCATATAGAAGTTAATTGACACCTCTGCTGAAGGATTTGCTTGCATTGCTAACCATAGTAGTAGACATGAGAATAGCACCCAAGCGGGAAAAAACATACTTGGGGGTACTTAAGTACAATAAGAAGGGGAGAAACAATATCTGTCTCAAAGCAGTTCCATCTCGAACTTCTCAAAGCTCAGAATCAGGCACAGTGTTAAAAAACAATATATTTGTTGGATCAAAAAAAAAGAATGTAAATGGTAGAGTGAATTATTTGCAATGTAAACAGTGTAATTTAGAAATGAAATGTAAACCATATAAATCATGACAGAATTCCTTTATGTGTGCTGGCCTGTTCTTCCCTTTGAGATTCTGACTTGACCCTCCTTCAAGCATCCTGACCAGTGGTGTAACTTGAAATTACTGAGCCCCACAGAAAATTATTTTTCAGGCCCCCAAAATGTCTAGCGATTGACCTGTTTTAGCACTATTTATTGAAATTGTATATGAATTAGGGCCTCATGGGGCCCCCAATACCTCCTGGCCCCACCTGCAGCCACAGGGTCTGCTTCCTCTGTAGTTACACCTCTGATCCTGACCTGTTTTTCTAGCCCTGGCCTAGAACCCTGTAAAACACTGTGACCTGCCCTTCTATAGCAAATCTAACCTCTTCCTCTCTTAACCATCCTGACCTACCCTTCCTTTAGTCATCTTGAACTAAAGATGAGTGTATGTGGCTGAAAAAAAATTTCTTCGGTGTTTCCAGAATGACATTGACTGCCCTTAATATAAGCAGCAAATAGTAGTCATACATTAGAATACGAGTGTTTAGATTTCATGTGAATGAAGAGCACTGGAAAATCTCAGATCTTCCAGTGCTCTTGTTCACTTCACTCCCATTGGATTTGCTTTTAAAACCTTGTATCAGATATCGGATGTATTTGTTTCAATGTAATCTGTATGTTTAGTGTAGTGCAGGTCAGTGGGTTTATCCATAGGTCAGTAGGATACAAGTCAACATGCTCACATTCACTGCAACTTACCAGAGCCTCTATGGGGTGACTGGATTTTTCCCCCATCCGTCAAAGCTTGTTATCGCTTCCACTATCCTAACTTATACCCACAGAGGTAATTCCCCCTCTTCCCACATGATTCATCAGTCCGATCAATCTACTAATTAGCAACATGTGAGTAGACCATGTAAAAACATTGTAATAAAAGGAAAAGGGAAATAGGAAAGAATACCAAATGAATCAAATGAGTTTCAGAGACGTTCAAGAAAAATATATATAACCGTCTTTTTACTTATTTATTGATCTACAGATTAAACTAAACTATGTACCAACTGTCTCCAAGTGCATTTGTAACATTATGAAACTAGGGGTTTGAAGATTAATGAATTGAAACATTTTGTGTTTTATAGTAAGTAATACAGTAGCAATTGTAGTAACTTATAGAAATAATTAAGTATCTTTTTCTCAGACGTCTCTGAAACTGCCTGCCTTTTTCTTTTGATTTTTGTGCCCCTGATGAAGACCCTTATAGGTCGAAACGCGTAGGGCGACATGCTGTTGCCATGTGGGGTAACTAGCATGCAATAAAATTTACTTTTTATTTAATTACAGAGTGTGCTTTCCTTTTTTTGTTTTTTGATCCTGCCTTTTTCTTTTGATTTTTGTGCCCCTGATGAAGACCCTTATAGGTCGAAACACGTAGGGCGACATGCTGTTGCCATGTGGGGTAACTAGCATGCAATAAAATTTACTTTTTATTTAATTACAGAATGTGCTTTCCTTTTTTTGTTTTTTCGTCTCTGAAACTCTAAGATACATTTGATTAATTTGATATTCTTTCCTTTTTCCCTTTTCCTTTTATTACAATGTTTTTAGATGGTCTACTCACATGTTGCTAGTTAGTAGATTGAACGGAATGACAAAATGTGGGAAGAGGGGGAGTTACCTCTGTGGGTATAAGGTGTGGGATTGAAGAATGTCTGCTCAGGTCTCTGAGGAAGTACGTTGGTACGAAACGCGTCAGACCTTGGGCTACTTTGTCCTTTTAATTGAATGTAAGACATAACATCACATTGAACTGCGCCGCAACCTCTGCTTCTTCTTTGTCCTAATTACATGCACCCCAAGAAATAGTGTCGTATCTGAATATAGGCCTTCAGGTTAAAGGTCACTGATTTTGGCTAGACTCTTTTGAGGCTGCTTTTTTATTATTTAGAAAAGAAGTAACAGTCACAAGTGTTCCAGGAAATTAACCCCAACAACACATAACACTACAGTATATTCAGAATGAAAGTGATTTTTTTCCTTCAAACATCACATTTATTTATTTATAGTGATTTCAGGAAGAAGGATAATTAATTTCAACAAGCTACTGTTTCAGTAAAAACATGCATTTGCCAACTACACCATATCAACAAGTGCAGACTGGGGTACCTGGAAACCACTGAAAAACCTGATGCCAAGTACCCACTACTTAGCCTAAATTTATGGTCTCCACTGCTGCTCATCACTGCCTGATAGCAGTCTACACGCATGTCATAACAGCAACTGCCATTTACCTCCCCAATGAGCCTGGGGCTGTGGGTCCCACTGGGATTTATCTGACCTTGCTTATATAGGAATATCTGTTTACCTCTATCTATAAGGGTCAGGGCACACGCTCAGATTTGGTGAGATTAGACGCCCGGCGACAAATCTCTACTGCCTCCCACCGGCTAGAATCAGTAACGTAACTAGAGGGTGGCGGGCCCTGGTACGTGACGCGCAGCCGGACCCCTGGCCCCCCTCCGTACGCGATTTCCGGCCCGCATTTTAGTGGTGCGTGGGCTGCCGGGGGGCCCTGAGGGGGTGCGGGCCCTGGCCTGCTCGCACCCCCTGCTCCCCCGGTAGTTCCACCACTGGCTAGAATGTAAATCTCCGGCGGGATGGCACATGGAGCGATTCATTTTCTGAAGTCACCCGAAGTTTCCTTGTGAAGCAACTTTGGGACGATTTCAGAAAACGAAGCGATCCGAGTGCCATCCCACCGGTGATTTACATTCTAGTTGGCGGGATGCAGTTCGGGGAGATTAGTCGCCCAGAAGAAGAGGAGATTTGTCGCCAGGCGGCTAATCTCCCCAAATCTGAGCGTGTGCCCTGACCCTAACAGTCATATATATTTATTTATATGGAGGTTCTGATAAATCAAGAATAAACAAGAGAGAATAAACAAGGGAATTAAAGGAGTACTTATGAATATAGGCATGTTTACACATTAATTGCATTAATTGCAAGTTTTCTGAGGGAACAACTATGAACTTTTAGACCTGAATATGGTGTTTGTGCAATAACGTTCAAAGTAGTTTGAGAAACCTGAAGCAGTAATGGAGCTACCTAGCCTAAGGATTACACACAATAGTCTTCTGCAGAAAATGTCTGAAATGTGGCCAATTTTAAGTGTTCAAAAATTAATACAGTTATGTGGCCTTTTACCCCGATGTTTGGGACCTAGGGTTTTCTAAATAATAGATCTTTCCATAACCTCGATCATTATATCATAAGTTTACTAGAAAATCAGGTAAACATTAAAAAATGCAATTTATGTTTTTTTTCTTCCAGTAAGGATTAATTATATATGAGTTTGGATCAAGTACATGGTACAATTTTATTATTACAGAGAAAAAGGAAATCATTTTCAAAATTTGGATTATTTGGATAATATGGAGTCTATGGGAGATGGTGTTTCTGTCATTCGGAGCTCTCTTGAAAACAGGTTTCTGGATAACGGATCTCATGCCTGTATTTAAAAAGGAAAGTACATGTGTTGTCCATTATTGTTTGAAGTGATACCTGTACTACATTTGCTGTTATTCACTCATCAGAGACCACGACTTCCTACAATGGTAATGCCTATACAGTTAAACTGATGAAGGCACAAGAAAGTGTTTGTGTTCCTTCAATCCTAATGGATGTATTGTAAGCGATTCCGTACAGTGTCGGACTGGGACACCAGGGGCCCACCAAAAAACCTTAGACCAGAGGCCCATCCAAAAACCTTAGACCAAGGACCCACTCTCAGTACTATTTTTCTTCCTCTCTTCACTCAACCTCTATTTTCCTAGTCTCTTTTCTTTACATACTATAATCTATTATTCCATTTTTATAGCCTCTTTTTTTAAATTTAGCCTAGAAATAGGGAATGACCATGAAATAGCCCAAATGTTTAGAAGCAGGAGGGCCCACTGACACCTGGGCCCACTGGGAGTTTTCCTGGTATCCCGTGGGCCAGTCCGACACTGATTCCATACACTTTTCTATACTTAATCCAGATTGCACTGGCATAATGCTGGACCCTCTAGCCAAAACAATTTCACTGCTCCCACCCCCCTGGACTCACTCACATTTTAAGTGTGTTTTGTGAGTTCTCCATGTGAATTTATTAGTGCATTCTCCATCCACTGCAAAATAGAAACAGAAAATATTGGTACCACTCTTATAAAATTACATCTGTTAAAACCTCAGAATTAAGAAAGGTCTTCATAAATGCAGCTGGAGCGCCTTCATTGCAATAACCCTCAGTGGACCAAGGAACCCATATACTGTATATTTACAAATAAATCTGTACCTCCAAAAACATCTCCAGTAAATCCACTTGGTCTGGGCTGCTGTCCATTACCTAAGTTTAGGGGCAAAATCATAGAACACAGTATATGCTGTGTAGACTGTTGCTAGACCTTAAAAGGAGCTTGATGCAAAGACAATTAAACATTTAATTACTGACCTACTTTTTATAATCTGTATATATATATATATATATATATATATATATATATATATATATATATATATATATATATATATATATATATATATATATATATATATATTAGTTCAACTTCACCACAAGGATGAAAAACATATGTATTTTGTGGTCACAGCCCAATGGCACCCCAGCCTAATGGTTTTAAAAAATAGTGGTGAGTACAACTTTCCCTTGTTTGTTATATATATAGTATAATACGTCATTTAGGCTAATACTCCAGATTATAATCCATTATCTTTTGGATACATGTTTTTAAATCATGTTTGTTATTCACAGCACTATTTATTGCACTATTTGTTGCACATGAAGTTTTAGCTAATACTATTTTTGTGATTAAACATGACACTGGGTTATTAGGTCCCTTTTAGAAACATTGGGGAGCTGTACTTAAAATTGAGAGTTGTAGTTCCACACAACTTGTAAATGTTGTAAATGTTATTAGGAACTTTTAAATGTTGTAGCACGGACTTAGTGGGTGTTTTAGATATAAGGAGTCTTTTAACTTATGACATGTTGTTTACGTTTTTACAAATATTATGTGTCGTGAGTGCTTTCGACGATTGGACTATATTATATTTGGTGAGCAAATATGGTGAGTGCCGATGTTAGGCCAAAAAAAATATATATATCTATATATATATATATATATATATATATATATATATATATATATATATATATATATATATATATATATATATTGTACTTTTAATACTTCATTGGGGGGAGGTTGAAGGTATACTGGCCCTATAAAGGAGGTATGCTGAACATTCATTTAAGCATTGCAGCCATCAAACCTTAATAATGACAATATTTCTATTAGTGATTTGTAACAGTATGTATATATTGACAAAATATTACATTATTATTCAAATTTTTCGGAATAATTTTACACCCCCCTAGAAATTCCTACTGTAGTTTCCCCCAGGATTAAACATTTCATGACATACTGATAAAGTAATTTCCTATTGTGTAGGTTGCTTGACGGCATACCAAGAATGCTTAGAATGTGGGAAAAATCTTAACCCACACATCTCTATTTGCAGAATAAGCCCTCAGAGATTCCTACAAAGCATGGAAAGATTGCCGTAAACGTGACAAAAAAAAAAAAACTGTTACCAGAAGGTCTTGGGTTGGGTGTTACAGTACAGGATACATATATTTATATCAGTGATGACTAAGAAAGAAACACTGTTGAGACTTAATAACATTGGCGCTCTCTAAACTATGACCAACTGACCATTGGCTTCTGTTTACAAATGCAGATCAAAAGAAAGATTCAAAGCTTATAGTTCCTGCAAAGAAATTCATGTTTTCTAATCATATTTACAAAAAAAAGCGCTGCAGAGCACCAAGTGGGGAAATGCGTGGCATATGATACATAACTGAAATGTAAATATTGCAAAAAAATTAAGCAATAAAGAGTAAGGTTCCCCAATTCATTCTAGCTGACAGGGGGATTGGATGTAGCTCAGCCTTCAGAATGGTTCCAATGATTTCTTAAGAATATATATGTATGTACTGTATATTTGTATTTATATAGTTCTACTTATAAAGTAGAGAGTACTTGTTCTGTATGGCAAATTCAATCAAGCTGCTAATAACAGACACACCCCCATATATAATATAAGGCACTAAGTTTGCCCAGGAACAGTAACTCATGACAACCAATAAGGTTCTTGCATTAAAAGTGGCTAGTAAATGCTACCTACTGATTGTTTGCTATGGGTTACTGCCCTTGGACAAACTTAGGGGGTTATTTATCAAGGGTCGAATTTCGAAGTGCAAAAAACATCGAAATTCGACCATCGAATAGGCTAATTCGACATTCGAAGTCGAATTCGTAGGAGAAGATCATATGATCGTATTACGATTTAATCGTACAATCGTACGATTTTACTTCGACTTCTAAAAACTTAGCCAAATGTTTGCGATAGGTTCTAGGAGATCCCCATAGGCTAACATAGCAATTCGTCAGGTTTAAGGTGGTTAAGTTTAAGTTTTTTAAAGAGATAGTACTTCTATTATCGAATGGTCGAATAGTCAAAGCATTTTCACTTCGAATCAAAGTCAAATTGGGCCTATTCGATGGTCAAAGTACCCAAAAATTACTTTGAAATTCGAAGTTTTTGAATTTGAATATTCACTTCGAATTCAGTTCGACCCTTAGTAAATATGCCTCTTAGTGTCTTTTATTACATAACCCCACAAGAGGCCTATTTATTTAAGGTCAAATTTTTCTGGTTTTAGAGGGTTTCAAAACCATAATTAGGGGCCATTTATTAAACCTCGAATTGCTCTGGTCGAGTTTTTAAAGGGGAAATCTTGAATTTTTAGAGGAAAAAAAAACTGGTAAAAATCTGAATCCAAAAAACTTCGGGGGTTATATATAAAGGGTCGAGTATGTGAGTTTTTTTTTTACCTTGATTAAACTCACAACTCGAATGTTTGCTTATTTATGAAAAAACCCGAATGTAAAAAACTCAAATGAATGCAATCGGGAGGGAAAGCACAAACACTCGTATTGAACGAGTTATCGATGATTATAATCACGAATGCTTTGAATTAATCGAGTTTTCGAGTGAAAATCAACGGAAACCTGAAAATCACGAAGGCTTAAAACATCTTCAAATGGTTCAAGGGACCTCTGCCATTGACTTTTACATGACCATGGTTTTAAATGGAGTATTTTTTGGATTTGGCTTTCTGCAGTTTTGGGGCATAATAAATCTCGAAAAATTTGAGGGTTTTTTTTTATTAATGTTTATATTTTTTTATTTTTTACTAATTTAAAAAATTAGAGTTTACACTGAAACTACCCTTGAAAAGCTTGAATTTTTAGAGAAAACACAACTCGACCTTTAATAAAAAACCCCTTTCATCTCAAACCCGTCGAGGTCATGTAGAAGTCAATGGCAGATGTCCCTGAAGATGGTTCTTGACATTGGGATCCATGCTGTATTCCTTCCAATAATCCCATCAAATTTCCATTTGGTTGTCAGAGCGTCAATTGTACGATTCATTGTCACAGCATTTTTTCTCTCTGACTTTTTTCGAGAATAATTTTTGATAAATGAGTTCAATTCGTGGATGGGAGTTAGGTTGACTTTGTTTCAATAAAAAACTGGATGGTAGTTTATGTAATGGAAACTCCGACTCCTACCCAAGATGGCGTCCAAGATGGCAACCTTCTGCTCCACCGCATGGCTCCTGCTGGGCGCCGTCCTGTGACATCAGCGCCTTCTCAATCCTGGATTGGTCGTCGGCGACGGAATGGACGCCAGCGTCAGAATCGGGCGCCGGCGTCAAGACGTCAGCGTGGGGACGCTGGCGTCAGCGTCTGACGCCAGCGCGTCAATATTTTGGCGCCAAGACTTGGACTATTTAAACCCCATTGCCCCTTTCTTCAGTGCCCAATTATAGGTTCCATTGACTTGTGTTCCTGGGTGTGACTTCTTACTTATTACTGATTATCCGTGTATTGACCTTTGCCTGTTTCTCGTATCTCCTTGTCTGCCGCCTGAATTTATATTTTTGCCTGTACCCTGACTACTCTTTTGGATAAACCCTTCTTGTACCTCGAACCTGGTTTTCTGTCTCCTCTTTGGTCCACTACTATTACTGCTGCGCCTTCGGGCCCCTTACAGTATAATTGGGCCATGGACCCGTCGGAGGAGGCTCAAGCACCCCTTGATGTCGGAGGGGCTATTCGTGGGTTAGCTTCTCGGATGAAGACTTATGAGGCCCAACAATCCCATTTTGGCCAGGCCCTCGAGGCGATCCTGGAGAAGTTGACTGCTCTGTCTCCTGCGGCTCCGCCGGTTGTGTCTGCTCCGGCCATACCTATTCCGCTCCAGGTTTCCGAACCTCGTCTCCCTGCTCCACCTCTCTTCAGTGGTGATCCTGAAGCATGCAGAGGATTTATTAACCAATGCGAGATTCAATTTGCCCTGCTGCCAGGTCAGTTCATTTCTGAACGTGCAAAAGTGGGTTACATAATCACTCGTCTGCAAGGAAAGGCTTTGGAGTGGGCTTCACCCTTTTGGGAAAAGGAGGATCCACTGATTGACAACGCCAGGGCGTTTGTCCAAGAGCTTCGCACTGTGTTTGATGCTCCAGGTCGTGCCACTGCATCCTCCGCTAGGCTTTTTCAACTGCAGCAAGGTGTTCGTTCTGTCTCCGAATATGCCATTGAATTTCGCACCCTGGTGGCGGAGACTTCTTGGAATAACGACGGTTACCATGCAGCCTTTTACAATGGATTAGCTCTGCGGATAAAGAATGATCTAGTATCCCGTGAAATTCCTTCCAGATGGGAGGACCTGGTCGCTCCGCTTCCAGAGACCGCTTCTCTACGACCCTGCTTACACCTCGTCCTCTCCAACCCCCGCGACGTCTGCTTCTTCCTCTTCTTTACCAGCAGAGGAACCGATGCAGATCGGACGGGCCCTTCTTTCCGAACAGGAGAAGAATCGGAGAAGGGCGGCGGGGTTATGTCTCTATTGCGGGGGCAAAGCTCACTTTGCTCTGGAGTGCCCAGTGAAGCCGGGAAACGCCAAAGCCTAGGTAAGTTTGGGGAGACTTACCTGGGTGGGATTTGTCACTCTCCCCATTCTTCTGCTCAACGTTTCCTCCTCCCAGTGCAGATCCAGTTTGGTTCCAAAAAAATCTCTTCTCAGGCCTTTCTGGATTCGGGTGCCGCAGGAAATTTTATGGACCGTGTGTTCGCTGCAAATCACTCCATTCCTCTCCAGTCCTTGGCGAATCCGCTTCGAGTCCTGGCAATCGATGATCGGCCTTTATCTTCTGCGATCATCTCACAATCTACTCAAGAACTTTCTCTCAAGGAGGTGGGCTCTATGCATCTGGAAAGACTGTCTTTTCTTCTTATTGATTGCCCCTCCACTCCAGTTGTTTTAGGTCTACCTTGGTTGTGTCGCCACAATCCTGTTATCGATTGGTCCTCTACACAAGTCTCCAGGTGGAGTCCATTTTGTTTACGGAACTGTTTACCTGCTGTTCCTGTCGTTAAAATTTCTTCTGTGTCTTCAAATTCTTCTCTTCCCTCCGTGTACCAAGCATTTGCCGATGTCTTTAATAAAAGTTCTGCCGAAAATCTTCCTCCTCATCGTCCATATGACTGTCCAATTGAACTTTTATCTGGCTCCATGCCTCCTCGTGGCCGCACCTATCCACTTTCTCCCTCGGAGACTTCTGCAATGAAATCCTATATCCAGGAGAATCTTCAGAAAGGATTTATTCGTCCTTCCATCTCCCCTGCTGGAGCGGGGTTCTTCTTTGTCGAGAAGAAAGACGGTAGTTTGCGGCCCTGCATCGACTACAGAGGACTTAACAAAATCACCATTAAAAACAGGTACCCTCTTCCTCTCATTTCTGAACAGTTCGATCAGCTTAGGGGTGCCAGTCTTTTCACTAAGTTGGATCTTCGTGGGGCCTACAACCTCATTCGGATTCGTGAGGGGGACGAGTGGAAGACCGCTTTTAATACTCGTGATGGTCATTATGAGTACCTAGTCATGCCTTTCGGTCTCTGCAATGCTCCTGCGGTCTTCCAGGAGTTCGTTAATGACATTTTTCGAGATTTATTGGGGCAGTGTGTGGTCGTCTATTTGGATGATATTCTTATTTTTTCTAAAAATCTCCAGGAACATCGCAATCAAGTACGTGAAGTACTATCCAGACTGAGGGAAAACAACCTTTACGCCAAGTTGGAAAAGTGCACCTTCGAAGTCTCTTCTATTCCTTTTCTTGGGTATATTATTTCTTCCCTAGGCTTCAAGATGGATCCGGCCAAGGTTTCCGCCATTCTGGACTGGCCTCTTCCTACCAGTGTTAAAGCCGTTCAAAGGTTTGTTGGCTTTGCCAATTACTATAGACAATTCATTAAAAACTTCTCTTCCAGACTTTCTCCAATTCTTGCTTTGATCCGTGGTGGTAACAAACCTCAACACTGGCCCCCTCAAGCTTTGGAAGCCTTCAAATCTCTCAAGGAAGCATTCTCCTCCGCTCCAATCCTTAGACACCCCGAACCTCTTCAACCCTTCTTCATCGAAGTGGACGCTTCGGACATTGGTGCTGGTGCAGTGTTATCCCAGAGATCTTCTTCTGACGGTAAACTTCATCCATGTGCTTTCCTTTCCAAAAAATTTTCTTCCCCCGAACAGAATTATGACGTTGGCAACCGGGAACTACTCGCTGTCAAGCTGGCCTTGGAAGAGTGGAGACACTTATTAGAGGGTTCATCTGTTCCGGTAACGATTTTTACTGACCATAAAAATCTCGAATTCATCCAGTCCCACAAACGTCTCAATCCCCGGCAAGCCAGGTGGGCACTTTTCTTTTCTCGTTTTAATTTTGTGATTACTTTTCGCCCTGGATCCAGGAACAGGAAGGCCGACGCATTGTCCAGAAGCTTCATTCCTGAAGATTCTTCCTCCAAAGATCCTGAACCTGTTGTTCCTTCCTCCAAGATTATCGCAACTTTGTTCCCTTCCTGTGCTCCTCAGTTACTCTCCGCTCAAGCTTCTGCTCCTGAAGAAACTCCCCTGGGTTTAGCTTTTGTTCCCCCTGAGTTTCGTCCTGCCATCTTGTCTCATGCTCACAACTCTAAACAGGCCGGTCACCCTGGGATTAAAAAGACTACCGAACTTTTATCTTGTCTGGTCTGGTGGCCATCTTTAAGGAAAGACGTTAAAGACTTTGTTTCCTCTTGTTACACCTGTGCCGTTGCTAAGTCTGGACATTCCCCCCCTAAGGGTTTTTTGTTGCCGTTACCCATTCCTTCTAGACCTTGGACTCATATTTCCATGGACTTTATTGTCGATCTCCCAAATTCTTCCGGCCACACTGTCATCTGGGTGGTGATCGACAGATTTAGTAAGATGGCTCATTTCACTCCTCTCCGCAAACTGCCATCTGCCCTGGAACTTTCTGTACTCTTCATCAAACATATTTTTCGTCTTCATGGTTTTCCTGCTGAAATAGTGTCTGATCGTGGTCCTCAGTTTGTGTCCAAATTTTGGAGGTCTCTGTGCAAAGCTTTAAATATTTCGCTTCAATTTTCTTCCGCTTACCATCCTCAGTCCAATGGGGCGGCCGAACGTGTCAACCAAGCATTGGAACAGTTCCTACGTTGTCACGTGTCCCTGTGTCAGGATGACTGGTCAGACCTTCTTCCATGGGCGGAATTTGCCCACAACAATTCCCTGCATTCTTCTTCCCAGAAGTCTCCTTTTTTTTGTGTTTTTGGTTTAAACCCGTTGGCATTTCCTCAGGACCTCCTACTTACCAACGTGCCTGCCGCCAATGATCAAGCAGCTCATATGATGGCCATCTGGCAGGCTACTGCCGCTAATTTGGAAAAGAGTGCTTCTTCTCAGAAGAAATTTGCCGACAAAAGGAGGATTGCTTCTCCAACATACTCTCTTGGCGACAAGGTTTTGTTGTCTACTCGTAATATTCGTCTCAAGATTCCCTCTCCTAAACTTGGTCCCAAGTTCATCGGTCCCTTTCCCATCATCGAGGTCATCAATCCTGTGGCTGTCCGTCTTCTTCTTCCACCCGAAATGAGGATCCCTAATGTGTTTCATGTGTCTCTTCTTAAACCTGCAGTTTCCTTCCCCTCTTCTTCTTCCACAGCTCCTGTTGTCGTCAATGATTCTTTGGAGTTCGAAGTTAATCGAATCTTGGATTCCCGCATTTCCAGGGGTACTCTCCAATATCTCGTTGAATGGAAGGGTTTCGGTCCTGAGGAGTGCTCCTGGGTAAAGAAGTCTGATGTTCATGCTCCCATCCTTGTCCGCAGGTTTCACAAACAGTTTCCTTCACGTCCTGGTCCCGGTGGTCCTGAGGCCCCCCCTAGGGAAGGGGGTACTGTAATGGAAACTCCGACTCCTACCCAAGATGGCGTCCAAGATGGCAACCTTCTGCTCCACCGCATGGCTCCTGCTGGGCGCCGTCCTGTGACATCAGCGCCTTCTCAATCCTGGATTGGTCGTCGGCGACGGAATGGACGCCAGCGTCAGAATCGGGCGCCGGCGTCAAGACGTCAGCGTGGGGACGCTGGCGTCAGCGTCTGACGCCAGCGCGTCAATATTTTGGCGCCAAGACTTGGACTATTTAAACCCCATTGCCCCTTTCTTCAGTGCCCAATTATAGGTTCCATTGACTTGTGTTCCTGGGTGTGACTTCTTACTTATTACTGATTATCCGTGTATTGACCTTTGCCTGTTTCTCGTATCTCCTTGTCTGCCGCCTGAATTTATATTTTTGCCTGTACCCTGACTACTCTTTTGGATAAACCCTTCTTGTACCTCGAACCTGGTTTTCTGTCTCCTCTTTGGTCCACTACTATTACTGCTGCGCCTTCGGGCCCCTTACAGTTTATAGTACTATATGAAGTATGGTATCATTTTCCAAGAGTTATTAGGGGAAATATTTGTATGTAGCAGAGGAAATTCTTGTGCTGTGCAGTTTTACTAGTTGATGCTATGAGATACATCCTAGACATAGAGTAATTATTATTCTAATATAATGAGGAACGACTGTTCAGTATTCATATTGCCTCCAAAATATCAAAATAAATAGAAGTTTTATCAATGGTGTGATACTTTAATAGAAATATCTTGTATGAAAACTCTTGAATCCAATATTTTGTATAAGATTATTTTGTAGAAATGACCTAATATGTTTATGACTCCTATTAGTTCCTAATATGTTTATGACTTCTGGAATTTTCATGAGAACTTCCTTTATTATAGCCAGGGGCAGAATATGTACTCATATGAATTGCTGATTAAAACTGCTCATTTCATATCAGAATGTTATTGTTACTGTAACAATAGCAATAGCGGTCTGGAATTAAATGCATTTATTGATTTCCCTTTCAGTATAAACTTAAAGGGACAGTTCAACTTGAGTTTAAAGGAGACACAGATGATTAGTGAAAACCCACATAATACTGTAGGCAATAATGAATAATATATGGTGCTGGTTTTGCTTTGGGCTTAACATGATTATTATCTTTAAAAATGGCCTCTTTATTGGAGCTCCCTATAGATCTGCTACAGTCCCTGTCCCTGTTTCAAATGAGATGTGGGTGTGTTCTTTCTGTCCCTACCAGAAGCACAGTAGGAGGGGGATAGCCAATCACAATCCTGCATTCACACAAGCTAGGCTTCAGTTTCCTATCAGGTCAGCCTAGATGTTGATTGGTTCCTATACTATAGTGCATTGTGATGAGTGCCGCTGGCCCCCCTGCATAGCCAGGAAAATGAGACGGTCTGAATAAAAACTAAAAACTATAATATCCAAGCCTAGTCACTGACTGAATGGCAAAAGAAAAAATAAATACAAATGGAAATCTAAAGTAAATTTCCTCACACCTCTGAACATCCTGGTTAAGGTGAATGAGCCCTATAATAATTTTTATATATAAGTCCCAGGCATACCAGAATACTTAGTACAGGTATGAGATCCATTAGCTGGAAACCAATTATCAAAAAATATGCGAAGACTGTCTCCCATAGATTCCCCTTTAACCAAATAATGTGACTAGTGATGGGTGAATTTGAGCTGTTTCTGTTTGCTAAAAAGTTTGCGAATTTAATGCAAAATTCGCAAAACAAATTGAAGTCAATGGGTGTCAAAATTATTTTGACACCCGTGACAATTTTTTTATATTATTTTGTCCAAATGCAAAGTCAATGGGCATTCAAATAATTTTGACAATTTTTAAATCCAACAATTTATTTTTTATATATTCTTTATTTTCCGTTTTTGATATGTAAAGTACACACATATAACATCAAGATTGATATGTAAGAGTTACATGCATACATAACTTGAGTGTATCAATCATGCATTAACACATTTTGCAAAACAAGAATCCAGGTGTAGCCATAATCACCTATACCATTTCCATAGTAATGAGTGCAGAAAGTTTGAACCATATTCCTTTAAGTAGAGTTATGTATGAACGTTACGCATAAATAACAAGGGGAGGGGGGGGACACAGTTCCAATACAATACCATTGGTTTCCCTCCCGAGCATGTGACATCCTATTAATTATCTCAAGGTCACCCTTTGCTTTCCTGGGTATACAGAGAGAGGGACAGGAAAAATCCAACAATTTTATGCACGCGACTATTCTGACACAAACTTGAATAACATAGTGATTGGGTGAACCCAAATGAAAAGGTGATATTGGTTGGATGCCCACAAGTGGGAGAAGCCAACATCTGTGAGCTTACATGAGTTTTCAAACCAACATGAAGTTTGTTCTCAAATTTCACTTCTTATTCTTAGCACCCCCATTTTCTAAGCACTTCTCCTACAGTTTATGGGGTACAACACCCAAACTCTCCACACTTCTTCGTCCTATAGTGGAGAAGGTTGTGATTTTCTAAGCAATCTCACCCTCTCTGAGCACACCAATTTTTCCATTGACTTTGACTTTCAATGGGGAAATTTCTATTGCTACTACTCTTACAGCTTTGAGGCTACACTTACCAAACCTGACTCATATACTCATGGGGTCAATGATTGAAAAGATGATATTTGTTGCATGCCCCAAAGAGGGCAGCGCTACAAACAGCAAATCATACTGAACCCATTAAATTTTAATAGGGGAAATTGAACCTTCTATTAACGCCATTGTCCCCAAACTTTTCACGGTTAGTCAAAAGATTTGTAAAAGTGGGTGGAGCCACCAACAGCCAATCTCATTTTCAGTGGGAAAAATGTAACTGCTGCCATTCTCACATGCTTAAAATTAGGGTCCCTAAACTTTGCACAGTTTGTCACTGGGTGATTATGTTTCAAGTTTAGAAAAGTGGGTGGAGCCAACAACAGCTGGTCATTTTTCACTTATAGACTTTCAATGGTTTAATCGGGAAGTAAAGTCTAAAATAGAATAACACTAGAAATGCTGTATTTTGTATACTAAACATAAACATGAACTTACTGCACCACAAGCCTAAGCAAACAAATGATTTATGTTTTCAAAGTTGGCCACAGGGGGTCACCATCTTGTAACTTTGTTAAACATCTTTGCTAGACCAAGACTGTGCACATGCTCAGTGTGGTCTGGGCTGCCAAGGGATTGTCAAAATCAAATAATATCTGCCAGAAGCCGATACAGAAAGACTGATTAATAATCAGAATATGCAGACTGAACTGGGTCCTGTGTTGTCATGTCATCTAATGTGGATTTTATAGTTTTTGTATTGTTTAATACAAATTTTCTCCAACTCTGCAGAACCAGTGGTTGCAGCAAAATAATCATTCAAATAGAAGTTTATCTGTTTATCTTTTTAAATCTGACTCCATGACTTTTGTCCCTGCAGCTGGAGTTGGAAACAGTAAAAGGGATGTAAGGGCAAAAAAATAAAATCCAACATTCGCTCTACAGGGAAACAAACAAAGCTTCTTGAGTTCTGCATGGCTGGGAAGTAAGGCGGGGGCTCCCCCTGCTGTTCATAAGTATGATTGTTTCCCTGCTCAGCAGTTAGGGACCATCTGACAATTCCTATCCACAGCAGTAAATGAAGGGAGAATTTCACTGTATACAGTCAGGTTTCTTATAAAAACAGCACACATTTTTTATTTAATTAAAGTATATTGGAGATAGGTTTCTTTTTCATTTAAGAAAGTAAAAATGGGATTTAATTTTTTTGCCTTTACGTGCCCTTTAAATTTAAACTGCTGTCATTCTTTAAATATTAATACCATGTTCCCCAAGTCATCGGGTAACTGCGGTTCAAGGTTAGAAAAAGAGTGCAGAGCCACCAACATCCAATCAGATTTTACCCATTGACTTTCAATGGGGAAATGGAACCTGCTGCCATTCTCATAGTTCTAACACCAGGGTCCCCAAACTCTTCACAGCTGGTCACTAGGGGACTGCAGTTTTAGGTTTGAAAAAGTGGGTGGAGCCACCAACAGATTTTCACTATTGAATTTTATTGGTTTAAATTTAAAATGCTGACATTCTCATACTATTTACACTAGGGTCCCCAAACTTTGCAGAGTTAGTCACTGGGTGACAGTAATTCAAGGTCTGAAAACACTGGGTAGAGCCAAACAGATTCCCCATGTTTTTCAAACCAACATGAAGTTTGATTTCAAATTTCCCTTTCTAGTTTGCATTTATTATTGTAATGACTTCTGTTTGTTCTATTAATTTACTCTTCGCTATATAAATAAAAATATACATATAAAGTGTATATTTGTGGGAGTGAGTGAATGGTTTTCAAACTTCAGTGACTAGAGTGTTAGTGAGTCTTATCAAAAATGGAATTTGATAAAATGGAATGAGACCTTTGTTCCCCAGATTCAGTTTTATATTATATACTATAATATAAATAATTATATACTCTTTCAAACCAAAGTAACAGTTTCATACCAAAATGTTGGAACTACTGTTACCTATTACTATATGTCATTTTATATAATCTGTAAGTACTAACAATGAATAAAGCATCAAATAGAACCAGGATACACACTATAGCACCTACATGTCTTTGCAATCATTTTCTCTAACTGACACCAAGTAGGGAAACATAGGAAAAATTATATTGTAATAGGCATTTTGTTTGTGAAAAACAGTTGATTTCTTGTTATATGTTATATGCCTGTATGCACATGTCACATACAAATTCAACAAACAAAGTTCATATTCAATATAAAACAGTATAGATGCTTGTGAAATTGCCCTAAAAGGTCTGAGAGCACAATTTCTATTTCCCTAAAACTGTTCGCTTCTGTGAGATGATCTTGGTACACAAACACAACAGGGCTTATTTTTCGAAAATAAAGGTACAAAGTGCAACAAGTAGGTTCTTGCCGAAATTTAATTTACTGATTGCCCACCAACGGGTCTTACAAACGAGCGATTTTAGCTGTGCTCCCCTGCGTTCCGGTTTCATGTGCTAAGCCTCAGGGAGTGCAGGAGTAGACGCACTGAATTCTTTTTAATGGGCCTGTACTCACACAGATGCATGTAAGTGCTGAATGCAGGTTGGGACACAGCATGTTGCATTTTTCCTGCGTTTGCCGCTTACATGCGTCTGTGTGAGTACATCCCCATTGAAAAGAATTCAGTGCGTCTACTCCTGCGCTCCCCTGCGGCTGAACGCATGAAACCGGAACGCAGGGGAGCGCAGCTAAAAACGCTCGTCTGTTAGAGCCCTTAAGCACATCTAGAACGAAATGCAAAGAGCTGCTTCTCTTTCCATATGCAGTGATTGGCAGCACTGAATTTGGAAGAGGTGGATGATGGGGGATACATTGGTATCCCCTGGACTTGGCAGCCCATGGTCAGGCATTAAGTACAAGGCTCCCTGGTGTCTTTATTCTAGCGCAGGTTGCAGTTAAAATAATGGTGCATGCTCAAGTACTCCCTTTATAGACTAGAGCAGAGCTGTATTCTGGTCTGGTGCCACCCTAGGCAGTGGACCTCTTTGCACCCATCAGTGCATGTGCAAATAATTTAGACAGAAGTGACGCTCATGCTCGTGATATCACGCCCCTACCCCTCACATCTGCTGGGGCAAGATGAGTTGTGTCCACTGCAATTTGCACACAGTGGATGGAAATTAGCATCTAATCTAGTAAATTAAGCAACTCCCATATGTATTAAATGACACTGATTTTGCCCAGGTGCAGCAACCAAGATGTTTGCTTCAAAAACATTAAATAATACCTGCTGATTGGCTACTAAAGTTTACAGCAGCTGGTCATACTTTGTGCCTCTTATTACATAACCCCAATAGGAATAAACAGAACTGTTATCGTTACTCCTGTATCATCAGACATCGTTTATTTACTTAACTTTTAATTTCATGTTAAAATGAAATTTAAATCTAAACAAGCTGACTACTGCTTATGTTAAGATAATATACAAAAATGAATTTGTGCCCATATGACATATAAAAATCGTAGTTACCAGAATAACATGACATAGCAAACTCTTCCTTGTCCAGAATTTAATATAGCTATTGAAACAATGCAGCAGAAACTCGCTGCCAAACACTTGCTTAAAACACAATATGATTAATTACTGTACAACTGAAAGATGCTTAGAATTTAGTTTTTTTAGATTAGGCATAGTGTGGATTTTGTTGTTGGAATGGTAATACCACATAAGGAAAATGCTTACCTCTGCACTCTGTTAAACAGGTCAAACAAGAATGATGACCGTCTGAACAAGAACCAAGGCCTGCGTGGTGTTTGGCTTATATAAGACTCTTAATAGGACAATGGTCACGTACCAAGGATAACGTTAGCTCTTTCTGATGTAATCCACCCTTTTTTTTGGATGAACCACTGTAAAACTATTTTCCTTTTGCTACAGATGGAAAAAAAAACATGATATTAGCATTAGTCATGGAGGAGCTAGCATTGATTCTAGTCGATCCTTGCCAGAATTTGCCTTGAATTAAATAATATGATTTATTTAAAATTTACATATTGCAGTATATAGAATGCAATATGCAGGACGTGAAAGCCAATGTTTTACGAAGATCACACAATCAGGTGCAAAATCTTAAAGGGATACTGTCATGGGAAAAAAAAAATTTTCAAAATGAATCAGTTAATAGTGCTGTTCCAGCAGAATTCTGCACTGAAATCTATTTCTCAAAAGAGCAAAAAGATTTATTTTTATATTTAATTTTGAAATCTGACATGGGGCTAGACATTTTGTCAATTTCCCAGCTGCCCCAAGTCATGTGACTTGTGCCTGCACTTTAGGAGAGAAATGCTTTCTGGCAGGCTGCTATTTTTCCTTCTCGATGTAACTGAATGTGTCTCAGTGGGACATGGGTTTTTACTATTGAGTGCTGTTCTTAGATCTACCAGGCAGCTGTTATCTTGTGTTAGGGAGCTGCTATCTGGTTACCTTCCCATTGCTCTTTTGTTTGGCTGCTGGGGGGGAAAAGGGAGAGGGGTGATATCACTCCAACTTGCAGTACAGCAGTAAAGAGTGATTGAAGTTTATCAGAGCACAAGTCACATGACTTGGGGCAGCTGGGAAATTGACAATATTTCTAGCCCCATGTCAGATTTCAAAATTGAATATAAAAAAATCTGTTTGCTCTTTTGAGAAATAGATTTCAGTGCAGAATTCTGCTGGAGCAGCACTATTAACTGATTCATTTTGAAAAAAAAAATTTTTTCCCCATGACAGTATCCCTTTAAGTACCAGAAAGCAATTTAAATTGCAAGCTCTAAAGAGGCAGGAGAGGAAGGCAAATAATCCAACTATAAAAAATGAAGACCAGTACAAAAGTACTGAGAATAGGAAATACTGTAACATAAGTTATTTAAAAGAACAGTAACAACTAAAAACTAAGTGTTTTAAATGAATGACAATAATAATGTAAAAATGTAGAAAACAGATAGGCTCTGTAGTATCCCATTGTATACTACACAGCTTCTCTGTTATCTGTTGTGCATTTTCTCTTTTTTAAGCTTTGAATGGCATCCCCCATGTGGCAGCTTATTTATATAAACTATAGCAGAGTTTCTGAAGCAAACAAACAAGTTGTATCAGCGCAGCACAACAGTACATTATATTTTCATTACTTTAAAACACTCTGTTTTTGGTGTTACTGTTCACAATCCTTTAAAGGGGTGGTTCTCATTTAAGTTAACTTTTAGTATGTTATAAAATTCTAATTCTAAGCAACGTTTCAATTGGTCTTCATTAATTACTTTTTATAGTTTTTTAAATTATTTGCCTTTTGCTACTGACACTTTCCAGCTTTCAAATGGGAGCCACTGACCCCATCTAAAAATCAATATGCTCTGTAAGGCTACATATTTATTGTTATTGCTAGTTTTTATAAGAATAGAGAGGGGATGCACACTCAATGAAGGAAATAACAATTGGTAAACAAAGTTGGTATTTGAATTTTTATTTTATTTTATATAGTGTATAGCAAACAAATATACATCAGACAAACTGGTATATTATGTACAACAGTATTAGCAGAAATATATACATACCACCAAGTTACAAGATCAAGACAAAAAGGGACAAACTACAGGGAGCAGATACACTTGCCAAAAATGAGAACAAATGGGGAATAACTTACTGTGGGGTCACTTGCACCTCATATTTCTTAAAAAAGAGAATTCTTGTTCCCTTTCCAATACTGGGAGTGCCCTCCATTAACTTATAATTGTTAGTTTTTATAACTTGTCTTTCTATTCAGACCTTCTATTCATATTCCAGTCTCTCATTCAAATCAATGCATGGTTGCTAGGGTAATTTGGACCTTAGCAACCACATTGCTGAAACTGCGAACTGAAGATCTGCTGAATATAAAGCTAAATAACGCAAACACCACAAATATTTAAAAAAAATGAAAACCAATTGCAAATTGTCTCATAATATCACTCTCTACATCATACTTAAAGTTAACTCAAAGGTGAACAACCCCTTTAATTACTTTTATTTTCTTTCACTGAGATGGAGCAGGGTCCCAGACATGACTTTGATTGATGATTGAAAATGGAAAATTAATATTTGTTTTAGCTAACTAAGGAAAACTTTCTAAATGTAACAAATTAAAAAATATATAATAAATTTAATCTGAAACAGTCAAGTTTTTGTTCAGTATCCTCCTATCATCAATCTGCAGTGAGCTCTGATATACTGTCTAGGAAAGGAGAGCACACAGCCATCATGCATTAGAGCTGTCAATCAAAGTCTGTGATTAAGGCGGTTATTTATTAAAATCCAAATTTATCTGGTCAGGCTTTTTGGGGCATGAACTTGAATTTTTTGTGTAAATAGAAACTTGAATTTTTTGAGATGTACAATGGGAGTGAACGGGAGATGTCCCTATCCCAATTTGATGATATTGTGGTTTGCACTGGGTTCAGCCCGATAATATTCAGGCAAAAACCTTTGCGATTCCACAAAAAATTATAAAATGATCCAATTTATTTGAGTTATTTTATTAATAAATAAGGTAAAATCTGGGGTTGACAGTTTGGTCCAGATTTTTTTTTAATTTAACCAATGAAATAAATTCGGATTTTAGAAAATAACCCCCTAAGCTTGTACAGGTATGGGTTGTTATCCGGAAACCCATTATCCAGAAAGTTCTGAATTACAGAATGGCCATCTCCCATAGACTCCATTTTATCCAAATAATATAATTTTTTTTTAAAAAATTCCTTTTTCTCTATAATAATAAAACCGTACTATGTACTTGATCTAAACTAAGATATAATTAAACCTTATTGGAAGGAAAAACCAGCCTATTGAGTATTTAATGTTTATATGATTTTCTAGTTGATTTAAGGTATGACAATCCAAATTACGGAAAGATCTGTTATCTGGAAAACGTCAGGTCCCAAGCATTCTGGATAAGTGGTCCCATACCTGTATTCAATTTTTGTGATAGTTCCCCTTGAATGATTCCATTCATTCAGATTGCACTCTCCTATCTAGCAGTGCTTGAGTGGAAAAAAAAATCTGGCCTGCCCAAAAATACTTGTAGACAAAGCAAGTGTAGTCCACTTTACTAACACCAATTTTTTTTTAACAAAATAAAAAGGTTGGATGTGGATCCTATTTCCTAAATACAAAAAGGAGTTTGAATGTAGAATACATTAGGGCTCATTTACAAATACAGCCACAATTGCGGTCACACTCGAAATTTATCATGTACTGTCTCTTTAAAAATTCGACTTCAACCATCTAAAATCTGTTGCTGTTTTAACCTATGGGGGACCTCCTAGAACCTACTTGGAGTCAATTGGTGGACTTTGAATAATCAAAGGTTTTTTTTTTTTGGGAAAAACTTTGATTTGAATTCGATCAAATGTGCTATTACTTTAAATTGTATGATTCGAATTTCGGCTGAATACGGACCTATTCGATTGAAAACTGACCTATTCAGCCAAAAAAAAAAAACTTCAACTTAATTTCAGTTGGTCTTTTTGAATTTCGAAGTTTTTCAAATTCGAAATTCAACCCTTGATAAATCTGCCCCTAAAACTGACACAATCATAGCCTAGTCTGTTCTAGTAAGGTCTGAGGTTTTCACTTTTTGTAGAAAACAGAATGTTCAATGGCTAATAACAAGCTTTCAATCTTGGCCACTGAACATTAAATATATAAAGGGTGGATGTGAATCCGGTCCCTAAAACAGAAAAAAGAGCTTGAGTGTATAACAAGCGACACTGACACAGTATAATTTTTATTTGCTACAATTTTAATCTACCCTGTCCATCCTCTTCATGTAGACACAATGTTACTTTACTATACAAATAAAAGGCCGCTGCTGACAAATATTACCCCTATAAAGAACAAATACAGGAACAAAGGAGTTTGTTATAATATATAGGTATGGCACCTGTTGTCTAGACCTATCCCTATCCATAATTTAGATCTTCATATCTTACCCTAGTAGAAAAACATGAAAACATTACATAAACCCAATAGGCTGGTTCTGCTTTCAATTAATTATTATAATTATATGTTATAAATAATTATATAATTATATCTTAGTTTGGATTATGTACAGGGTACTGTTTTATTATTACGGATGAAAAGGAAATAGTTTTTAAAAATTTGGATTATATGGATAATATGGAGTCTATTTGAGACGGCCTTTCCGTAATTTGGAGCTGGCAGGTGCCACTTAGTCAACTTACCTGTACTCCATAAAGAAAAACTGTTCTAAATTGCATATAACTGAAAGGCTGTTGCCAATTACCTGCTATCCAACTGGATGTGAACATTGTCTCTAAAAAGGAAAAAAAGTGTATAACATATTGAGAAAGAGTCTCACAGAAATGAAAATATTGAAGTAATTTTTGAAATAAATATTGATTTCAGATTTTTAATGGTTTTAAAGTTATTTCTTAAAGGGGAACTCCAAATCACGTGTGGGGATTGGATGCAGGCTGAGGACAGCTGGCTGTTCATACAAAGTAACAGTAGTCAGCCAGCTCAGCAAAGTAGTCAGAAAGTTCTGCAGGGGGCTAGGCTTAGGGAATTGTCAAAAACCAATAAAAATCATGAAAAGTCTGCATATTTTTTAAATGATGCATATTGCATAGTCGCTTGACTTTATCTTTACTTTTCAAAAAGCTCAAGTTATGTTTTTGTGGAGTTCCCCTTTAATATTATTTAAATATAATGCCCGAGATAACAAAGCAGAATAAATACTATGCCACATAGTATTATAAAATGAAGTGGGAATGCATTTATAATCACCCTGGGCATATGGCAGAATAAATACCGTGTCCAATGATAGTACACCAAAAATGCCCAATGGTTGACTATTGCCTCCAGGCCATATGGCAGAAAAAGCACTTCTCAATTCATTACCTTTATAACACAAGTGTCCAATTAATAGGTAATACTGTATGCATAGGACAAATATGAGAGACTGTACACTGTTCTGACTTTGCATAAATAATTTCTTTCCTGGGTTTCCCAATTTCTCTTTTGGTTGGCAAAATCATTCTTCAGTCTTGACCCTCCATCTGCCACTGGAACATCCCTCCCAAGTGACTAATTTACAAATTTGCTTTGCAATGCATGTGGGACTGCTCCAAATTCTGACTCACATACCAGCATCTGAAAGGGTTCCCTTTCCCCTCTGTATTTAAAGAACACCACTTCTGTCTTCACATGGCTTTTGCAACTCATCTATTACTACACAACAGCCCATGTACGCTTCCCTGGCTTCCGACCCAAACTCACTGTTTATATTAATATTATTGTCAGTGGTGAGCAAGGAAACACAG
This sequence comes from Xenopus petersii, assembly GCA_038501925.1. NCBI lineage: Eukaryota > Metazoa > Chordata > Amphibia > Anura > Pipidae > Xenopus > Xenopus petersii. The sequence continues at coordinate 40,181,497 of CM076676.1, read as the reverse complement.
AATATTTCCATAGGTCAAGGTCGATTACCGGAGATATGAAGCCAACAGCCTATTGGTACTTTGAGTCCTGGGGGGCGATCTTGGAACTGTTGCATTCCCATAAAGTATGTTTTGAATATAATGAGAAGTGTCCCTCAATAGTGGGTTATCTCTAAGAGTTTCCAAATCATACCACGTGGTATTTTGAAAGTATATGTGGTGAGATATTTAAGTGGGTGTGGGAGGCTATTGATGTAAGTGGTCCAAACAGAGAAGAACTTGTCTACCTGTTGTTCTTTTTTGGCGGTAGCTTCAAGCCAGTCCATATGAAAAATGTAGTGAAGCTTTTGCTTAGCCAGTGTAAGGGAGCGGTTGTCTTTAGAGAGCCATTGATGTAAAATTGCCTTTCTGGACGCTGCTGCCAACCTAATCGCTAGGTGTTTCTCTGCTCTAGTTAAAGTAGTATATTGTGTCACCGAGCTGAACATTGCCCATTCTACAGTGGGGTGAATCAGTTTGTGCCAGCCTCTTTTGAAGTTTTTCTGGTGTTTGACTCCCCTTGCCGAAGGTTTGGGGCATGTGCACCCGGGCCCAACGGTTACACTGGTAAGGTCATATAAAACGTTCTCAAACGCAGTAGATACTGGTTAAACAATTTGTTTATTTTGTTTATTTTCCCAGGCCTAGGGGGGCAGATTTTTAGGGGGCAGCGGAATCCCGCCCAACCACACCCACATTGGTTCAGAAGTACTAGGGAATTGCAGGAGATACAATAGTTTTTAAAATTCCATGTGCACCAATCCCCAGTACTCCAGACCTGATGCTGAAAATTTGCTCATGTGCACAAAAGAATGGGAGAGGGTGGGAGCGATGAACGGCAGTGCGCCTAGGGGTGCCTGCTATGTAAATCCAGCCCTGCAAATACCCCACTTATCAGGAATCCAACTTACTTTAGCCTGGGCTGGAGGCTGGTACCTCATTTTTTATTCAGTTGCTGTCTCCTTCTGTCACTTTTTCAAGCTAGCAGTAGCAGGACAGAAACTCCAAGTATGTGCTTGGATAAAAAAAATGGGCTCTGGTCCCCTTTGGTCCCTTGGAAGATTCTGCTAGAAACTCAGTGGATTCACTCCATTGTTTTCCGAGTTAAACAAGCAGGATTTTAACAACAGATCAAATCTGAACAATGACGCACACCTATACAACTTGTTATGGCAAAGATGCCTAATAGGAAAATTAAACATAAATTATAATTGTTGAAGCCGTCTAAATTGTTCAACAGATTAAAACAAATGAATTAAAACCATATCATACAACCAAACCACCGAACAACGCTCAGCGAACATTACAAGGTTCTAAAGTAGTACAAACATAAAGCAAGCGGTCAACACCAAGAATATGTAGACATACCAGTTGAACCACTAAGGATAAGCTTTTAATTGTAACAAGCCCAGAGTATGTGATTTGAAACTAGAGTCAATTTGATCCCAGAATATTGACCAAGTTTCAGTAAATGATTGTTTGAGATGTGATTCTGCTGATTTCACCCTTCTTTTTTCTTGTCAGCAGAGTTGGTTTAGAAGAGACAGGATGTCTGCCAGTGAAGGAGTGGACTCAGACAGCCAATTTAAGAACAGTCGTTTTTTAGTAGCAGCTGTAAACAACAAAATTAGTCTAGACAATAAATCACTCTGGGATTTGGGTTGCCCCTTCGGATGGGATGCTGGAAAATCCAGATGTAGGAGTGCAAATTCTGGCTTAGTTTAATATTAAGCTTACATTTTAGGATTAACCATGTTTCCAAAGATAACCATACCTTTAATTTCTTTATTTTGGACTACAATCAAGCCACGCTTAATGAGCATGTACTTAGAGTAATCACCAGTCTTCAGGTTGTTGTGTCTTTTAAACTCAGGCAAAGTTACCATTGGCAGGATCTACCTTCATCAGTAAAGGTCAATTATTCCTCTTACTAGAGAGGAAGGAATGATAGCCCATTTTAGAATTTCTCCACATTAGTTGTAGAGGCATAAATTGGATCTGCATGTGGTTAAAATGGTGGCCCAAAAACAAGAATTTCCTAGTGAACAGTGAGTCTCTGATTCGTTTTGAAAACAGTGAAAACATTTTTTATGAACAGCTGCTAAGCTGTTAGTTTCATGAAAAATTTAAAGTTCTGGATTAGTAAATAATTTTCCCCCAGATATCCTCTAGATAAAATATCTAGTGATAGAAGGCACTAAAATCAGGAACCTTCAACCCCTCAGTTTGTTAGGACATTGTAACTTGGAAAAAACAATTTTAGGTTTCTTATTTCTCCATATAAAATTGTTCAAAGATGAATCCAGTTTTTGATTATATCAGAGTGCTTTACTAAAAGCGACAAATTTATCATCGGGTAGATAAAAAAAAGCTATCTTCCCTTTTCAATTCAAGGGAGCATTTTTCCAATTATTGCAAAGAGAAAGCACCTTATTAAAAGCTGGAGTGAGATTACAAGCATAGAGCTTCCTCAGATCTGATGGAATTGTGAGCCCTAAGTAAGTTAAATAAGATTTGGGTTTTGTAAGATTCAATTTTCATAGGAGGGATCCTGAAATAGTTACATTAATATTTATAAGTTCTTGTCACAAATTGGCACCCTAAATCCAGAACCAATGCTAGGCTCCCAGGTCTCGGCCCTTGCTTCCGCCTTTAACAGCTGCCTATCACTTCGGGAGGAGCCCTCGGCTAATTGGATGCCGCCAGGTCTTAAGAGAGGAGCCAAGCTAAGGGTTCTGGACGAGCAGAGGGGCACGATCGTTAGCAAAGTCTTTTTGGGCAGAAGGTCACAATACAAGGAGCAGACAGAAACGTAGTCAAACCAGGCCAGGTCGGTGCAGGCAGAATTGAGGCGAAGTCAGACAGGCAAGGGTCAAAACCAGGATATTAATCAGAAGAGTCAGACAGGCACAGGTCGGAATACCAATATCAGAATAGTCGGTTACCAGGCAGGGGTCAGGATCACAGAAGTCAGAATAACCAGGCAGGCAGGGGTCAAAAACAGGAATCAGATACACAGGAATATACAGAAACACCCAGGAACTCTCACAAGATGAACCAATGGGCAATAAAAATTACACAAAAGTCCCTTTAAATATTTGAATTTAGCGCCATTGCACGCTGACGTCAATGCGCATAGGAAACCAGGAAGTGTGCACCCTAAGGCAATTCATTCACGGCAGAGGAGGAAGAAACACGCAGCGGGCGTCCCCACCGGAGGCACAGCGGGCCTGGCGGGCGGGCATGGCGGGCGTCCCCGCCGCCCCACTAGACCACCAGGGTGAGTTTTCCTCACATTACAGCCCCTCCTTGAGGAGGGGCCACTGGACCCCCAGGTCTCTCAGAAAACTTAAGGTGGAATTGTTTCCTGAGACGTTCAGCCTTTACATCATAAACAGGAACCCAAGAATTCTCCTGAGGGCCGTAACCCTTCCATTGTACTAAATAATGTAACTTACCCTGCACAAGGCGAGAGTCAAGGAGTTCTTGGACTACAAATTCTGGCTGACCTTCTACCAACACTGGAGGAGGAAAGGATTGCAGACGGACCTGTGAGGCTGAATTCAAAACAGATACGTGAAAAGAGTTAGATATCTTAAAATTATCGGGTAGTTTGAGACGGACAGGATATGGTCCAGAAGGTAACAATACAAGGAGCAGACAGAAACATAGTCAAACTAGGCTGGGTCGGTGCAGGCTGTATGCAGGCTAAGTCAGACAGGCAATGGTCAAAACCAGGATATCAATCAGAAGAGTCAGACAGGCACAGGTCGGCATACGGATATCGGTTACCAGGCAGGGGTCAGTATCACAGAAGTCAGGGTAATGAAAATTACACAAAAGTCCCTTTAAATATTTGAATTTGGTGTCATTGCACGCTGACGTCATCACGCCCACCTCAATGCGCATAGGAAACCAGGAAGTGTGTGCCGCGTGTGCCCTAAGGCAACTCATTCGCGAACGGCAGAGAAACATGCGGCAGGCGTCCTTGCCGGACCACTAGACCACCAGGGTGAGTTTTCCTGACAGTTCTGCTTTATTGGCATTTATTTTGTAGCCTGAAAATGACAGTAAAGTGTATGTTTGGAGCAGAAAGTGTTTTACAGCAGCAGTTTGCCCGCAAGTTAGCAATCAAACTATATAAGATAAGAATACATCAACTGTAACAAATAGGAATGGAATGTGAGCCAGACGACATCCCATCCTCATTGTAACAAGCAAACAAGTTCAGGCAACTGTTGCAACAGTGTATCTAAAACATAACTTTTAATCTTAGTTGCAATAAAAACCTCTCCAGCACAACCAACAATGACTCGCAGCATATTCAAATCATAGCTGTGTTAAATAACACTTAATTAAAAACTAGTGCATAGAGTGGATCGGTGGTGGATATTCTGGATTAGTCAGTAAAAGATTCTAATATCCGTGATGCTAATCTGGCGTTATGTGGGTTGGTAATACAGCTCCAGTCACCATTGGTGCCCACCCTTCCACCCCTCCCTTCATAGACACCCTGCCTAGCTACGTTGGGAAGAGTGGGAGCTATCCACACCACTTTCCACCTACGCCGCACTACGCGTTTCGCTGCCTAGCAGCTTCGTCAACGGCATAAGTGCTGGCCACGCTCCACTTTCCACCTTAAATGGGCAAATGTCGGCGTCTTTGCGCCGCTTGGTTCCGGATGTGGGTCTGACGTCACTGCCGGTTAGCCGCCGTCAGTCCTTCACAGTGTTGGCGAAAGAGCGTGTCTCCTGCTTCATTCCCCAGCATTACATGTACTTTGTCAGTACAGGTATAGGATCCCTTATCCGGAAACCCAATATCCAGAAAGCTCCGAATTACGGAATGGCTGTCTCCATTTTATCCAAATAATCCACATTTTTAAAAATGATTTCCTTTTTCTCTGTAATAATAAAACAGTAGCTTGTACTTGATCCCAACTAAGATATGATTAATCCTTATTGGAAGCAAATCCAGCCTATTGGGGTTATTTCATGTTTAAATGAATTTTTAGTAGACTTAAGGCACTAAGACCCAAATTACAGAAAGATCCATTATCTGGAAAACCCCAGGTCCCGAGCATTCGGTATAACAGGTCTCATACCTGTACTTCACGTATTTCAATGCTGGCATTCCTAGTTACTGGTGCTATGTGGAATGCCTTACTATTGAATATGATCGCCCTTTATTTGTGCCCAAATTGTCAAAGTGACTACTTATTATCAGTAATTTAGTCTGAACGTAATCTATGCCCGGGAAATAGTGGAATACATATTAAAAAATGGAGATTAACTTTTTTGATATTTAAATACAGTTTTTATGTATTTTACATAGCAGAATGGTACATGTTTAATATTTGAAACGTGAAAAAAGGTTATCACCTCCCCTTAAATTGATGCCTGTAAATTTCCATTAAAGAAAAGGTGTGAAGGTAAATCCTTCATTTAATCCGTTCGGGGCTTTACTTCTTAGCCAGTAGATTGTAATAACTTTCTGTTGATGTCCCCAATTCTGGTTATAGACTTGATGTGTTCCACACCAGTGAATTTTATCACTGATGTGTTGCCATTATGGAATTGATTAATGTGATTGGCTACTGAGGTGTTTCTTTTATGTAGCACATCACCTACAGTATATGCTCCAACACTCTACGACTAAACTCCCTTTTTGTTTTTCCGACTTAGTTTTTGCCACATTCACAATTCATTATGTATATGACCCCTGTTTCTTACAGTTTATGAAATGTTTGATAATGTACTCTTTAATATCGGATCTACCTTGTACCTTGTTTGTTTTATTGATCCAGGGGCACGCTTTACAGATAGCACATTTATGGCATCCTTTAGTTTTATTGGTCAGCCAGGTTGATTTTGTTGTACTACTATAGTGGCTCCGAGTTAATTTATCTTTCAGATTCATACTACGCCTAAAGATCACCTTTTTGAGATCATCATCCTGTTCTAAAATGTGCCAATATTTATTGAGGATTAGTTTAATTTCCTCATGTTCAGCACTGAAGTCGCCTATTATCCTAATAACTTTAGGATGTTCATTTCTGTTTTTATCTAGAACATGTTTTCTTGGGATTAGAAGGGTATTTCTATCTGCCTCCAGAGCCTTTTTAAAGAATTATGGCTGTAGCCTCTTTGTTTGAACCTTAAATATAACTTTTTAGCTTCAATCTTGAAGTCATCACGTGTGCTGCATAGTCTCCTTACCCTCAAATACTGACCTGTTGGAATGCCTCTGATGGTATTTAGAGGGTGTTGGCTCTTAGCATGTAGGAGATCATTGATGGCTGTCTTCTTCCTATATAGTGTTGTTTGTATATTATTATTGGCACCTCATAAAATACAAATGTCCAAGAAATCTACACTATTTCTATCAATGTCTGCTGTCACTTTAAGATTGATTGTATTGACATTCAATTTGCTCACAAATTCATGAAATTTCTCTTGTGTTCCGGACCATATGAGTATGATATCGTCAATGTAGCTAACCCACATTGGGATATGTTGTGTGTATTCAATGAGTTAGTCTCCAAATACATAGTTACTGTCCCACCACCCCAGATAGATGTTGGCATAGCTGGGGGCACACATGCTTCCCATGGCGGTGCCCCTGATTTGGTGATAGTATTGTGAATTGAAGGTAAAATAATTATGCTTATGAATAAATTCAAGGAGTTCAACCACAAATGTATTGTGTTGTGTATATTGTGGGCCTCTCTGTCTTAGAGTGTCTTTGATTGCTCTCAGTCCCACCTCATGGAGAATGCTTGTATATAGTGACTCTACGTATAAGCAGGCAATGAAGTCATGGGTATTTAGACTAATGCCTTGCAAGTGCCTTAAGGCATCCATAGTATCTTGGACAAAGGACGGTAGGTTGCCCACAAATGGTTTGAGGATGGTGTTGACATAGATGCTCGCTGGTTCGGTAAGGCTTCCTATCCCAGAGACTATCGGGTGACCTGGAGGTGCCGTTATGCTTTTATGTAATTTTAGGAATCGTGTAGAATGTAGGAATTACTGGAAATTTGACAGTTCGAAAAGTATGTTCATCTTTGTTAATGAGTTGATTCTCTCTACCCTTTTTTAAGATGTCAAATAGTTCGAGCTGAAAGGTTGTTGTCAGATCGTTCTTTAGTTTCGAATAACATGTGTTATCAGTAAGTTGTCGTAGACACTCCTGTACATAAGCAGTTGTATCTAAAATTACTATATTGCCCACCTTAACGATTGGTTTGATCGTAATATCCTGGTTTCTTTCTAGCTCCCTTAAACCTGCTCTTTCTTTCCATGTCAGATTATGAGGATTATGTTGCCTCTCTTTAATTTTATTATGAAGATGTTTGAGATCTGTAGTGCAACCTTCAATAAATACTTCAACCCTGGGGCATAAATAGTTGGCGGGAGTAAAGTTGCTTTTATGTCTTAATGCCGTAAATGGGCCTTTAACTGTCTCCCTATATTGTTCATTATCCTCCAATAAATAACACAAGTCTTGGAGTGCTTGATGTTCCTCCACTGTCAGGGTATCATGTTTAGAATCCTTACTAAAATATTTATGTAGTAACAGTTTCCTCCCAAATAGATTTAAATCTTTAATCCAATTAAAAATATTAAATGAGCAAGTTGGTGCAAAGGATAGTCCATTTTGCAAAGCCCTCATTTGGTTGTTATTTATAGTACTGTTGGAAAGATTAAATACTTGGCACATATTAGAACAGGATGATGATCTCAAAAAGGTATTAGGTGAAAGACCAACCGTCACCTTTAGGCGTAGTATGAATCTGAAAGATAAATTAACTCGGAGCCACTATAGTAGTACAACAAAATCAACCTGGCTGACCAATAAAACTAAAGGATGCCACAAATGTGCTACCTGTAAAGCGTGCCCCTGGATCAATAAAACAAACAAGGTACAAGGTAGATCCGATATTAAAAAGTACATTATGAAACATTTCATAAACTGTAAGACAACAGGGGTCATATACATAATGAATTGTGAATGTGGCAAAAACTACGTCGGAAAAACAAAAAGGGAGTTTAGTTGTAGAGTGTTGGAGCATATAGGTGATATGCTACATAAAAGAAACACCTCAGTAGCCAATCACATTAATAAATTCCATAATGGCAACACATCAGTGATAAAATTCACTAGTGTGGAACACATCAAGTCTACAACCAGAATTGGAGACATCAACAGAAAGTTATTACAATGTGAGGTGCAATGGATATACTGGCGAAGCAGTAAAGCCCCGAACGGATTAAATGAAGGATTTACCTTCACACCTTTTCTTTAATGGAAATTTACAGGTATCAATTTCAGGGGAGGTGATAACCTTTTTTCACATTTCAAATATTAAACATGTACCATACTGCTATGTAAAATACATAATAACTGTATTTAAATATCAAAAAAGTTCATCTCCATTGTTTAATATGTATTCCACTATTTCCCGGGCATAGATTACGTTCAGACTAAATTACTGATAATAAGTAGTCACTTTGACAATTTGGGCACAAGTAAAGGGCGATCATATTCAATAGTAAGGTATTCCACATAGCACCAGTAACTAGGAACATGCCAGCATTGAAATACGTGAAGTACTGGCAAAGTACACATAGCAATGAAGCAGGAGACACGCTCTTCCGCCAACACTGTGAAGGACTGACGGCGGCTAACCGGTAGTGACGTCAGACCCACATCCGGAACCAAGCGGCGCAAAGACACCGACATTTGCCCATTTAAGATGGAAAGTGTAGCGCAGCCAGCACTTATGCCGTTGACGAAGCTGCTAGGCAGCGAAAAGCGTAGGGCGGCGTAGGTGGAAGGTGGTGTGGATAGCTCCCACTCTTCCCAACGTAGCTAGGCAGGGTGTCTACGAAGGGAGGGGTGGAAGAGTGGGCACCAATGGTGACTGGAGCAGTATTACCAACCCACATAATGCCAGATTAGCATCACGGATATTAGAATCTTTTACTGACTAATCCAGAATATCCACCACCGATCCACTCTATGCGCTAGTTTTTAATTAAGTGTTATTTTAGGGACATGGTCCTGCACAGCTATGATTTGAATATGCTGCGAGTCATTGTTGGTTGTGCTGGAGAGGTTTTTATTGCAACTAAGATTAAAAGTAATGTTTTAGATACACTGTTGCAACAGTTGCCTGAACTTGTTTGCTTGTTACAATGAGCATGGGATGTCGTCTGGCTCACATTCCATTCCTATTTGTTACAGTTGATGTATTCTTATCTTATACAGCCTGAAAATTACCCAAATTCTTGGAGAAATTCACAGATTTCCCCTAATGAGTCATCGGCATTTTGAGTAATCAATAACAGGTCATCTGCAAAAGCAAGTGATTTCAAATAAACTTTGTTAATTTTGATACCATGGAAAGAGTTCATGTTATTTAACACTCTAATCAATGGTTCAAGTGAGATATTAAAGAGTAGTGGGGACAAGGGGCACCCCTGTCTTGAATCCTTGAAAATTTTAAAGGAGGGGGATCTCACTCTGGCTATTAGTACCTGGGATTCAAGGGAAGAGTATAAGTATCTAACATAGCTGGAAAAGGGGCCCGTAATCCAAAAAAGCTCTAGGCAATTGAAAAGATGAACCCAAACCACATTATCAAATGCCTTTTCAGCTTCAAGACTGCCTATAGTGCATGGGAGTTTGTGACTTTTGGCATAGGAAATAGCAGAGAGTAGTGCTCTAATATTCTTTATGCCAGACCTCTTCCTTAGAAAATCATTCTAGGATTTAGAAATAACTTTTGGAAGGATTAAAGAACCATTGAGTTTCTAGCAGAATTTCAGTCATTCTCCTGTTAACTTTATATATCACATTGATGTTTTTTTTTTAATTCTCAGATTGCCACCTTGAAAATACAGAAACGTATCATACAGGTATGGGACCTATTATCTAGAATTCTAGAGACCTGGGGTTTTCCGGAAAACTGATCTTTATGTAATTTGGATCTTTATACTTTAAGTCTACTAGAAAATCATTTACACATTAAATAAACCCAATAGGCTGGTTTTGCTTCCAATAAGGATTAATTATATCTTTGTTTGGATCAAATACGAGGTACTGTTTTATTATTACAGAGAAAAAGGAAATCATATTTAAACATCCCTCGGTCAGACTGATTCTGCTCTGAAGTTTCGGAGTGAAGGAACTGAGAGGATGGTTAAAGCATTGTTTCAACTGATTCATTAAAAAAAATGAATCCTTCCTTTTCAGCAATAATTGTATATCCTTCTTGACAACTTCTGAGCCAATAAAAATATAAAATAAAAATTAATTCTACTTTTGAACAGAAGCAAAATGAGTCATGTTGGCATTATACAAATACTTTTTTTCCCCTCAGGTTCTCAGCTCTCTTCTTATTCAACTACTCCCTGGTTGCTTAGGTAATTTCAACCCTAGCAACCACATAACTGCTGAAATTCCAAACTGGAAAGTTACTGAACATAAAGTGAGATAATTAAAATAATAATATAGGAAGACCAATAGCAAACTCTCTTAGGGGCATGTTTACTAAATTTGGAGATATATATCTGGAGAGATTTCTGGAGATGTTGCTCATCGCTACCAATCAGCAATTAGATTTAAACAGCCACCTATAAATTAGAAACCAAAAGCAAAGATCTGATTGGTTGCTATGGGCAACATCTCCAGAAATCTCTCCACATATCTATCTCCAATGTTAGTAAACAATGAATGTTATTCTTTATACAGTATACTAAAAGTTTTCCTCATCCAAATTCCAGGATATTACGTTCTCTTATCTCACATGCACAATTGCTTTGTCATTTTCACTAGCAACGAATTTCAAGTTTTACTTTGTCTCTGCCATAAACATATATAGGTATGGGACCTGTTATCCATAGTGCTTGGGACATGGGTTTTTCTGGATAATAAATCTTTCCATAATTTGGATCTTCATACTTTAAGTTTACTAGAAAATCATGTAAACATGAAATAAACCCAATAGGCTGATTTTGCTTCCAATAAGGATTAATTATATCGTAGTCGGGATAGAGTTCAAGGTACTTTTTATTATAACAGAGAAAAAGACAATCATTTTTAAAAATTTGGATTATTTTAATATAATGGAGTCTATGGGAGACTGCTTTTTCCGAAATTTGGAGCTTTCTGGATAACGAGTTTTCAGATAACGAATACCTGTACCTATTATTAATATCGGCAAGACATGGGCTTTCACTTGTCACACCTACAAACATACCATTGGTGTTAATACAATAGTGCATAGGGTAGATCTCGGACATTTTGGCAGTTATAGGAAATATTTATTGGTTTCTAACTTCACAATATTAGGCAACCCTGTTCTATTGATCACAAACAATGTTCTATCCCATGGCTACATTTTTTGTCAATTTCCCCCAGATTTCACAGCATCAGCTAATCTGCATTGACTTATTGCATGGTTTTAACATTAGAAGGGTCTTTAGCTGCACACCATTCAGTGAGTCATCTTTCCCATTTGGACTTTTCCTACTGCAGAGCCTTAAAATGCTCTGGTTTTTTACACAGTGACAGATTTATTAAAGTATGTAAACAATTATCAAACATTTTCTTTACTTGGATGAAATAAGCATTTTAGAATGCTCAATGTCAATTTGCAATTTGATTTGATTAATGATTCTGAGTAATGGTTGACCCTGGCACCTCATGCAGAGTTCTAACATCCCATATTAAAGAGTGGTGCTTAAAGCAATCCCAAACTCCCAGAGGTAACAAATCTTAAAATGAAAACCAAAACCTGTTTGGCACTGGCTGTTACGTTCAAAAGTAAGCTTTCTGATTTATAGGAGCTACGTGGCCCTGAAACCAGTGCAGATTAAAGGGGTGTTTCACCTTTAAGTTAACAATGTTATAGAATGTAGTGATGGACGAATTTGCGTCGCTGAAAAAATTGTGGCGTTTTGCAAATTTATTCGCCGCAAATTTCGACTGGTGAATAAATTCGCCCATCACTAATAGAATGGCCAATTCTAAGCAACTTTTCAATTGGTCTTCATTATTTATTTTGTACAGGTTTTTAATTATTTCCGGGCTTCTTTTTAGTCTTTCCAGCTTTCAATTGGGGGTCGCTGATCCCATCTAAAAACAAATGCTCTGTATGCAAATGTATTTTGTTATTGCTGCTTTTTATTACTAATCTTTCTATTCAGGCTCTCTCATCCTATACTGCTACGCAGAAGTATTACAAAAACCAGGTAGTTGATGGATGAGATCAGGAGTGTGTGAATTTAATGCATGTTTGCTCAGGTAATTTGGACCCTAGCAACCAGACTGCTGAAACTGCAAACTGGAGAGCTGCTGAATAAAAAGCCCACAATAATAAAAAAATTAAAACCAACTGCAGATTGACCCAGAATATCATTCTCTAAATCATACTTAAAGTTTACTCAAAGGTGAACAACCCCTTTAGGGCTCTTACAGACGAGCGTTTTTACCTGCACTCCCCTGCGTTGCGCTTTCTTCCATTCAGCCGCAAGGGATCGCAGGAGTGGACACACTGAATTATTGTCAATGGGATTGTACTCACACAGACGCATGTAAGCGCTAAACGCAGGTTGGGACGCAGCATGTTGCATTATTCCTGCATTTGGCGCTTACATGCATCTGTGTGAGTACAGCCCCATTGACAATAATTCAGTGTATCTACTCCTGCGGTTGAACGGAAGAAAGTGCAATGCAGGAGAGCGCAGGTAAAAACGCTCGTCTGTAAGAGCCCTTAAAGGCAAAAATCTTCCTGATTAGGCACACAAAGTAGTTGCAGACAGGGCCGGATTTACATAATGGGCGCCCCTAGGCCCACTGCTGTTCGTCAACCCTTTCCCCTTCCTTTATTCATGCAGATTTTCATCATTGGGACTGGAGCAATGGGGATTGGTGCACTGGAAATTTTTATCGTATCCCCAGTGTTTTTGAACCAATGTGGGTGTGGTTGGGCAACATGCCGCTTCCTAAAATTCTGCTGCCCTAGGCCCGGGCCTTGGTGGCCTTTCCACAAATCTGGGCCTGGTTGAAGAACTCATTCAATTAACACAGGTGAGTTCAAATATAACAAGTGCTGGAGAGTGTCTGTATGTAGGGAACTTCACCTGCACGGTTGCTTGATTTCTGCATTGTCTGAAGGCCAAAAGTTTAGTAAAGTTCAGCAGTCTGGTCATTTACTAGAGGATAGAACCAGTAACCAGGGATGAGGCAGAGGCAAAGTCAGAATATAGACTGGGTCATGCACAGAAATTGAACGCAGTACCAAGGAAAATACAAGCGTGAGGTTAGACAGGCCAAGATTCAACACCACTAGCTGAATTATTGGAACACACTGACTTTCTAGTTCCCAATTTCCTAGGAACACTTAGGTCACACACAGAAACCTGTTTTCTTAGGCAATGTGCCTCACTGGGCAGTATCTATACAAGGCTTCCAAAATATGCTGGTTGGAGGTAGAAAAGTAACCATTAACCCCTATCCTGCTGGACCGAATTCCTGACACAAGGGATATTTTACAAAACTGGCTCGATTGCCCGTAGCCAACTAAAATCTACATTTAGTTTTAAAAGTCTGCTACAAGTAATAACATGAAAGCAGAAGCCTGATTTGCTACTTGTACAGTTGTGTTTTAACCACTGATCCACTAAGTAATGTTTTACCCAAATTTAGTTGTTACCAAACTAATGAAAAAATTCACACAGGTGGGCTATTTCTACCCAGGTGCTTCAACTGACAGTGACCAGTTAGCTTTGATAAATCTGATTGGCTATGTTTAAACATTAATTAAAACCAATAGGATTGTTTTGCTTCCAATAAGGATTAATTATATCTCAGTTTGTATAAAGTACAAGATACTGTTTTATTATTACAGAGAAAAAGGAAATCATTTTTGAAACTGAAATGTAAATGAATTGAAATGTAAATGTAGGAACAAGACTTCAGTAACTACAGGTATGGGATCTGTTATCCAGACCTGGGGTTGTCCAGATAAGGGGTCTTTCCCATACTTTAAGTCTACTAAAAAACATTCACAGGGAATGTCTACCCAAATAAATTAAATGTTTGCCTAACAAAAGAAAACATGATTCTAAGCAACTTTTGCAAAATATATTACAAACGTTCCATGGTTTATAATTTATTTTTATATGTATTACTACTGAAAGCAGCGTTGGTCCCTGTCTATTCTCTGCCCTGGTGGCTCAGACTGTTGATACAATGTAAGACAAGGCAGCTGATTAACAGACCTGGCTTTGCTGGGGAACATTGCAACATTGCTTAAAAAGTAACAACCAAGAGTTAAACAAATGAAGCATTTAAAAAATAAATGTATATTGAAAAGTTGCTGAGAATTAAGTTTTATTTTATTTGGCAAATGTTTATTTTGGGGTTGACTTGTCCTTTAAATATCTGTTATACCCAAAAGGCTGGTTTTGCTTCCAGTAAGGATTTAATTATATTTTAGTTGGCATCAAGTACTGTTTTATTCCTGCAGAGAAAAATTAATTCTTTTTTCTTTTTATGAAAATGGAGTTTATGGGAGATCGCTTTCCTGTAATTCTGAGCTTTTTGAATAATGAGAGGGAGGGGGTTGCAGTAGAGGAGGGACACCGGGCTCCTCGGAAGATTATTGCTAGGTGGGTGGCCAGCGAGCCCAAGTTACCTGCACTAGAATCAGACTCAAGTTTGGACAATGTGAATCATTGAAGTCTGTTCCATCGGTAGTGTAATTTGGGTATTCTGAGTGTGTCTTTTTCCACTGCCACAGCAAATCTGGCATTGAAAGCATCATTATATTTGTGCAATGGAGCATGAGATAAATGTAATACATTCACCAGATCCAATCTACCACTGTATTAAACTTATATACAGGTATGGGATCTGTTATCCAGAAACCCGGATTATCAAGAAAGTTAAGAATTACGGAAATGCTGTCTCCTGTAGACTCCATTTTATCCAAATAATCCAGATTTTTTAAAAATGATTTCCCTTTTCTCTATAATAATAAAACAGTACCGCATACTTAATCACAATTCAGATATAATGAATCCTTATTGGAAGCAAAACCAGCCTATTGGGTTTATTTAATGTTTACATGATTTTCTAGTAGATTTAAGGTGCGAAGATCCAAATTACAGAAAGAGCTGTTATCGGGAAAACACCAGGTTCAGAGCATTCTGGATAACAGGTGCGATACATTTAGTACATTTACAACTAAAAGGAGTGGTTCACCTTTTAGTTAACTTTAGTATGTTATAGAATGGCCAATTGTAAGCAACTTTTCAAATGGTCTTCATTATTTGTTTGTTTTTGTTTTTTAATTATTTACCTATTTCTTTTGCGAATTTTATAGTTTGCGCCAATGCAGAGTAAATGTAATAAAAGTTCTTACTGAAAAAGTCTTTAATCTTTGCTCCAAAAGATTACCACACCTTCAAGCACTTCTTAAGAGTGTGCAATTAAAATTCGCAATTTGCAATTAAAATTCGCAAAGTGCAATTAAAGTTCGCAATGCGTTAACAGTAGTGATGGGCGAACTTCTCCCATTTCGCTTCCCTAAAAAATTCGCAAATTTCCTGCAAAATTTTCAAAACATCGAAAAATTTGCGAAATCGGAAAGTTCACAGGAAAAAAACTTGAAATTCTGCCGTTTTCATGAAATAATTGTGATATTTGGAAATTTTCACTCAAAAATCGTGAAATTTGAAGGTTTTCACAAAAAAAAAATCATGAAATTTGAAAGGTTTCACTGGCAAATTTCCACACGAGGTTACCGAATTTATTTGCCAGCGCCGAAACGCGTATATTCGTGCCAGGTGAATTCATTCTCCCATCACTAATTAACAGATTAAGGAGCAATATTACATTGTGAGAGGTGGATTTTAATTCTTTTTGGTGCAAATTGTTTTGCTCTTTGTGACTTTTATTACATTCACCCCTTAAAAGTTAAGTCAAAGGTGAACAACCCCTTTAAGCTTTCTGCTCAGCAGCCCATAGCAAGCTTCATACTGACAGTCCTGTCTTCGTCCCAGTTTCTATTCCACCCAATACAATCTGCCTCAGCCTTCTATAGATTTACTCTATATCTCACTTGTGTTGCAATACAGGATCATATTTCCCCTGATTCTCTCAGATTACCCAGTATCATTGCACATATTTTACCATCTTTCATGAAAAATAACTTTCCTTAGTTTTGAGACATGAAGTCTCTGACACACACATTGGTTGATCATGAGTAGGTGGGTTGGAGGCATGTAGGCGTCCTCTCGCTCGCCCCCTTTCTTGCATGTCGTTATTACGTGTAAATTCGAGAGCATCAGCATGTGCAACCAACATGGAGGCCCTATGGTAAACGGTAAGGACGGGGCTCTGCTGTGCCTCCCAACACTGCTCTCTGGAGTGCTTGGTGCAGATAACAGCAATCCCCAGGATTAAAAAATTACCCCATATGTGTATTAAATATCTTATATTAAAGTCTGTTCCATCTGTTATTATATTATATATAATTAATTATTATTAAATACAATTATATTGTATTTTTGGCATTTTGAGAGTGTATCTTTCTTCCAGTACCACAACCCACAAGGCATTGTTTAGCAAGGCTGGCACAGAAAGCATCACTATATCGGAGCACTGGTGCTCAATGATCAATGATGCATCAGATGCAGAAAAATAACCCATCCAGCCTTTTTTTCTCAACCTGCCACTGATACATTCAGTGCTTTGTGGTACTAGAAAAAGTGAACACTTCCCCTATGTCTAACTAGGCACAACTTTTCTTTATTCCGAGTACTCGCTGAATGATCAGAACCACTTTATTGAACAATTTAGAAACTGTAGCGCAAAAGCACTGACAGTATCATTTAATATTACAGTTTTTAATATCTGTCCCACAAAGTCTGGACTCTTCCCTATCCTGTCCAGGTTATAATTCTGCTTTCCCTATGCTAACACTGCCAGCTCCTCCTTTTCCTTATATCGATGCACCTAGAAACTATACAGTACTAACAACAACCAGTGCCATACAATTATAAGTCTCAGTTTAACAGTGGTATTTAGAAATATTGGTGCAGCAATAGCTCTTTACAAACTACAGGGGTAATAGATTACAGGTAATATATGGAACGGGCAGATATCTGAACACTTTGTGTAGTACTTTAAACTGATACTGATAGATGTATGGAGGCCCAGTTCATTAAAAACAGAAAACAGAAAATAGCTTCTTCCATCTTTCCATTCTTCAATGGCCAGGGTCAATTCAAGCTCAGTGTAATGAAAAAAGCTGACTTTTTGCTTTAAGGTTGGCTTTTTTACTTTTTGCTGAGTTGAAGGAAGGAAGATCATTATGTGGTGAGAAGTATCCCAATCGGTGCAGTTTTCTCTGAGTCGTACTGATTCTACTTTGTGGTTTAAACTGAGCTATCGTAAAAAGCAAATCAGTTATTTGAATGCAGTAAGTACAGATTAGTACAGGAAGGAAGCTGATAAGAACATTTTGCTATCCACAAGTTTCCACCCTCAAAAGTGAGGCTTGCCATACAATCAGTTTGAGGATGAGATAAACGTTATTAGTGTATCTAAAGACAGGGTGTTACAGATATCTGATAACTGTGCATAGAGCACATGTCAAACTCAAGGCCCGCACAAAATACAATGGGGGAAATATCTTCTTATACCCAGACTACTCTCCAGTGGTGCAAAAGCAGAGTGCATCTTACCAAGGAATTAGGAGGCAACTGAGAGCTGCCGGGTTTACCTATGCCATGCTTCACCCTGCTAAATTGCAAATAGTACAATGAGATGGAATGAACAGAAGAAGCAGACCAATGGCTCAATACACAGTGGGTCTCCCCTCATAACAGCCCAAGGCACAACTGATATGAGTACCAAGGAGCTAACTCATGGTGAGTATTCCTGCTGCTAGCAATCACCAATGCAGCTACACAACAGATATAGACCATACATTATAAGACTGCACTGACTGTAAGCATGGCATCTGTGAGATGTGGACCTCAGGGCAAGTTGGTTGCACCTTAGCTAACTTGTCCTGTATTACATAACTGGCTGCCATATAAGACTGACAATTCTTTGAAGCAGGCACTCAATAAAGGCAATCTTCCACCAGGCAGTTGAATCAAAGTGAAATGGTTTATTGTGTCCACAGCCTTAAGCATTTCATGTTACAAACGCTCATAGGCTAATGACATAGGCTAAGACATAGCCTATGACTAAAGGTGGCCATACACTATAAGATCCGCTATAGAGAGCAGATGTTAACCAGATATGCCCACTAACGTCTGGGCAATATCGGATGAATCTGAACGTTCGGCCCTGGGACCAAACAATCCGATTACAATACTACGAATAGGCTCCTACGGGTTGCAGGACCGCATCAACTAGCCAATGCGGTCCTGGAATGTACATAAAAATCTAATTTGACCGATCGATATCTGCCCGATTTTTGGCCTGATATAGATCGGGAGAACCCGTCGGGAGCCCCCACACATGGGCAGATAAGCTTGGTCTAAAGGACTAATATAGTCAGCTTTAATCTGCCCGTGTATGGCCACCTTAAGTGTTTGGAACACGAAACACACAAGGCTGTGGACACAATAAATCATTTCACTTAGATACAACTGCCTGGTGGAAGATTGCCTTTATTGAGTTTGTCAGCTTCCCGTGCTGAGGACTCAGAGCAATGCACCTGGGCCTCTTCCTTGATGTGGTGAATTACTATTTACCATTTAGAGACCCCACCTTTAGATTTATTTATTATAACATAGGGCAATTAGCGTTAAAAGACAGGTAAATAAGGTCGACAAATACAATGCGCAGGAAAATGGCAGAACCCATTGGCACGGCACCAAATACACTCGCATATAGGTATGCTTCCTGAGTGGGCAACCAAACTGGCTCAAACTGGGTTAAAACTCTGAACTTGCAGCGCCATGGACTGAGATAAGCATTTGCTGAATTCTACAGTTGCCATGGATAACTGTGCGTGATGGACTGCGATATCATCATTGTTATCTTCTTATGGGCACCAGCAGCCTACAAGTTCTACACCTCTAATGTTACAGGTTTAGGGTTTCAGGCCTACCCAGGTTAGGGTGGTGGGCAGGGAGGACAGGGACTCAAGTGAAAGTGTCAATTTATCAAATGTCAAAATCGGTTTTGGTAAAAACCTTATAAAATCCTGCAAAAACCCGAATTGTACGATTTTATCCCAAAAAACCTGAAAAGGTCTGATTTTCGGCCTGATTCCAGCGCAGACCACAGAAACTTCAAAATAGGATAGGGACCTCTGCCATTGACTTAGACACAACCTTGGTAGGTCTGAGATGGTGGATTTTCATATGCAGGCTTTTTGCTGGATCGGGTTTAATAGAACTCGAAAAATTTGAGTTTTAAAATATAGAAAATTTGAGTGTTGTCCCGACAGGAGTTTAGTAACTAACCCCCTTAAACTAGGAAGATCCAAATTACAGAAAGCTTCATTATTCAGAGAACTCCAGGTCCCAAGCATTCTGAGTGTTCAGTTCCTACCTAGGTGGTATCTGCAAGGAGTTTGTATGTGCTTCAAGTGTCTGCATGGTTTTTCTCTGGGTGCTTGTTATGAATCAAACATTTTTCTGGTTACCCTGGAAAACATGATTGCACTTCCATAAACTGGAATTTGACGAATATGGATAATAATAAGATAGCTTTGCCCATAATCTTTTTTGGGTTTTAATAACCTGGATGTAGTTAACACATTCTGAATGGCCTAATAAATAAACGTATAGCAGGTATATGTTCGACTATTTTATAAAATTGTTAATTCTAAGCATCTTTTCAATTGGTCTTCAATTTTTATTTTTAGAGTTTTTGAATGATTTGCCTTCTTCTGACTCTTTCCAGCTTTCAAATAGGGGCCACTGACCCTATCTAAGGGTACAACTACACGGACGATTTCCCCGCAATTGTGCCGGATGCGTCGCGCTGTGCCAAAACACAGGAGTTAAGTCAGATGCGATGGAAAACAAGGTAAGCAACAGCAACTTTGGGTGCAGCGTTGGTCCGATGTGACACTACTGTCTTGTCGCGTTGGACAAACGCTGCAACACCATTAGACATTTGTATTTCTTACCTTGTTTTCCGTCGCATCCGACTTGACGCCTGCATTTTGGCGCATCACGTTGGATCCGGCACAATTGCGGGAAAATCGTCTGTGTAGTTGTACCCTAATCAAATGCTCCGTAAGGCTACAGATTAATTGTTATTGCTACTTTTTATTATTCATCTTACTATTCAGGGCCTCTCCTGTTCATATGCCAGTCTATTATTCAACATTCATGGTTGCTATGGTAATTTGGACCCTAGCAACCAGGTTTCTGAAATTGCAAACGGGAGAGCTGCTGAATAAAAAGCTAAATAACTCAAAAACCACAAATAAAAAAAAATGAACACAAATTGCATATTGTCTCAGAATATCACTCTCTACGTCGTACTAAAATATCTCAAAGTGAACAATGCCTTTAAGCAAATAATTACATTTTTTAAAAATAATTTCTCTTTTCTCTGTAATAATAAAACAGTGGATTGTACTTGATGGTAACTAAGATGCTTGAATCCATATTGGTGGCAAAACAATCTTATATGGTTTATTTCAAGGGGTTGTTCACCTTTGAGATAACTTTTAGTAAGATGTAGAGAGTGATATTCTGAGATAATTTGCAATTGGTTTTCATTTTTTATGATTGAAGGTTTTTGAGTTATTGAGCTTTTTATTCAGCAGCACTTCAATTTGCATTTTAAGCAATCTTGTAACTAGGGCCCAAATTACCCTAGCAACCATGCATATGAATAAGAGACTGGAATATGAATAGGAGAGAGTCTACAGTAAATAGAAGGATCAGCAATAAAAAGCAATAGCAATAACGATACATTTGTAGCATTACAGAGCATTTGTTTTTTTAGAAGGGGACGGTGACACCCATTTGAAAGCTGCAAAGAATCAGAAGAAAATGACAAATAACTATAAAACAATAAATAATGAAAACAGTGTCGGACTGGGCCCAGATCCTCTTCTTAGTGGTGGTGCGTGACCCTACTTTGTCGGGTCGCAGTAAAATGTGCACAAACGCTGCGCGAGGTGCCGTGCGCACACACAGGTACCCGGCACAGTGCGCATTTGCTGTACGTGATGCTGCACGTCGGAGCGGCACCGGGGGCCGGAGGGGGGCCCTGGGTCAGTAGCCCCGGTGGGCTCCAAGCCCCCCAGTCCCACCCTGAATGAAAACCAATTAAAAAGTTGCTTATAATTGGCCGTTCTATAACATACTAAAAGTTACTTTAAAAGTGAACCACCCCTTTAATGTTTTTAAGCAGACTTATGGTATGGTCCAGTTGAACTTGCTTGTTAGACTGTTCTCTTTAGTACTGAGTTAAAATTGGAAGGAATATAGGGTGTTCACAAAAATGTATAATACATCTCACATGAGACTAAAATGATAAAGATCAAATATTTGCAAAAGTTTCCAAAGCAGCTTCAATTGGCATCCAACATCCATTCCCTATTCCCACCACCCCCACAAAATCCTCAATCTCTTTGTGTATTCAGATGCACATTCCCAACATCAACAGCCTCCTCCCATGTCTGAATTTGACAGGAATGTTGATGACAAACTTCTAAGCAAATGGATTCTCTTTTTCTAATTAACTAGAAATACAAATCTGTAAATGGTCACTTCAGTGTGCCTTTGGTACAATTCCAGTTGTGCTTGAAGTACAAGTTCCAATGAAACAATGTCTCTTCCCATGTCTGGGATCCTTGATTATTCATAGGAATTCTGGTGAAAGCATTACTGACTAGGTGGGCAGACCATTCCTTTTGGACAGTTGCATTGATTTTTTTTAATTTATAGCTCATTTAATAAGAAAACTCATAACATGTTATGTTCATTTCTGTGTTACTGGTGGCAAAGAATACCAAACACACACACACACATATATATATATATATTTTTTTTTATAGGATACAGCATATATAGAACATACCATGAAAAGTGGCTGCTGAGCTTTGTAGGTTTAATGGACAAAAAAATTCTATTATTACAGATAATTTGTGCAAAGAGTTTAAAAAAATGGAAAAGGAGGAAATAAACAGAAGCTGCAGCTCCTTTTTACTTTCTCACCTACCCATACCATGCACTGGCCAACATAGTGCATACCTCCCAACATTTTGAAAATAAAAAGAGGGACAAAAAAGTTGGCGCACGTAGCATGATGAAAATTGTTTTGACCACGCCCAGTGAAGGCAAAAATGTGACTGCCAAAAAAACATCCAAAATCATCTTTTTGAACTACTGGTAGGAACTGTCTGTGCTTCACTATGCACCATCATCCAAGGGCAGACTTTGAGGAGTCACTAAAGGGCGAAGTCGCCAGTGAACGTTTCGCCACACTCCGTGCCACCTTGCCAAGAGAAAATTAGTTACCACTACGCTAATTCACTAAACTGCAAAGTTGCGTCCTGTTTGGCGAATGCTGGCGATTTTTCGCTAGTGTTACAGCAGTGCGGGCGGTTGCCAAGTGAAAAGATACTAGCGATCGCTTCTGGCTTGTGAAACTTTGATATAGTAATTAGGAGTGCTCTACCTTCATTAAATCCGTGTGGGTCTCAGGTGCATGCCATTACACTTACAGAATACTACAAGTGTAAAAGAATCCCACGTGGTCTACGTGTGAAACTCAGACCCACAATTTTCCAAGAAAATAAAGAGTTTGTGAAAAGAAATGAGCAAATAGTAACAAGTTCTCCTTCGATATTCTGCTATTAAATATTGAATTTTTACAGATTGCGATACCTGAAGTGCGCACGCAGATTACTGAAATAGAGCAGAGTTTAAAAGACTCTCTACAGCCAACCGAACTGAGGAACATACTTACTCATACTGAAGAGACTTTACTACGACATTAAAAGGAGATAGAGGATCGCAAACGAGCGAAGTTCATCCGGGACTCAGAGGACTACCGGCAAGGAAGCGTCTATCAGTGGTCTGGTGGAAACAATAACTGCACACGCCAACTCTCGCGAACATCCGTGTTATTGCGGTGAACGCCAGAGGCCGCAGGATCAGCAAAGAGCGCCGCCGAGCTACCACTACCGGAGCAAGAGGGAGAGACAACCTCCAAGGGAATCCACGGCATCTACAAGTTCCTCTTTTTTTAGAGGAACCCCTGCAGGACACCGCAAGAAAACGCGGAGAGGCAATAGGAGAAGCACCCGACGGGCGGAGGCACCAGGAGAGACACATACATTACCCAGCAGTACCAGTGGAACACAGACAACAACCCTACAGATCAGCGAGGCGGAACACTCGGCAGACACGTTAGTATACAATCTGTCTGATATGATTTTGTCCCCTGCAGTTATCCGCACTTCAGAAGGGCCTCTCTTTCTGTCCCACTTACTGCTGTGACACTTTTAATTTGGACATAGAGTTACAAAAATTCTTTTGCAACTCAAGACGGAAAATCTTTTTTTCAAAAATGCCAGCTAATACAGGTGCTGTGTGCAACAGTGGTCATGGCCACTCACAATTGTCCCTTAAAAATTTGGGCTTACGCAATACTAGCAAATACATACCCGCCTCCACTGATAATGAGGTTGAGGCTTATGTTAAGCTGGTAACCAAGGATGTTGAAAAACTAAAGAAACGGATACTACAAAACCCTTGGATGGGCCATAAGACGAATTTGAATTTTCACGAGAGAGAATGTTTAAGGGATTTGCGAATGAATGATAATGTGACAATCAAACCGGCTGACAAACGGGGTGCCCTAGTAGTACTTAACACAAGGGACTATATAGCTGAAATAGAAAACCAATTAGCGGATGGAGAAGTGTACAAGAGATTGAGTAATAACCCTCTCTCCTCCATACAACAATGCATTATGGACAGGGTATATAGAGCTAGTGAAGAAGGGGTTATAGATGAAGATCTCAAGGAGTTTCTCATTAAACAAGATCCTATCACTCCTGTTTTCTATACACTCCCTAAAATTCATAAAAATTTGGTTAAACCTCCAGGGAGACCCATAGTGGCAGAACCAGAATCAATTCTAAGTCCACTAGCAATATATCTTGATAAAGCCCTCCAACCCTTAGTACAAATTATGAAATCATATGTAAAGGAACAATCATTTGCTAGATATTATTAAAGGGTTAACACTTCCGGTGCAAGATATACTACTTTGCAGTTTTGATGTAACAAGTCTCTATACATCAATTTCCCACGAATTGGGAAGAAAGGCCATTAGCCACTTCCTTGATACAACATCTTATACTGATTCACAAAAAACGTTTTTGTTAGATCTATTAGAAATAGTATTACATCAAAACTATTTTCTATTTGGGGATCACTACTATATGCAACAACGTGGGACTGCCATGGGCAATAATGTGGCACCGACTTATGCCAGTTTGTATATGGCATTTATTGAAGAGACTTTTATCTATGTACATCCATTATTTCAGAAGCATTGTTTACTTTATTTATGGTACATCGATGACATCCTTGTTATATGTGATGGGGACCATACAATTGTTCCATGATTTCATTAATAATATTGAAAAGAATTTGAAATTCACGTGTACATCAGATGCAGAGAAGTTAAATTTTCTTGATGTAAGGCTAATTAGAAAGGGTGAGAAATTGAAGTCAGACCTCTATAGAAAAGAAACAGATAGGAATAATTTATTGCACTATCAAAGTTTCCATCCCATATCTTTAAAGAAATCGCCCTCCACACAGTTTACGAGAGTTAAACGTATTGTTAGTGACACGGAAGTTTGCATACATGACTGACACAGATGACAGATCGTTTTTTGCAAAGAGGATACCCCAATAGAATATTGGAGGAAGGACTAAACATAGTCAGAGATAAGGACAGAGAACAACTTCTAAAACCTAACGCGACCACTAAAAAGGAAGGGCAGCGGATGGTTTTTGTGAGCAAGTTTACAACTGCTACTGGACATGTCTCGAAAATCATTCATAAACATTGGCATCTATTGCAAAACTGTCTAATGCATATACCCCAATTTTGTGAACCTCCTCTTATAGCTTACAAAAGGGGAAATAACATACGAGACAAATTGGTTAAAGCAGATATAGGGCCCCAAAAGGTGTATAAACAACGGTTCCTACAGAATCCGAAATGTGGGACCTTCCCCTGCCTTAATTGCACCCAATGTAATTCATGATTAAAGGTAATTACTTTCACCACCCTCTCACTGGTAAGAAATTCCCGATAAATAATTATTTCACATGTGATTCTACCTATGTAATATATCTATTAAAATGTCCATGCGGTTTGGTTTACGTAGGGGAAACCACTCAAAAGATCAAGGATCGGATTTCGAAAACATAAATCGACCATACGTAAGGAGATTACAACATTGCCAGTTCCCCAACACTTTCATCTGGCTAAACATGCCATCAGTCAATTAAAATTTCAAATAATTGATACTGTGGA
Source organism: Xenopus petersii (assembly GCA_038501925.1). Taxonomy (NCBI): domain Eukaryota; kingdom Metazoa; phylum Chordata; class Amphibia; order Anura; family Pipidae; genus Xenopus; species Xenopus petersii. The sequence goes on along the minus strand of CM076676.1, from coordinate 40,155,913 downwards.
GATTCCAAGAAGGGGTGGAGACAGACTTTTACAACTTAAATATCGGGAAATGTACTGGATACATACACTAGATACGATTTGGCCACGAGGGATGAATAGAGATTACACACCTGCAATGTTCATCTTTAAGTAGGGACACATGAACAAGATGATTTTAATGTTTGATTACTTTATATGCTTGGATATATAATTTTTGATACTCATGCTATGTATATTTGTTTTTCTTTTAAGGTTACTAACTGATCTACAAAGAATACTGACTGCGTAATGTGCACAAAGGTATGAGACCTAGTGCATTGTAAATCGTGACAGCGTCTCAGGTAATATAAGATCAGATATTTATAATTGTTTTGAGAAGACTGTTTTGGACTCAACATACGGACTATAAATCACAAATGGTTAATATGTGAATGCACTAAATAGTAAGTTAATTAATGATGTCACTGCAGAAGGGGAGGAGATTGTGACCCCCCCCAGGATGTTGAATATAAGCGTTTGGTGGAAGTAATCACATTAGGCTTGATAAAGGGTCCAGTAGGGCCTGAAACGTCGCCATTTTGTCTGTTCATATATGGGCTGATAAACACTACGGATTATTGCGTAAATTTGAGTGTGCTGCTGGATTTCTTGTTCTCTAGTGAAACTTTGATAGTCCTCTTATGCAGATCCGGTCCAGAGATTGGAGTTCACCTTCCACAGGAAAGCTGTCCTGTGAAAAGGCTATTTAAAGTTAATTAGAATAGGAGAGTGTGTCTCTCAACAGGGCACAGCAGGTAGGAGACCTGGCTTTGTGAGGAACTCCCAGAGGAGCTGCCTGTTACTGCAAGAAGCAAAGGGAGCCTGCGACTCTCACAGAGAGTATTGCGAAGAGAGTGAGGAAGCCAGGAGGCTGAATATTACCTGGGAGAAAGTCCTGTGAGTACAGGGGTGAGCCAAACTATTTGTTGTGCTGGTTGTCCACAAGGGGCCCAATCTAGTCAGGGACTGCTTCAAAGTGTGAAGGTAGTGCCCAGTAGGCTAGGTTTTTTATTTTATGATTTGTTTTGTATCCTGAAAATGGTCACCCCTGTGTATGTGAATTATTGACTGTTTGGTGCAAAGTGGGAAAATAAACCTGTGTTTTCCTTGAAGAAGCTGTGTGTCCCTGTCTTTATGCTCCTTTTTCTTATGCTGCCTGCTCACCATTGACTAGTCCCCCTAAAAGTTACGTGTTCAAGCTGCCAATTTGTCACAATATATATATATATATATATATATATATATATATATATATATATATATATATCTTAGATCATTTTAGATAATTTAAGAGCACTCATGGGTGTTGTGAAGAATAATTTTTATTGGAGTGTTACAGTCTACCCCACATCAATGCGTTTCGGTTCTCTCTGAACCGTCGTCCGGATATATATATATATATATATATACCTGTATACACACATATATATACTGTATATATATATATATATATATATATATATATATCCATTTATTTATTTATTCATATATTTATATAAACATATTTATCTTATTTATAGATCTTGAAAAATTCTTTATATTATGTATTTATAGTGTTCATTGTATATTTTTATACTTTAATTTTGGCTACTGGATTCCACTATTTGATTGATGAATGTTCCGGAGTGGTGCCTGCCTATCATTGAATTGCTGTAAAGACAAAAGAGATCCTCTAATGCCCTACACATGAGCCCACCCTAAAATGAATGTTCCATGCCCCTCAAATGTCTGGGGTAAAATGTTAACACAAAAAAGTTTCCTAGTTAGGACTTTTGCAGGCAATCCCACTTAAAAAAAGAGGACAAGTCGCTAGCGTTTTTACAACTTTAATGCATTTCCAGACAGGCAGACATGATATAATGCAACTGACATAAGATTGAGGAAGATGAAGCTTCATCTTAGCAGTTCATCTGGTCTGTAGTGGGGAAGGAAACTCTGATAAAACAGGTAACATTCAGTAAAATTCGCATCTTAGTGGATTTGCGGAGTTACGCCCGTTCACTAGAGCGAAAAGTTGCCTGATGATAGAGTGCAAACAAACGCTGGCGACGGTCCCGTTCACTAGCAAATTGTCGCCTACACCTGCTAGAAAATGTCGCCACTTCGCCTTTTAGTGAATCTGCCCCTTTGAGTTTATGTCCATTAAGGGCAAGGCTCCAACAACCTCTGCTGAGCACTTCAGAAATGAGTACAGGGATCTGCATTTTCTGCATGAATGCAAAGCTTCCTGTGTATGGTAGTGATTACCTTTTTCTCTGTAATAATAAAACAGTACATTGTACTTGATCCAAACTAAGATATAATTAATCCTTATTGGAAGCAAAACCAGCCTGTTGGGTTTATTTAATGTTTACATGATTTTCTAGTTGACTTAAGGTATGAAGATCCAAATAACGGAAATATCATTATCCTAAAAACCCCAGGTCCTGAGTATTCTGGATAACAGGTCCCATACCTGTACATCAACATCAGTTCAATCATGAAGGCTTTTGACTATAAATGGTTGTTACTATTTTTTCAACTTAAAAAGGCAAGATCTGAAAAATGAAACTGAAGTGACCATGCTACTTACTAGAGTAAGTTGGACCCTAGCAACCAGATTGCTGAAACTGAGAACTGGAGAGCTGCTGAATAAAAAGCTAAATAACTCAAAAACTAAAAATAATAAAAAAAAATAAACCAATTGCAAACTGTCTCAGAATATCACTCTCTACATCATACTAAAGGTGAACAAACCCTTTCATACATCAGATTTGCAAATAGTCTTTGCTATTTTATTTCATACAATTGTTTATGTATTCAACAATTTATATATATGAATGCCTCAACCTAACTTACTTTAAAACGGCAAAACTACCTACTCATGCTGTGGGCCGCTGACTGATTTCACCTGCTCTGACTGGCTGATTCCAGGATGAATCAGTTACTTGTCATTTACTGGAACACAGCTTGGTTGAGGTGTTTGCTGAAGGGGAAAAAACAATGTTAGATAGAGAAAGAAATCAATGGATGTTTCTACGTCAGTGCCACTTTCCCTTTAAAGTAATATTTCATGAAGAAAATGAAAAATGTCCCATCGCACCATAATCTGATAAACTTGAAGCCAATAATTTTAAGTGCAGTGTGGGCAGCTGTTAGTTCTGTTTTCACAATTTCCAGCAAAACGTGTTGGTTGCAATTCTGCTTATCAATACATCTATCTTAAATTGCCTGGTGAGAATCGTTTCATCTTTACTTCACCCTTCAGCTTTTTTTTCACAAATGTTACCACAAGACTTAATGCTGATTTTTTTTTTTTTTTACAGGTTTTTTTTTTTCCAACCACATCTCTCACTGAACACTGCCTTTGCAACCAGAACATGGACTTTCCTGCCTATCAGTAATAAAGCTATCTCATCTTCCAATCATATCTTCCAATTCCCCTACAATTCTCTGCTTTTTCCTGTATGCACGTCAGATCAAGGGCAATAAACTTCCCAAAGTCGTAATGTTGCAGATTTAAAGCCTCACATTTTTATATGTAGCACACCCTTGAGTGTACTTTTGCTGTGTATTAAAGCTGTGTGTGACCAGCCTAAAACTGTTTGTAGTGTGCTCCAGACCCCCAGTGTACCCGTGCAACTCCCTGCAACTCCTGGTACCTGGTGTAGGTCAATGCAGGCGGATAATCAGTCAGACACAGTTCTTTGCAGCAAAACTTCAACTGATTTATTGAACTGAACAGAGTAGTAGAGTACTTTGATATTCCCTCCAGTGGGATAAAGTATGTTCTAGGATAGACAATATGCAATACAATATGACTATGAAGATTTTCATTCATCCAGGTCATAGTATATCTAGTATAGGTCAATCTAAAAAACAACTGGACTTGCTGAGTAATCAATGAAGACGTTTCACTACTCATCCGAGCAGCTTCTTCAGTTCAACTGACTGGTGTGGGAAGTTCTCGGCATATATACTCTTCCACTAATCCATTTACAATGGCACATTGTAACTCTTCAAAGAGGTGACATCTGAAGAAACTCACAGAGGTGTTGATTCTGTGTAGTTGTGATAGGATTATCCAATGTGTCATGCAACTCCTAGATACAGGTGTTACTTGTGAGAGTTGCATGAATGGATGTGTGAAGTGTTCTGAATCTGCCGGGGTACAGATGTTAGAACAGCATTGTATGTAGCAGACAGGTGGTGTCGAAGGCCCCCACCTCTGTTCAGAGATGGTCTCTCCACCTTGACATGAATCGCCTCTTTCACGCCTCGTTCAAACCAGCGGTCTTCTTTATCCAAGATTTGGACCTTGCTGTCTTCAAAGGAGTGTCCCTTGTCTTTCTACACTTAAAAGAACGAGGCCCCCACCTCTGTTCAGAGATGGTCTCTCCACCTTGACATGAATCGCCTCTTTCACGCCTCGTTCAAACCAGCGGTCTTCTTTATCCAAGATTTGGACCTTGCTGTCTTCAAAGGAGTGTCCCTTGTCTTTCTACACTTAAAAGACAAGGGACACTCCTTTGAAGACAGCAAGGTCCAAATCTTGGATAAAGAAGACCGCTGGTTTGAACGAGGCGTGAAAGAGGCGATTCATGTCAAGGTGGAGAGACCATCTCTGAACAGAGGTGGGGGCCTTCGACACCACCTGTCTGCTACATACAATGCTGTTCTAACATCTGTACCCCGGCGGATTCAGAACACTTCACACATCCATTCATGCAACTCTCACAAGTAACACCTGTATCTAGGAGTTGCATGACACATTGGATAATCCTATCACAACTACACAGAATCAACACCTCTGTGAGTTTCTTCAGATGTCACCTCTTTGAAGAGTTACAATGTACCATTGTAAATGGATTAGTGGAAGAGTATATATGCCGAGAACTTCCCACACCAGTCAGTTGAACTGAAGAAGCTGCTCGGATGAGTAGTGAAACGTCTTCATTGATTACTCAGCAAGTCCAGTTGTTTTTAGATTGACCTATACTAGATATAATATGCAATACAAATAGCCAGCAGCAATGATTCACACTTCAAATGATAGTTACCCTCTCACTAGGTAATATCCCCTCTCAGGTGAATGGCACTAGGTCCTGGATTTCCCCGCTTGGGGTCTTGTTTCTTGGCACCCGATTTGGTCCTCACCTCACCCACTGTATTTAGCCTTGGGTCTTGATACCCTATCTGGTCCTCAACTCGCCCACTGGTGTCCCTGATCTAGTGGTTCACACACCACGGGGTCCTAACCCCACGATTTCTCCTTGTTGGAGCCACAGCTGCTCTCTAGCTACCCTGAGTTTCCTTTCACTCCTAGAGTGACTATCACAACGGTCTAAACTTAACTCTCAAGGAACAAGAGCCCTGGTCCTGTAACACCTCACTGGGAGGCATGGCCCCATGGGAAACTCCCAGACAACACGGTGCTAAACCCATTTATATTTAATTTCATTAAAAGTAGAGAGGGGTGTGTGTATGGATGCTGGGTTTTCATTTGGAGGGGTTGAACTTGATGGACTTTGTCTTTTTTCAACCCAATTTAACTATGTAACTATGTAACTATATTATCAAAAGGTGCCACCTAGTGGACACACTCTGTAAGGGATAATTCCAGTTGACCCAGGAAGGGAGACATAGCTGCCTGGGCATACTAAAGGGGAACTGCCTGAGTAATTTAACCCAAATCTTAGGGTCCCTACATATTGTACTGCCAAAATGAATTCCAAGAGGTGCTCTAGTAAATATTATTCATTTCATTCTATTTTGTTGAAATAATTCTGTCCACAAAAGAGTGGCCCGTATTCTGTCCTTTCAAATGGCAGAACTTAGCTCAAAACCACACTCTTCTGGGATCTACATTTGTTGTATGCAAAAGGTTAAAGCTGCCATCTTCTGGAATGTCAGAAACGGTATAGTGTGCATCAAATGAACCAGTAGTAATGATCTAACTGATGCTAAAAGCAGCTGGTCAGATGACAATAAGGGGTCTGGGCCCCTGCAGCTCAGCCCATGACCCCATAAACTTAGTGAAGTAATTGAACAGCTCATATGCTGTTTAGTCATTGTGCAATATAATGTTTAAATGAGCACATTAAAGACATTGTAAGATATTTGCACATGTGTTTAGCATAACAGCTTCCATAAACAATGTACAGTACCTCCTGTGTTGGGTTAATTCAGCTTGATGGAAAGTCCCTAAAAATTCATCCCAAAAGAATTATGAAAAACATAAAAGATTTTATGGAAACATGATCGTAACATCAAAAATGTATAGAAACATTCTGTGTTAACAAGAGATGGCACACACACAATGCAATTAACTATAGGTAAAAGAGCAAGGAATGGAGATCACCAGCAAAAAAATACTCTTTGTAGGTTCATAAAAATTATACATATGCATATATACATCCCCAATTGGCTAGGACCATCATGGCACAGGGGGGCACAAAAAGGAAGGTGTTTACGTAAATATAGGTGGGGTTTGGTGATAGTGTTTGTAGCAGAATACAATAAGGTATTATCTGGGTGGCATAAAATATCTTAGGGTTTTGTGTGTATGGAACATTCCTTTTTCTCATTTCTAAGGGGTAGTTTATCTACAAAAGAAACAAAAGAAAAAGAAGGGAATGAAAGCACAAATCAAATACTTTTCACAAAAGGCTTTTCATGGAAGCTATAACACAGCAAGAATAGATGTTGAGGACTCCACAGAACCACAATAAAAGCCACAAAACAGTATCACATTTTTTTAAAAAAATCCTTATTGATCCAATCATCTCTACAGCCTTAGGTGTTTCATGCCCAAAAGGCTCAACAAGAGGAAGAAGATATAACTGAATAAATTGTTAAAGAATCTTATATTAAGGATCAAGAGGAATAGTATTCTCCTTCCAAATAAAGTATTTGCACAATTAAATGCTTTGATGTGAGGTTCTGTGCATGTATATTTGTTTCTTTGAGTACATAAATACATGGACCTATGCACAGTACTCACCAATAGACAGCATAGAACCCATACAAACAATTGATTTATATGTTATAGCTGGCACCGAACTTGGTCCTCACCCACTGTATTCAGCCTGGGGTCTTGGTATCCTATCTGGTCCTCAACTTACCCACTGTAGTCCCTGCTGTAGTGGTTCAAATACCACGGGGTCCTAACCCCACTATTTCTCCTCGTTGGAGCCACATATGCTCACTAGCTACCCTGTGCTGACTTTCACTCCTAGAGCGACTATTACTGTGTTACTATCACTATCTTACACTTAACTAACCTGGACCTGTAGTACCTCACAGTGAGGCAAAGTTCCCGGACAGACCCAGACCGCATGGTGCTAAACCGTTTTATATTGACAAACAGTGCCATCTAGTGGACAAACTCCATGAACTAATGTGGACCCAGCAAGGGACATAGCTGCCTGAGTTAACTAATGGACCCTTAGGGGTCCTATTACCAAGGGGAAACTGAGTGAGATAAATACACCCAAATCTCAGGGTCTCTACAAACTTAAAGAGCTAAATGCTGAAATTAACAAGATACAAAAAGAGTTGTCCCAATTTAAAGCTAGCAAATTGTTTAAAGATCTAAATGAACAATCACAGAAATATATCCAAAGTTTTGAAAGAAAAGAAATAGTACACAGACAGAATAAATTCGAAAGAGACCAAATGGATTATAAAACCGGACATATTTACTGATGGAGGTTTGAACATTCAGAATCCAAATATAACAAAACAATATTGAAACATCATACAAATAAAAGTTGCAGAAGTAATGAAAATACTGCTGTGTATAGTGATTCATCTTTCTCCAGTTCTGCAAGCTTTTTAGGGAGCCACGAGGAACTGGCATCCCCTGTGCAAACAAAGATGGCAGTGAAAGATTGCTAGACTATGACACAGCGAGAACCCGCGAGCAACAGCTAGAGGTCCACTCCCAGAATGCCAGTTAATTCGGAAAAAGGATATAAGTCAACTTCATGTGAATATGAGAATTTGATAACAAGTAAAACGCTGGATAATGAGGAAACTGATGTGATTTTTAGCGCATATGAAATGGATTTATTACAAATGAGATATGTTACTATGGTGATGAAATAAATAACTGTACAATATGGGATGGAGATGATGATAACAATGTCAGTGATACCTATATATGGTGACCAGATTATTAATATCTGTAAATACAAGTTAAATTCAGATGAAATTGATATTTTGAAAAAAGGGCTCAACTCTTGCCCTACTGCAGAAATGAATTATTTTAATGCGTACATTGATGTACAAAAATTCATCAGAAAAATTTCCCTTAAGAAATACTTTACAGAGAAAGGTAATAAAAGCAATACGACATTTTCTGGTGAATTATTTATAAATAGGGAACCTTTAGAGTTTAACACTCAAGAAAGAGATATGGAACAATGTGTGATCATGGATAGTTCCAAGGACACAAATGCAGTGAAAGATACAAATATTGTACATAGTGATTTAAAGCAAAATTCTGCTTTTCAACCTCCTATACTACCGCTTAGTGGTATTCTGTTATATAAAAAGGCAATTGAGAGGGATTTAGTAAAGATCTTTTCTGAGAGGGATAAAAATCAGAAACACACAAGTAATACAAATAAACAAAAGAAAGCATAATATGATTTACAAAAAAAAGATCAAATATGTATAAAGAGAGCCGAGAAGGGAGGAAAAGTAGTAATAATAAATAAAAGTTATTACATCAATATGGTAGAAGAGATTCTTAAAGATACAGATACAGTCTCCGGAATAGGCAGTCTGAGCGAATGCCTCAGCGAATATGTAGACTATTTCCTAAAGGAAATAGTGGTAACAATGCCAGCCTATTTGAAAGATAGCCAAGATACGCTATCTAAAATCAGTAATAAAAGTTACAAGATCATTTCTTGTGGGTAACTCTAGATGTACAGTCGTTATATTCGAGAATACATCATGTTGATGGCTTAAAAGCAATGAATAAGTATTTACAAAAAATTCTACAATCTAAGGTACAAATTGACTTTCTGCTGGAAGCAATTGAATTTATACTGTCCTACAATATAATGTTGTTTAATGGCCAAATCTATCGCCAAATCACAGGATGGGGATGAAATTTTTCCCCCTCATATGCCGGCCTATTTATGGCAATGTTGGAAGAAGAGTATATCTACAATGCTGATAACCCATACGGGGATGACATCGTCAAAAGGCATCGCTATATTGATGATATCATCATGGTATGGTGTAGCCCTAGAGAAGATCTTTTGGGCTTTTTGAACTATGTCAATGATAATCCTTATGACATCAATTTTTCTATACAGCATCATGCAGAACACATAGATTTTTTAGACTTGACTTTTTATGTGCAGATTAATAAAATAATGTCTAAACTGTATAGGAAGGAAGCACAATTTTAAGAAAGGACTACTTCCATCCTTGTTATATTGTTAAATTGATCCCTTATGCTTAACTAGTGAGAATATTTCATAACTGTACAGATAAACAAAGAACAGGCCCAAGATGAATGTGAAAGATTAAAACTGAGAGGATATAATAAATGGGACCTTGAAGCAGCATTAAAGAAAGTAGAGAAATTACAGGTTCTGAAAAGTCATCAAGGAATGAAAAAGAAAAAGATAGGTAGAGGCAGAGATGAATAGGGATGTAGCGAACTGTTCGCGCGAACTTCGACTGTTCGCGTCCACCGAATGTTCGCGAACGTTGCGCGATGTTCGCCAATTTGCGTTCGCGTTCGATTCGAATAAAAAACGTTCGACCATTCGACCATTCGATTCCTTCGAGCGATTTCCATTCGTTCGAACGATTGTAAGCATTCGATTCGAATGAAAATCCTTCGATCGAACGATTAAAATCCTTCGATCGTTCGAATCGAACGATTTTGCGGGTGTTCGAAGTTCGCGAACTGTTCGCGAACTGTTCGCATTTTTGCCGGTGTTCGCGAACACCAAAACGGCAGTTCGCTACATCCCTAGAGATGAAGAAGTAAGATGTATTTTGGAATATAGGAGGCAACATGGGGCAGTAAAACAAGTATTTTAAAAAATTGGAATATTCTAAATACAGACCCAGCCATATGCGATTTAGCATAACCCTGATGGTCATCAGCAAAAAAGCCAACTCTATTGTGAAGGGAATCGGACTACCAAATTGCTGAGGCTGGAATCAAACTGGATTCTTAATTTAAAAACGATAATACCAGAAGGGATGAATCGCCATTTCGAACTGAAACCATTTCTTAATCACTATGGAATTAGCCAGAATGATTTTATAATATAAAGGTTATATATAGAAATACTGGATGCCAATTATGTTTTAAGATTGCACTTTAATATGTGGGGGATTTTGTATATTTTAATTATGCACATTAGTACTTTTCTTAACTGTCAAATAAATGAGATAAATAATGGTGATTGAAGAAAGAACAGTTAAATAAGCACTGATTTATAATATTGCAAGTCCATATTTATAAATAATATGAGATTTATTGTTGGGAACCTGTTTCTTATATTTTTTATTATAATAGTAAATATTTCTATAATTTTAACCACTGCATTATTCTATACATGCTCTGAAAAGAAGGGCTAAAAAATATAGAAGGACGGGAGATATGGATATGATAGTACTATTAAACCCTGTAAGATGTTTATGTATATAATTAAGTCCGGAACATGTATGGAGCAATTAATTGGGTATTTAAGGAATGGGCTGTAGAATAGCCATACCTCCTCTGACGAAGCGCCCAATGGCGCGAAACGCGTCAGGAGGGAGTGGCTAACACAAGGTATGCAGACCTTAAAGGAGAATTCAACCCGTAAAAAACCCTCCACCCTACCCTGGGTAGACCCCCCTCCCTCCTCTCCCCAGCCTACCTGCCCTCCCAGGCAAATACCCCTAATTTTTTTACTCACCCCTCCGTGCAGATTCTGGCCTCGGAGTTCATGGCAGCCATCTTCTTTCTTCGCTCTTTTTCGGAAGTTTCAGCACATGCGCAGTTGGAGTGAATTTCCGATCAAGATATGAAGATTACCAGAGAAGAAGAAGATGGCTGCTGTGAACCCTGAGTCCAGAATCTGCATGGAGGTGCGAGTAAAAAAAATGAGGGGCATTTTCCCAGGGGGGCAGGTAGGCTGGGGGGAGGAGGGAAGGGGTCTACACATGGTAGGGTGGAGGGTTTTTCTCCTTTAAGTGGGCCCAAGTATAAAAAGGTCAGTTCTATGAATAAATTACTTTGATTAACACAAGTGAGAAAGACCATTCATTACTGGGACCAGCATGCATAAAGTTTTTTTAACAATACACAATTATCAGAAAACAGATAAAGGAAATAACTAAAGGAAAATGGGAATAAAACTTACTGGGGATTGAAAATGTGACTCTCCTGGTTTCAAGAGTAGTATTACTAGAATGGGATGCATTATAAGGATCCTTATTTACTTGTAATATGAACAAGTACCATGTACACGATTCCACATGAAATATGATTAATCCTTATTGGCAGCAAAACAAACCTATTGGGTTTATGTAATGTTTATTTTTAACAGGCTTAAGATATGGTGAAACAAATTAAACAAATGTCCCTTATATGGAAACCCCACAAGTTACAAGCCATCAAAAATAACAGGGGGTGAATTCGAACTGGAGGTGGAGAAGTGGAGCTCTTTCAGTATCGGACTGGACAATATTGGGCCGTCAGCCCAGGACCACATCCTGTCTAGGACTGGGGCAGGGATACATTTGGGGCAGCCACAGTGGGGCGGCACTTGTGACGGGAAGACAGGAAGGGTTCTTGATGGGTGTGGGGGACTCTGAGGCTGGGGTGGTGGGGCCTAGGGATGTAGCGAACTGTTCGCTGGCGAACTTGTTCGCGCGAACTTCGACCGTTCGCGTCCGCCGAATGTTCGCGAACGTCGCGCAACGTTCGCCAATTTGGGTTTGCGTTCAATTCGTTCGACCATTCGACCATTCGAATTCCTTCGACCGCTAAAAAATCGAACGATTTCCATTCGTTCGAACGATTGTAAGCATTCGATCGAATGAAAAGCATTCGATCGAATGGTTTCGATCGTTCGATTCGAATGAAAATCCTTCGATTGAATGATTAAAATCCTTCGATCGTTCGAATCGAATGATTTTAGCGGGTGTTCGAGGTTCGCGAACTGTCCGCGAACGTTCGCATTTTTTGCCGGTGTTCGCGAACGGCGTTTGCGAACATCAAATCGGCAGTTCGCTACATCCCTAGTGGGGCCCTGAGATGTTGGACCCGATGGGCCCAGCACACCCCATTCTAAAACTTTGCTCTGTACTGTACCACTTAGTTGGTATTCATGAGTGGAGGAATAGGGGGCTCTAATTCAATAAGTACAAGATGATCTAGACTAGATGATGACGATGCCGACTAAAGAAACTAAAGAAACTAATTGCAAAAAAGATGACTTAAATATCATGATAGATGTGCTGCTCTATGTGGCTGGCAAAAAAAACTATATGGGAATAACCATCATACAGACTAGCAAGAATTTCAATTCTCACTTTCACATTGAAATAAGGCAGTGAAGAGAATGATATCAGCTAACGGTATTGAATGATGGATACACTGTTTATAGTTTGATGTGTTGTGTGCCTTCATTCAAACAGTGTTATTTTTGTTTTATTTCACATTGTACGTATAATTAACTATCAGGAAGTAAAAGTTTGTCAAAAGGTTTCTCAAAAATCACTTGTCCAAGAAGTGTTTATTGCACTTTTTAACATATACGTATTACGACAAGTATAATATTGCTTAAAATTAAATTTTTTCTCTTGGTTATGTATTAGTTAAATTAACATGAAATAATACAAGTAATAATTATAATTTCCAAAACTAAATTACCATCAACCAGATTACAGAATGAGTTGTTGAATAAAAAATAAACTCTAGAGAACTTGGATTTTACACTTTAAAGAACCATGGGGTATATTTATCAAAGAGTGAAGTTAGAGATCTCCACAGTCCGCAGAGTGAAATACCCCCTCTCTCCATTCATTTCTACAGGTATTTATCAAAGGGTGATAAATTTGTAGATAAATACGCCTTTAAAAATCGAAATTACAGACTATTGTTCAAATAAAAATGTTTTATAAGCTTTAATTGCTGAAAATAAGATATTAAAAAAATCTTTCAAAAATACATTTTCGTTTATAATCTTCGCCTCCCTTCAAGGAATCAGTCTCTTATAATGCATGAGTCGGACTTCTGACAGCTTAGACCCATCTTTTAAAATAATAGAGAGACAGATTGCTGTGAGGGGGACTGTGCAGGTTGACTAGATTATTTCAAGGTGGGTAATTTCTAGATGGTTATGAATAGAAAGCTCCATTTTTCATGAGATCAGCTCAAGGGCCCCATGGTTGGACTGGGCCAGTGGGAAACCGGGAAAAACCCAGTGGGCTCCGTCAATCCAGACCCGATCAGCACTGGAAATACATGATCTGATGCTGAGCGGAGATATGGTTTTAGGTGGGGGACCCAGGGGTGGAGGGGTTTGGGGCAGAGGGCCTGGGGAGGCTTTGGGCCCTGAGGTGGCAGCCCCGGAGAGCCACAAATCTCTAGTTCAACAAGGGGCATAACTAGATCTTCAGAGGGAACCGGGGCACTCCGATCCACATCCTCCCACTTCCAATCCACCTTAGCCCCATCCACATCTGGTCTCCATTCCGTTCATATCACACGTGACCCCACGAATGTCCCGCCCCAACCCTGCCCACTCCCGCCCACCTTACTTCCCCCATCCTAGCCTGTAAGAAAGAGCAGCTGGGGAGGAGGTTTTTTTTTTTAATCAGCTTTAGAGGAAGCAGACCACACAGTCCAGGCCCCCCTGTTCCCCCAAGCCCCCCTGCGACCCTGGGCCCCCCTCAGGTGGAAGCAGCCCCTGAAATGCCGCTGTATATGTGCTAGGAATGCAATGAGATCCCTGAAAAAAAGGAGCAATTAGGGTCCGATTTGTGGTCAGATAAGGTAATTCTGCAATGAAAGCTAATTTGCTTCAGTCCCAGAATAATAACTATGAAAGAGGAAGTGGTTGCAGTAATATTGTATACAAATAGCTGACTGGCAGGTAGTTAGCGGGGTTGATCTCAAAGGGTTAAAGAAGAACTAAAGCTTAACTACAGAAGTAGCTAGAAATTTTATACATTATGTTTAGGTTCTGTATCAGTCCAAGGCAACCACAGTCCTTTAGCAGTAATGATCTGTGTCTCCAAAGATGCCCCAGTAGCTCCCCATCTACTTTTCTACTGATTCACTGCACATGCTCTGTGCTGCTGTCACTTACTAAGCTTTGGGACCCTCTCACAATATACAGAACACATAGAATATAAATGTCACAATATTAGTCATTTAAACAGATCAGACCCAGGCCAGGCGCCCTAAGCAACCTGGCTGGCCCCAGTGCCGACTTGGTGCACGCATGCACGAACAGATGTGCGGGTGCATGAACGGTCATTGGTGCGCATACGCGAATAGACGCTGGCGCGCATGCGCGATAACACAATGGCACGCATGAGCGAACAGACGCTGGAAATGCGTGAATGGATGCGTGAGCCGTCCGGACTAGGGGTAGGCAGGCGGCAGAGAAGGTACGTGCCTGGTACCCCCCCAGCTTTGCGCCTAGGCACGTGCCTACTCTGCCTACCCCTTGTTCTGGCCCTGATACAGATAATTACTACATGGCAATTAAACTAACCTGTGCAATTGTCATCAGAATTTAATTGTAGCATCAGGTTATATTAGAGGCGTCACTACGTTGCGGTGCATCACTGTGTGTCATGGGTGCCGCCATTTTGAATCCAAAGGGGAGAACTCCTAACTGGAGCACTACTGAGAAATCTACATTTTGGGGCACAGAGAGTCTGTTATCCACAGAAATTACAATCTAATATATGTATACATTTATTGAACAACAATTAGCAGAATGTCAGTAAATAGAAACAAAGTGGGAATTGATTGGATCTTTGATCAATTTGTGATGGGGGATGTTTTTGAATCCTGGAAACAAATATAACACTCTTGATGTTAGTGCCAAAAAAAATATAATTGATCTTGATTGATTAAAGAAAAAGCATATTTTTGGAGCTCATCAGTGTGGTGCAGAGAATTATGATCAGCATATTCATGTACATAAAACAAAAAGTACAACACAACTTGAATAATGAGACTTTATTCTTTTTTTTATTTAATTATCCAAACTACAGAGTATGCAAGTATTTAGGAACCAGTTTTATCACGACTGGATCGTGAGAGATCCTGACAGCAAGCTAGTAGATTACTGTGATGGAAGGCTGTAACCTCAGCCATGAAGCTTAAACAAATAAATTATATATATATACAAAGTTTATAACATTTTTGTCAGCAATCTCAGTTTTTTAATAAGCTAAAATGCACATTAAATGAGCTTAGCGTGCTTATGTTATAATAACTTAAAACATCTGCAAAACATATTTTTAAAGTGAGAAATATTTATGAGACTAAATACAGACTGCAATAAATGTGAAATGATTTTATTTTAATTGAAGCTGGAAATTAAGCTGCACTCTTACATTCAGTTTATGAGCAGAACGTTTGTGGGTACAGCATAAAAGTTTAAAGGAAAACTATACCCCCCAAACATTGTAGATCTCTATAAAAAGATATTGCATAAAACAGCTCCCTTGCCATTGGGTAATCATAAATAGAAAATTGCCATTTTAAAAAATATGGGCTGCCCCTTGGAACCTAGGATTCACCGTGCACCCAAACAAACTATACTTGTTAGGTCACATGAGCCGATTAACAGACAGAGTTATGTATTTTGCTTCCACACTTCTTCCTGTTACAGTTAGGGGCAGATTTATCAAAGGTCAAGGTGAAATTTTGAATGAAAAAAATTTGAATTTCGAGCTATTTTTTATGTACTTCGACTAGGGAATAGTCCAAATTCGTTTTGAATTTGAAAAAATTTTCGAAAATTTGAATATCGAGATTTACCATGTACTGTCTCTTTAAAAATTCAACTTTGACCATTTGCCATCTAAACCTGCCACATTGCTGTTTTAGCCTATGGGGGACCTACTAGAACAGTGATCCCCAACCAGTAGCTCATGAGCAACATGTTGCTCTCCAACCTCTTGGATGTTGCACCCAGTGGCCTCAAAGCAGGAGCTTATTTTTGAATTCCAGGCTTGAGGAAAAGTTTTGGTTGCATAATCACCAGATGTACTGCCAAACAGAGTCGCTTGTAGGCTGCCAATCCACATAGGGGCTACCAATAGCCAATCACAACCCTGGAATTTATGCTTGTGTTGCTCCCAACTCTTTTTACATCTGAATGTTGCTCACGGGTGAAAAAGGTTGGGGACCCCTGTCCTAGAACCTATTTGGAGTCAATTGGTGGACTTTGAAAAATCTACATTTTTTTTGGGAAAAACTTCAAATTGAATTTGATCGAATGCGATATTCCTTCGATTCGAACAATTCAGATTCAGCCGATTACAGACCTATTTGATCGAAAACAGACCTATTCAACCAAAAAAAACAAACTTAATTTCGGTTTGTCTTTTTGAATTTCGAAGTTTTTTCAATTCGAAATTCAAACCTTGATAAATATGCCCCTGAGTGTTAGTGAGTCTTATAAAAAATGGACTTTGATTAAATGGAATGAGACCTATTTTAACTACAGTTTTATATTATATACTCTTGCAAACCAAAATAATTGTTTCATACCAAAATGTTGGAACTACTGTTACCTATTACTAAAATCAAAGGTTTTTTTTTGGGGAAAAACTTTGAATTGAATTCGTACAAATGTGCTATTCCTTCTATATGTACGATTCAAATTCGGCCAAATTTACTTAAATATATATTCCAGTTTGGTAAGATTCTTTGATATGTCACTTAATTTGATATAAACTATCTGATGCTTAAGCATTCATTTTGGCGGTGTAGGTTTCCTTTAAAAGTATTCATAACTGAAATTTGTGCATAAATGTTAAATTTATGTTCACCTTCCAACACTTTTTTCAGTTCAGTTGTTTTCACATATGTCACCAGAAATAAAGGCTTTTTTTTTTAAATTACTTTCTATTTTTTTATTTGTCACCATTTTTTTAGTATCAAGGTTTCAGGCTTCATTTTTCAACTGTATGTATTTCTGAAGCAGCTCTGGGAGAGAGGAATGGTTGCCGGCTCTGTAAACTGTTCTAAATTGATATATTTAGTCTAAATTAATACATTTCTTAACTTTGTCCCTGCTGAGCAGAATTCCTGAGTCTCATCAAAGCACCAGTAACAAATTTTTTTTTCTAAAATTCATTAGTATACAAAGAAAAAAAACACAAAGACAAATGAAACTTTGAAATCTCTAAGTCTTTATTAAGAAATAACTTACTGAAATGCCTCTTGCGCTCCACTTCAGAAAAGGCGACAGGGTGACGATCCATCGTGCGACACTCGATTTCTTCTCCCTGGCTATCTCCTATAAGGAAGGCAGGGAGGAGAAATCGAGCGCTGCACGATGGATCGCCAAATCGCCTTTTCTCAAGCACACAAGCAGAGTTCCGGTAAGTTATTTCTTAATATAGATTTCAAGGTTTACCAAGCAAAATAGTGATTTCAAAGTTTAATTTGTCTTTGTGGGTTTGTTTTCCGTTGGATATTAACGAATTTAAAAAGAAAAAAAAATTATGTTACTGGTCCTTTAAAGGCATCTGTTAGAATTGATACAATAGTTGCTGCTGAGAAATGTATCAACTAATGCAGCAAATTGTACCAGTACAGAATCTGCAACTGAATTACTATGCTGCAAAACCAAACACCAGAGACAGGGACGTTAAACTTTAAACTTCAGTTTTGGAAAAATTGTAAAAAAAAACAAAAAAAAAAAGAAAAAAGGAAAGCAAGTAGGCTTGGACGAATTTGACCTGTTTAGTTTCACCAAATATTGTTGCCGATGCCCATTAAAGTCTATGGGCGTCAAATTTTTTGATGCGCATGATTTTTTTGGACACGTGACGCCATAAAAGCCTATGGTTGTCATTTCCGAGGCGAAACAAGCCAACAAAAATTCACCCATCCCTAAAAGCAATGCTTTATTTCTGGTGAAACAATCTGAAAACAAGTTGTCATGGCCGGCACCCAATACCAGAACAAGTGCCAAGGACCCTGGTCTCGGCTCGGCTTCACCAGTAGTGTGACCACCTTTGGGCTTCGGGAGGAGCCCTCAGCTTAATTGGGTGCCCCCTGGACTTAACGAGGGGTACAAGGTGAGATGTTCTGGCTGGCAAAGAGGCACGAGTGGATAGCAAGAGTCTTTGGGCAGAAGGTCAAGGCCAAGGCGTCTGGTGGAAACAGAATAGGGTCCCAATTCACGCCAAAACATGCGCTAATTCGCGCCATTGCCTGCGCCTTTAAGAGACACGCAGATGCGCTGCGCGTGCCCTAGGAATCCAAGATGGCGCCGGCAAGGGCAGGACACGAGCGGCGCAGCGGGCATCCACGCCAAGGACGCGGCGTGGACCCCGCTGCCCACTAGACCACCAGGGTAGGTTTCTTACACAAGTGAACTGAAAAAAGTTTTTGGAAGGCGAACAACCCCTTTAATACGGAAAAAGAGCTTTCCGAAATTTTGTACATAAAGTGAACCTGGTCTTGGAATAGTTGGGGTGGAAGAAGTGGAGGAAGGAGCACTATTTTGCTTGGTAAAGTGGCAGAGAGTGGAGAGTGCAAAACAATTAGAATTTTTTCAATTACTGCACTACGCCAATCATTTACTATATTCATATTTTTACTGTAATACATTTGGACCTATCATGACAAAGCAAAATAAAAACTATAATATAATTTCTGGCCTTTAAACATCTCACTGGCCACTTCCCCTTATGTAACTTGTATGTTGCGCTCACTTCTGCAATTCTCTGGCACGTATTTGATGGTGAGAAGTGACTATTGTGCAAATTGGTATGGGTGATAAGCTTAAGCATGCATGGGTAAAGACTTGTCCTTAAACTGCCACGGTCTTCAATACATTCATGGGGTTATTTATTAAAGGGGTTGTCCACCTTTGCTGTGTTGTGTTGTCCATGGACGAGCCGTGTTTGCCAAAAAAAAATTTAGTTTTTTCGAGGTTCACTAAATAACTACATTTTAAATGTTTTCACTAAAAAACTTGAATTTTTCATGGGAAAAAAAAACTTGAATCTGTCAAGATTTACTATGCCCCAAAGCTGCTAAAAGTCAGAATCTGAAAATACTTCAGTTACAACCTGTCGAATTCATGTAGAAGTCAAATGGCAGAGGTCTTTTTAACCATTTGAAGATGTTTTTGCCTTCATGATTTTTGGGTGTTTTATGTTGTTTGTGCTCGAAAACTCAATAAATTCGTTATCAGACTTTCATATGTAATTTTATTTTTCTATCTAAAACTGGTTAGGAAACATCTTTGTTACTTTACCATGATTACAAGATTGGTAACTAATACAGGTATGGAACCTGTTATCCAGAATGCTTGGGACCTGGGGTTTTCCGGATAAGAGATCTTTCCGTAAAAGTTTATTCGAGGTAGAAAATGAACCACATTCAAAAACTCCCCTTTAATAAATAACCCCCTAGATGTCAAAAACGGCACAAACAAAAATTTAACAACTCAATGAAGATCATTGGTGACTATAGCACCGAACACAATCAGATCTCCAATTTTCTTAACAAACATTGGCACATTCTGGAACAGGATAAGGTCCTCAAGGAAGTAATAGGTGCACGTCCTGTAATTACATTCAGGAGAAGTAAAAATCTCAGGGACCGCCTCACGCATAGTCATTTTACTACTACCACCAAAGCCACATGGCTCTCTGAGTTGACCAAGGGTTGCTACAAATGTGGCAACTGTTTAGCCTGTCCATTTATTGAAAAAACTACCAGTATTAGAGGCCGCTCTGACATAGAGGAATTCAAACTATGGCACTTCATGAATTGTAAGACCCCTGGAGTAGTATATATTATGAGGTGTATTTGCAATAAACTTTACGTGGGTAAAACTCAACGACAATTTAGGAGACGTATTTTAGAACATGTGGGGGACGTTAGAAACAAACATAATATGTCTGTAGCCATTCAGGTCAATGAACTTCATGGTGGAAATGTCAACACTATGAAGTTTTTTGCTGTTGAACATTTTCAACCCACTACGAGAGTGGGTGATATTGACACCAAATTATTACAATGTGAAGCCAAGTGGATCTACTGGCTCAACAGTCGGTCCGCCGCGGGTCTCAATGAGGGTTTCACCTTTAAACCCTTTCTTTAAGTATTTCAAGCAATATTCGCTTGGTAGTTTTCCCCTCTTTCCCGCAATTGAGTGACTGTTTTCTAATTTTCTTATGTTTCTAATTCTTCTGATTTTTTTTGTTGTTACTTTACTTTTAACTAGCTTTGCACCTAGGTACCCTTTGTTGGTTTTATAGGGGGTTAAATATATACCTCCTATTAAAAAATGCCCACATATTTGTCAGGCGCGCAGGCGCCATATGATTGTGCGAAAATACGCCAGCATATTTGTCAGGCGCGCAGGCGCAATATAATTGTGCAAAAATACGCCAGCATATTTGTCAGGCGCGCAATATAATTGTGCAAAAATACGCCAGCGAAAAGACGCACTAACGTCTCTACGACCTTTTTTGATGTCATGTGCAATACCCGGAAATCGCGCCCAGCGGAATCTCACGCGAATGCCTATTTAAACTTTGAAAAGATGAGTGCCCACCACTTATGCCCCTGAGGAAGCTGATGTAGTCAGCGAAACGCGTTGGGCGGCATAGGTAGACGGTGGCAGCCTAGCTCCCACTTTGTCCCTACGTAGACAGGCAGGTTCTTGCTGACTAACTTGGGGCAAAAATGGAAGGGTGGGAGCGGGTAGTGCTTGCACTGTAACCAATGGTTTATACTTCTACCGTCAAAGTATTTTTGTTGGCTGATTAAGATACCACAGTTTCCACCATTTGCTGGTTTTTAAATGAATGTTTTTTAAGGACATTGTTCCTGCACTGCGGCCTTATGGGCTATTAGCAGTGGGTTTGTCTATTGTGGGCGCTCCTCTTTTTAGCCTAATTTATTAAAAGTTAAGTTTTACTTAAGGCAGTTTTGCCAATCATACTACATAGGCGCCACACTGAACTAGTTTGCTTTGAAGTGAGTGTTTATGGACTAATAGTGTTTTGATTTCACTTCTTTTTTCTTCTTCATGGAACCTGTTATCCAGAATGCTTGGGACCTGGGGTTTTCCGGATAAGGGATCTTTCCGTAAAAGTTTATTCGAGGTAGAAAATAAACCAAATTCACAAACTCACCTTTAATAAATAACCCCCTAGATGTCAAAAATAATTTTGTTTCTCTTTTTAACAGGGTGGGTACTTTTAATACAGTATCTTGGAAAATAGCAATAGATATTTGTTCTTTGGGTGGTGCATTGCTTCCAATGTAAGCAAGTTGTTTTCTTTCTTAGGGAAGAAGGAATTGGTATTAGCCGCCGCACCTTCTAACCAAATGTCTTTCCCAAAGGAAGTCCCTTAGCCGAGAGCTAAAAAAGCCACTCGGTATAGATGTGCTGACAACTCCTATATGGGAGAAATTGCTTCAGTGCTCGAAGAGAGAGACAAAAAGTAAGGAGTATGTTGCAAATTTGTGTTTGATTATGTCTTCCAAAAACGTTGTGATCAACTAATTCATCGTGATTGTACAAACATCGATTGTGTTGATTTGTGGAAATAAATTTTGTGAATACTTAAATACAAAAAAAGTGGGCGTACAGATGACATTATTACCAATTAATGCAAATGAGCAATTGTGATTATATATTCAATTAGTGATTACATGTCTTTTTCAATTTGTGCCACAAGTTGTCGCTATTTTCACATTTCTTTTTTGGTGTATTGTGTAATCTGTGTTATGCAGTTTTGTGTTTGGAATCTCCTTCCTAATTAACGTGATATTGGATACATTGTTACACACAACAATTAAAAAAAATAGAAAAGTGAAAGAATAAAGTGTTTTGCAAACATTGTAGATTAAAAACTCTTGATAATCTGTTTGCCGAAGCAGAAGCCAGCACAAGAGGATCGCCCAGCACACAGGTCTCTTTTTTAGAGGAGCCCCAAGGTACCAGCAAGGACCCAGGAAGGCCACCTGTCTCGGGGGTCGGAACTGTTCCAACAGATGCACGGCCACAGCGACAGCGAATGCAAAGGAGGAGGAGGAAGAATTGATATTTAACCTAACCTCATACCAGCTCACAGGCCCTGAATAGTGATGGGCGAATTTGTGCAGTTTTGCTTCGCCGGAAAATTTGCGAATTTCACGCGAAATTCGCGAAACGGCGAAAAATTCGCGAAACTGCGTTTTTCGACGCCGGCGTCCGTTTTTTCAAAAAAAATTTTTGACGCCGGCGAATTTTTTCCGCGAATTTTCACGGGCGTTTCGCGAATTGCGCAAATTCGCCGCGAATTCGCGCCTGGCGAATAAATTCGCCCATCACTAGCCCTGAAACATCACTACTACGGAAAGGACTGGGATTTGTTCCGATGGTGAGTGGAAATGTACAGTATTTACTCACATTGTTGATAACTTTAAATTCTCACGGCAGTTAAGGCTTAGAGAGCGGTTTGGGAATGCAGTGAATCCATCACAGAATCTCATGAGTACGGAGACGGCTAGTAACATTGTAACTATTAACCCCACAGACACTGAGTCTGCCCAGCAGGAAACGGGTGAGACTAATTTAAATGTTGGAGAAGGGAGTCCCTACACCTTAGGCAAATTCAGATTGAAAAGTAATTACGACCCTGCAAGTACAAATCCATCCATTAAGACGTTCAACCGTATTTTGAATATGGATATGTCTGCTTATCATAGATAGACAAGCAGAAATGCAGGGGTAACCTTACAGTGGCAGAAAGGGAGGCCATGAGGTCTCTCAAACGGAATAAGGACATTATCGTTAAAACTGCCAATAAGGGTGGAGGGATTGTAATATTGAACTACAGTTATTATAAACGGGAACTACTAAACCAGTTGTTGGATATATCGAAGTATCAGAAGTTGTCGTTTGAACCCACAGACAAATTTAGGGAGGAGTTAAGCGGTATCCTGAGGATAGCTGTAAACAATGGCTGGATTACGAATGTGTACAATTATTTCTTACCGCTACACCCAGTTCGGCCTGTAATATATACACTCCCCAAAATCCATAATGATGCCCAGAGGCCACCGGGGCAGCCTATAATCTCATCCAGGGGATCATTGAATGAAGGCATAGCCGAATATCTGGACGATATATTGCAGCCATGCATCCAAAATATATATGGTTATGTAAAAGACACTAATGATTTTTTGCAGGTTGTACAAAGCATTAATCTTGACACAACACACATGGTATTGGTGACGATGGACGTGCAAAGCTTCTACACGTGCATCACACATGATGCTGGTGTTGAGGCTGTACGGGAATTGAGCTACAAAAGGGGTAGCAATCTAAAGGAGATCTTAAGTCCCTCAGATCCAATGGACAAATGGACAATGGACAAATGGACAACCAGAGATGCAACACTTTCTATCCAAAAGACCAGGAGTATATAAATGTACAGAGTGCGTGATGTGTGGAACCCTAATACAGGGTCAGTACTTCGCACATCCACACACAGGTAAAAAAATATACTATACGACAAAGGATGACATGTGAGTCTTCAATGGTGATATACATAATTAAATGTCCTTGTGGGCTTGTATATTGTGGCAAAACAGTCAGGCAACTGAAGGAACATATTGTTATGCATAGGGCAAGCATACGAGCAGCCTTATATCCTGACAGGATAGAGACATTGAAAAACAAAAGACAGGATATTTCCCAGCAACCAGTGGAAGCAGGGTGGAAGCAGGGCACAGTGCTGCAACATTCAGGTGTATGCCCATTGAACAGATCCCCAAAAAATCGAGAGGAGGTGAATATGGTAACACACTTCTAAAGAAAGAGTCCTTTTGGATCTATGAGTTTCATTGCGTGACACCCAAATGTCTAAATGGGCAGCTACTGTAATTTTCGATTGCTTCCTAACCTAAATAAACATATTCCCCTTGTCCCAGTAGACAGCGACATACAAAGTAACTAAATATGACAAAAGTCTGGTCTGGAACCTGGAAGGAGCAGCGACTCCGGAGGAGGAACCAGAAAGGGCTTCTCGCTATATGCATAATACCACAGCAGTGGTTTGTAAGTAGGCAATCTGCACAGAAGGTGGAGGCGCTTTATTCCTGGAATACACCTTGTTTTATAGGAAAGACACCTTCTCTATCCACATTTATTGTTAACCTATTTTTCCATCAATAGTTACCTGAAGGAAAGGAGGAACACACCTATCAATAATTTAATATATCCACTGGGTGATATACCATTTTATGAACGTATTACGCTATGCTTGTTTTTAATTTCTGTTGCCACAGGCGCTGTTCTCTTCTTATATACATCCCTCTGGGAATATATATAAGCTTGATTTGGACTTATATACAGTTGAGAGACTGTGAAGGGGTCGGCAAGAAATAATCTAGGAGACTGACATTTTTAACCAATTGCATTCGTAAGCAATATATGTTTGTTTGTTTTATTTTTTTAAATTGTTGTGTGTAACAATGTATCCAATATCACGTAAATTAGGAAGGAGATTCCAAACACAAAGCTACATAACACAGATTACACAATACACCACAAAAGAAATGTGAAAATAGCGACAATTTGTGGCACAAATTGAAAAGGACATGTAATCACTAATTGAATATATAATCACAATTGCTCATTTGCATTAATTGGTAATGATGTCATCTGTACGCCCACTTTTTTTGTATTTAAGTATTCACATAACCACTTGCACTTATCCTTGATAAAGGCCCCAATGTGGGCCGATACATTGGACACGTGAGTGATGATTCAATAAAATTCACTTTGATTGAACTTCTTGGAGTGCGGGTCCATTTTGAAGATTATATATATATATATATATATATATATATATATATATATATAAAATTGTTCAAAGACCCGCACTCCACTGTGTTTAATTAAATTGATTTTATTTTGTGCATATCATACGTCTGATGTTTCGATCCACATTAGGGCCTATATATACTACGTTTGACCCTGCACCCGAATTTATCCAGAGAAGTCCGGATTTGAGTGTGGTGGCTTAGTATTGACTATATATATATATATATATATATATATATATCTGTGTGTGTGTGTGTGTGTGTGTGTGTGTGTGTGTGTAGGGATGTGAAAATCTTAGACACCCCTAGTTATATGGACGCCTAACAGGTCCTTATGGGGACCTTGTGCTTATGTAACCCCTGTAGTTCACACAGTGTACACCAGATGGCACTGTGCCAGAGTATAAAAGGTTTAGGAACCATGAGGTCTGGGTCCATTGCTTTAGCCCAACCAAGCAGGCTGGAAGGGAATGGGTAGTGTCAACCCTAGGTGACTTGGCCCTAGTAATTAGAAAGCTATACTCAATTATAGATCACTCTAGGAATGATAGAGAGGCTAGATAGTTGAGCAGCTCAAAGCTCCGCCGAGGAGATTAGAGGGATTAAGATGCCAGGGTATTACTGACCCTGTAAGGACTAAAATGTAAGGAGTAAGGACTAAAGTGTTGCTCAGTATACATTGTATCAACCCTGTATAGAGGATAATGAATATGTTGCTATGTCACTTCCTTTGATGATCCTTAAATACTCACATGGATTGTGTTTGTTCTTGATACTATTGTTACACATGGCTTGATAAAGAGCCTATGCAGGCTCGAAATGTCGCTTTTGCTTTTTATATGTGCACACATATGGTGATGTAATTTTTTACGATTTAATATAAAGAAACATTTGAGGATTACAAGCGAGTGCTGTCCATTACTACGTTTCTATCTATCTATATATAGATAGATAGATAGATAGATAGATAGATAGATAGATAGATATTGGGGGAATTGCTTTTTAGATAGTAGCAGCAGCAGCTACTTTCACACAGAAAGTAGACAGTACATGATTTTCCAGCTGATCTTTATGTGTGCATTTATTTAATACAGCAGCTTAAACACCAACATAACAGTTCATACCCTTTGGGAAGGCAATAAACAAAAATAGTCCAGCTGTACTGGTAAATGAAAATGTCCTTTTCCCAAAGGTCCCACAGCCCCACTTGGGCAATATAAATCCAGCAAACAAAATTAACTGATTACTCACAGTCCTTTGGGAGATCACCTGTGCTTTTCTCCTGGAAGCAGCTGCTCCCCAAGCACTTGAGGCAGTAGCTGGTAGCCAGTCCGTGCTACCAGAGAACTTGTCTCCTTCTGGAAAACTTGTGCCCAGCAAATAAAGTCCTTATGCTCCAAACACAGGTAACATGCAGTTACAATGAGAACTTTTTAATCCAGCCCACCAGCAGCTCTCATTTCTCTCTCTCAGACAGGGCAGAGAGCTGCCTTAATTAAGCACCTTTTTACTCCAGGTAAGACTAATCACTCCTCACTGCTGCTCACAGCCTCATTTTCACATTTCCCAGCCCTCTGTACTGCTTCATAGAGGATTCTGGGAGGGATATACTTTCCATCAATGCTACAATATATGCTACAATATATATATATATATATATAGTACAAATTCCGCTTGTGTAGATATCCAAGACCTCCATTTATTTGCCATATAATAACAATGTACTGTACACAGAAAACACATTTTATCTTGTATTCAGGCAGAATCAAGATTGGTAATTAATTACAAGTCAGATTTTCATCTTAAAATATAGATCAGTCATACTCATGACACTTCACCATGTGCAAGTTTAGAAAATCTTCTTGAGATCCCAAAGATCCCCCTTTTTCAAGTGCTAAGTCTCATCTTATGACTGATGCACTTACATTGCTTGAATGACCTATTGAATACAATTATAAATGATAAATTCATAAATAAGATAGTCCTAATTCTAGTTATACAACTAGTAATGCATGGTTCACACATGAGGAAATTCAAAAGAGACTAGAACATGTTAAGATTAACAAAGGTCCGGGGCCAGATGGTATTCATCCTAGGGTACTTAGCGAGCTTAGCTCTGTGATTGCCAAACCTATTTACTTAATTTTTCAGGATTCTTTGATGTCTGGCATAGTGCCGAGAGACTGACGAATTGCTAATGTGGTGCCTCTATTCAAAAAAGGATCCCGTTCTCAGCCTCAAAACTATAGGCCAGTTAGTCTGCCGTCAGTGATAGGAAAGCTTTTCGAAGGGTTAATAAAGGATAAGATACTGTACTTCATAGCAAATCATAATATTATGAGTTTGTGCCAGCATGGTTTTATGCGTAATAGATCTTGCCAGACTAACTTAATTTCTTTTTATGAGAAGGTAAGCAGGGACCTTGATTCTGGGATGGCAGTGGATGTGATTTACTTAGACTTTGCTAAAGCATTTGATACATATTTGATACATATTCGCGAACTTGCGCAAAAATGCGAGCGGTTCGCGAACGGTTCGCGAACCCCATAGACTTCAATGGGAAGGCGAACTTTAACATCTAAAAAAGACATTTCTGGCCAGAAAAATGATTTTAAAGTTGTTTAAAGGGTGCAACGACCTGGACAGTGGCATGCCAGAGGGGGATCAAGGGCAAAAATGTATCTGAAAAATCTGCCTGTGTGTGCTTGGAAGAGATAGTGTAGGGGGAGAGCTGTTAGTGATTTCAGGGACAGATGATAGTAAGTTTGCTGGCTAGTAATCTGCTTGATACTGCTCTGTATTGGAGGGACAGAAGTCTGCAGGGATTTGAGGGACATTTTAGCTTAGGTAGCTTTGCTGGCTAGTAATCTACTGTTCTCTTTAAACAACTGCCATACGTTGACCTTGTAGGCATTGTTTGCCCAGTTTTTTTGGACGCAGCCACTGAAGCACAGTTGCCAGAAAAAATATGCCATATAAATGCTGAAAATAGTCATTTTTCGCCATACGTTGACCTTGTAGACATTGTTTGCCCAGTTTTTTTTGGACGCAGCCACTGAAGCACAGTTGCCAGAAAAAATATGCCATATAAATGCTGAAAATAGTCATTTTTCGCCATACGTTGACCTTGTAGACATTGTTTGCCCAGTTTTTTTTGGACGCAGCCACTGAAGCACAGTTGCCAGAAAAAATATGCCATATAAATGCTGAAAACTGGGCAAACAATGCTGAAAAACTGGGCAAACAATGCCTACAAGGTCAACGTCGTTGACCTTGTAGGCATTGTTTGCCCAGTTTTTTTGGCCGCAGCCACTGAAGCACAGAGGCCAGAAAAAATATGCCATATAAATGCTGAAAATAGTCATTTTTTTGGTCGCAGCCACTGAAGCACAGTTGCCAGAAAAATTATGCCATATAAATGCTGAAAATATAAATTTTTTTGGTTGCAGCCACTGAAGCACAGAGGCCAGAAAAATTATGCCATATAAATGGAGAAAATATGCATTTTTTTGGTTGCAGCCACTGAAGCACAGAGGCTAGAAAAATTATGCCATATAAATGGAGAAAATATGCATTTTTTTGGTTGCAGCCACTGAAGCACAGAGGCTAGAAAAATTATGCCATATAAATGGACAAAATATGCATTTTTTTGGTTGCAGCCACTGAAGCACAGAGGCCAGAACAATTATGCCATATAAATGCAGAAAATATGCATTTTTTTGGTTGCAGCCACTGAAGCACAGAGGCTAGAAAAATTATGCCATATAAATGGACAAAATATGCATTTTTTTGGTTGCAGCCACTGAAGCACAGAGGCCAGAAAAATTATGCCATATAAATGCAGAAAATATGCATTTTTTTGGACGCAGCCACTGAAGCACAGTTGCCAGAAAAAATATGCCATATAAATGCTGAAAATAGTAATTTTTCGCCATACGTTGACCTTGTAGACATTGTTTGCCCCGTTTTTTTGGACGCAGCCACTGAAGCACAGAGGCCAGAAAAAATTAAACCAGTAGGGTTTGCACCCTAGTTTGTAACGGTGGCGGAGGGAGGAGGACGCTAAAGGACAGCTGTGTGTGGAGTCATGAGGCTTGAAGAGAAGGACAGCTGCATAGAAGTCAGAACAAGTCTTCCGGCGTGCAGTAACCCTCCGAGATCCACCCCTCATTCATTTTAATAAAGGTCAGGTAATCGACACTTATGTGACCTAGGCGAGTTCTCTTCTCAGTTACAATCCCTCCTGCTGCACTGAAGGTCCTTTCTGAGAGCACACTTGAGGCTGGGCAAGACAAGAGGTTCATGGCAAATTGTGACAGCTCTGGCCACAGATCAAGCCTGCGCACCCAGTAGTCCAGGGGTTCATCGCTCCTCAGAGTGTCGATATCTGCAGTTAATGCCAGGTAGTCCGCTACCTGCCGGTCGAGGCGTTCTTTGAGGGTGGATCCAGAAGGGTTGTGGCGCTGCCTTGGACAGAAAAACATTTGCATGTCTGATGTTACAGACCGGCCAAAGGGCTTTGTCCTTGCAGGTGTGCTCGTGGCAGGATTACTGGCACCTCTGCCCCTGGAATGTTGATGAGTTCCTGAAGTGACATCACCCTTAAAAGCATTGTACAACATGTTTTGCAGGCTGGTTTGTAAATGCCGCATCTTTTCGGACTTGTGGTATGTTGGTAACATTTCTGCCACTTTATGCTTGTACCGAGGGTCTAGTAGCGTTGCGACCCAGTACAGGTCCTTCTCCTTAAGCCTCTTGATACGGGGGTCCTTCAACAGGCATGCCAGCATGAAAGACACCATTCTCACAAGGTTGGATGCAGAGCTATCCATCTCCGCTTCCTCATTATCAAGGACTGCATCATCCACGGTCTCCTCCCCCCAGCCACGTACAAGACCAGGGGTCCCCAAAAGGTCACCACTAGCCCCCTGGGAAGCCTGCTCCTGTTGGTCCTCCTCCTCCTCCTCCACAAAGCCACCTTCCTCCTCTGACTCCACTTCTGGCACCTCTCCCTGCGTTGCAGCAGGTGCCTGGGTTCGTTCTGGTGATTGCGACCATAAATCGTGCGCTTCCAGCTCCTCGTCACGCTGGTCTACAGCCTCATCTGTCACTCGTCGCACGGCACGCTCCAGGAAGAAAGCGAAGGGTATTAGGTCGCTGATGGTGCCTTCGGTGCGACTGACCATATTTGTCACCTCTTCAAAAGGTCGCATGAGCCTGCAGGCATCGCGCATAAGCACCCAGTAACGGGGGAAAAAAATCCCCAGCTCTGCAGATCCAGTCCTACCACCCAGTTCAAAAAGGTACTCGTTGACGGCCCTTTGTTGTTGCAGCAGACGTTCCAACATAAGGAGCGTTGAATTCCAGCGAGTCTGGCTGTCAGAAATCAAACGCCTGACTGGCATGTTGTAGCGCTGCTGAATGTCAGCAAGGCGTGCCATGGCTGTGTAGGAACGTCTGAAATGGGCCGACACCTTTCTGGACTGGGTGAGAACGTCCTGGAATCCTGGGTACTTGGAGACAAAACGTTGGACTATTAAATTTAACACATGTGCCATGCAGGGCACATGTGTTAAATTTCCCAGTCTCAACGCTGCCAACAGATTGCTTCCATTGTCACACACCACTTTTCCGATCTGCAGTTGGTGTGGGGTCAGCCACCGATCGGCCTGTGACTGCAGAGATGACAGGAGTACAGATCCGGTATGGTTTTTGCTTTCCAGGCACGTCATCCCCAAGACAGCGTGACAACGGCGTACCTGGCACGTCGAATAGCCTAGGGGGAGCTGGGGGTGCACAGGTGTGGAGGAGGAGAAGGAGGACCCAGCAGCAGAGTAAGAAGAAGAAGAGGAAGAAGACGAGGTAGAGAGCGATGGAGGAGTAGAGGTGGTGGCAGAACCGCGTGCAATCCGTGGCGGTGACACCAACTCCACTGTTGTTGTTGTTGTTGAGCTACCCATTCCCTGCTTCCCATTCCCAGCCATTACCAAGTTCACCCAGTGGGCAGTGTAGGTGACATACCTGCCCTGACCATGCTTGGAGGACCATGCGTCAGTAGTCATATGGACCTTTGGCCCAACACTAAGTGACAGAGATGCGGTAACTTGGCTCTGCACATGTTGGTACAGGTGTGGTATTCCCTTTTTAGAAAAAAAATTGCGGCTGGGTACCTTCCACTGCGGTGTCCCAATTGCTACAAATTTGCGGAAGGCCTCAGAGTCCACCAGCTGGTATGGTAAAAGCTGGCGGGCTAAGAGTGCAGACAAGCCAGCTGTCAGACGCCGGGCAAGGGGGTGACAGTCAGACATTGGCTTCTTACGCTCAAACATGGCCTTCACAGAAACTTGGCTGGTGGCAGATGACTGGGAATGGGAACAGGTGGTCAAGGTGGAAGGCGGAGTGGAGGGTGGTTCAGATGGGTCAAGGAGAGCAGAGGTAGAGCAGTAAGATGCTGGACCAGAAGGAGTGTGGCTTTTAGTTTGCCTGTTGCCTTTGAGGTGTTGCTCCCAAAGTGCTTTGTGCTTGCCGCTCATGTGCCTTCGCATAGAAGTTGTACCTATGTGGCTGTTGGGCTTACCAAGGCTCAGTTTCTGACTGCACTCATTGCAAATTACAATGCTTTTGTCAGAGGCACACACATTAAAAAAATCCCACACTGCTGACTTTTTGGAAGTCTGCGATCTGGCGGTAACAGTAGAAGTTGGCGGCATTGGCGGCAATGGCGGGTGCGTTGGCCGGCTGAACACAGGTGCCGATACATGTTGTTGCCCTACTGATCCCTGCGGGCTGGCCTCCCTGCTTCTTCTAAGTCTTATTCTCCTACTGCCTCTCTGACTCTCCGTCTCTCCATCTGAACTACCCTCCTCTTGCTCTCTTCTACTAGGCACCCACAAAACATCAATCTCCTCATCATCATTCTCCTCAGATGCATCAATTTCTTCTGACACATCACAGAAGGAAGCAGCAGCGGGGACCTCCTCCTCCTCCTCATCACTCATCATTATGTCCATCTCTGTCGTGTTCTCTGCCAGAATTAAATCTGGTGTAACGTCCTCATCTCCTTCATCTTCTTCTGCCAATAATGGTTGCGCATTACTCAGTTCAAGAAACTCATGGGAAAATAACTCCTCTGACTCCAGTGAAGAAGGGGCACCGGTGGTGGAGGAAGTGTTACGTGGGGTGGCCATAGCAGTGGAGGATGAGGAGGATGTTGTGGTAAAGTTAGAAACGGTAGAGGATGGGGTGTGCTGTGTAAGCCAGTCAACTACCTCTTCAGCATTTTGGGAGTTCAGGGTCATTGGCTTTTTAAAACTGGGCAATTTGCTAGGGCCACAGGATTGCATAGCAGCACGGCCCCTAGCACGGCCTCTGCGTGGCGGCCTGCCTTTGCCTGGCATTATTTTTAAAAAAACAACAACAACAAAAACTCAGTTGGTTTTTCTGGAAACGATAATACACACAGCTAGATGGCAGTTTGAAGAAAACAGTGTGCAAATAATGCCTACAAGATCAACGTATACACTACTACAGCGGTGGATACGGATTACGTAAAATATATGAATGCTGCTTGAAAAAAAGTAACTCAAGTGGTTTTTCTAGAGACGATAATATTATCAATATTTAGACAAAATGTGAACAAGCTCACACAGCTAGATGGCGGTTTGAAGAAAACACTGTGCAAATAATGCCTACAAGGTCAACGTATACACAGCGGTGGATACGGATTACGTAAAATATAAGAATGCTGCTTGAAAAAAAGTCACTCCGGTGTTTTTTCTGGAGACGGTAATATTATGGATATTTAGACAGAATGAGAACACGGTCACACAGCTAGATAGCAGTTGGTTGAATAACACACTGGGCAAAAAATGCCTACAGGGCAAATAATGCCTACAAGGTCAACGTATACACAGCGGTGGATACGGATTACGTAAAATATAAGAATGCTGCTTGAAAAAAAGTCACTCCGGTGTTTTTTCTGGAGACGGTAATATTATGGATATTTAGACAGAATGAGAACACGGTCACACAGCTAGATAGCAGTTGGTTGAATAACACACTGGGCAAAAAATGCCTACAGGGCAAATAATGCCTACAAGGTCAACGTATACACAGCGGTGGATACGGATTACGTAAAATATAAGAATGCTGCTTGAAAAAAAGTCACTCCGGTGTTTTTTCTGGAGACGGTAATATTATGGATATTTAGACAGAATGAGAACACGGTCACACAGCTAGATAGCAGTTGGTTGAATAACACACTGGGCAAAAAATGCCTACAGGGCAAATAATGCCTACAAGGTCAACGTATACACAGCGGTGGATACGGATTACGTAAAATATAAGAATGCTGCTTGAAAAAAAGTCTCTCCGGTGTTTTTTCTGGAGACGGTAATATTATGGATATTTAGACAGAATGTGAACACGGGCACACAGCTAGATAGCAGTTGGTTGAATAACACACTGGGCAAAAAATGCCTACAGGGCAAATAATGCCTAAAAGGTCAACTTATACACTACTACAGCGATGGATACGGATTACGTAAAATTTATTATGGCTGCTTGAAAAAAGTCACTCCGGTGTTTTTTCTGGAGACGGTAATATTATGGATATTTAGACAGAATGTGAACACGGTCACACAGCTAGATAGCAGTTGGTTGAATAACACACTGGGCAAAAAATGCCTACAGGGCAAATAATGCCTAAAAGGTCAACTTATACACTACTACAGCGATGGATACGGATTACGTAAAATTTATTATGGCTGCTTGAAAAAAGTCACTCCGGTGTTTTTTCTGGAGACGGTAATATTATGGATATTTAGACAGAATGTGAACACGGTCACACAGCTAGATAGCAGTTGGTTGAATAACACACTGGGCAAAAAATGCCTACAGGGCAAATAATGCCTAAAAGGTCAACTTATACACTACTACAGCGATGGATACGGATTACGTAAAATTTATTATGGCTG
Organism: Xenopus petersii; assembly: GCA_038501925.1. Classification (NCBI taxonomy): domain Eukaryota; kingdom Metazoa; phylum Chordata; class Amphibia; order Anura; family Pipidae; genus Xenopus; species Xenopus petersii. The sequence goes on along the minus strand of CM076676.1, from coordinate 40,121,875 downwards.
CTTGAAAAAAGTCACTCCGGTGTTTTTTCTGGAGACGGTAATATTATGGATATTTAGACAGAATGTGAACACGGTCACACAGCTAGATAGCAGTTGGTTGAATAACACACTGGGCAAAAAATGCCTACAGGGCAAATAATGCCTAAAAGGTCAACTTATACACTACTACAGCGATGGATAGGGATTACGTAAAATTTATTATGGCTGCTTGAAAAAAGTCACTCCGGTGTTTTTTCTGGAGACGGTAATATTATGGATATTTAGACAGAATGTGAACACGGTCACACAGCTAGATAGCAGTTGGTTGAATAACACACTGGGCAAAAAATGCCTACAGGGCAAATAATGCCTAAAAGGTCAACTTATACACTACTACAGCGGTAGTAAAATAAAAAAAAGTTAAATAAAAAAAGAATGAATATTAAAAAAAAAAAAATTAAAGTTGGTGCTGCTGAACTACTAGGAGCAGCAGATTAGCACACCAGTCCCACTCCCCAACACTGCTAGACTAATAGCACTGGGCTCTTATAGTAGTAGTAGTAGTAGTAGTAGTAGTAGTAGTAGTAGTAAAACAACAAAAAAATAAATAAAAGCAGTCCTTACAAGGACTATTGCTATTGCAGCAGTCAGCAGATGAGATCAGAAGCAGGACAGCTGCCCACTGCAGCTACATACAGAGCACTGCAGTAGAAGGTAGATTACTAGCCAGCAAAGCTACCTAAGCTTAAATGTCCCTCAAACCCCTGCAGACTTCTGTCCCTCCAATAACAGAGCAGTATCAAAACGATTACTAGCCAGCAAACTTTCAACTGTCCCTGAAATCACTAACAGGCAGCAGCTCTCTCCCTACACTATCTCTTCAGCACACACAGGCAGAGTGAAAAAAAGCTGCAGGGCTTCGGTTTTTATAGGGAAGGGGAGAGCTTCCTGATTGGCTGCCATGTACCTGCTGGTCTGGGGTGAGAGGGCAAAAAAAAGCGCCAACAATGGCGAACCCAAAATGGCGAACGTCGCGCGACGTTCGCGAACTTCCGGCGAGCGCGAACACCCGATGTTCGCGCGAACAAGTTCGCCGGCGAACAGTTCGCGCCATCTCTAATAGAGTCTAATAAATTATTATTTTGTCCCACTGATCCTCCACTAGTCAAATATGTTTGTGCATGCTTCTCAAAAGTTCATGGAGTAGCTATTTCCTCATCTTTAGCATACATATTAACTATTTATTAACACATATTAACTATGTACACGCAATTTGATTTATTACTTTAGGCTAGTAAAAATGATTATGGAAGCCAGTGTTAGCCACTCCCTATTTGTTTCTGTATCATGGTCACTCAGTCGGGTGGAATCCCCATCCTTCACCTTCTCCCTCTTGCCAGCAAGTAATAGCTCCTTCTGTGCGGTGCGGTGCGGCAGTGCAACGCGACATGCGTATACACATCAATGACGTCACTGATGCGGTTGGATGACAGAGAGAGGCAGAGAGCTGGGGGGCTGCTTGGTGTGGCTCTCGCTGCTCTCAGCCTTGCACAGTTGCACTGAACTGAAGACATTCTTTCTATCACTGTGGAAGTGTGAACCTCCTGCTGGCACAGCCAGATACAGATTTGGGCCAGGGGCCATATGTTTGCTGTTACTGCTGGGCTGGGCGCTGGCACAGTTACATAAATACTTGGGGGCAATATGATGTGATCAGATTTATTTTTGGCTGCTGCTGGCACAGGTAAAGATTGGAGGCAATATGATGGCTGCTGGAGGGGTGTATGATAGATGGCTGCTGAGCTTGCTGGTGCAGGTATGGGGGGGCAGTATAATGGATGGCTACTGGCACAGGTATGGGGGGCTGTATGATGGATGGCTGCTGGGCTTGTTGGTACAGGTACGGAGGGGCAGTATGATGGATGGCTGCTGGCACAGGTACAGGGGGGCTGTATTATGGATGGCTGCTGAGCTTGCTGGTACAGGCACAGGGGGCAGTAATATAAATGAAAAAGTGTTGTACATTTTCTTGCTTTCTTTATTTAAAAACCATCATGGTAAGGAGGGAAATGGTAATACAGGACAGTGGGCGCTGATTGAAGCTCTTGCCTAAGGTGCCAAACTACCTTGGCCCGGCACCGGCAGGGATGCCACTCACATGTGAAAAAAGTTGTCATATTAAGACATACCCTTAAATCCATATGCCTCCTCCTCCCCTGTGTATAATACAGTACCCCATTAGCATTTTGAATAAGGTATGAACAGGTGAACAATGTGGGCAGTTTCAGTCCGGGTCTCAGGTGGGAACAGTACATGGTTTCTAGGTGTGAACAATTAAAGTGTTACAGGTGTGAACAATGGCGGAGGATCACAGGTGTGAACAATGCAGGGGATCAGTCTGAATTGGATCTCTAAACAATGCAGGGGCCAGTTAATCTCTGTAGTGATACCTTTTAAATTTTACATATGGTAAACAGACACAGCAGGCAGACTTTGATGTGGAGGGCCCCATAAAGGGGGGTCACCAGTTGGACAGCCCTGCTATAGATTATGGCAAATGCCATGGGGCAGCTGTTGAATGCCATAAACATTCACTATTTTTGGATCCCATCGGGAAGGGGTGTTTGGGCCTCTGTGTACCTGAAATTCCAGGGTCGATTTCGAATATGTGCAGTTGTCTATTCTTTTCAGGTAAAAATAATGGAAAACAATGTATGAGTTTTTTCCATTATTCAAGTTTATTCAAAAAGCCAGTCATCAAGCAACAGTCAGTGGATTTGCAGGTCACTTTTAGGCTCAAGAGAAAACTAGGTAGAGATAAGGGTAAAGAATTAAAAGTCAAGAACAAGGAAAAAGACGGCACTCTGGTAAAAGGAAGGCAGATTTGTTGCAGTACCCTGCAAAATTCATACACTAGCATGCTTATGATTAAGGGATTGATTCTCAAAATGTGTAAAGTATACTAATTTTGCAGGTTACTGCAATAAACCTGCCTTCCTTTTACCGGAGTGCTGTCTTTTTCCTTGGTCTTGAGTGTGATATGCAGTGGAGAGTCTGTGGACAGAGCATCCGGGAGGAAGTTTAGGAGCAGCCTCATGGGATTGTGAGCTTGGAGCGGTCCATCTGATTAAATTTAGGTAAAGAATTAAAAGAAAAGCTGCACCTTAAAAAAGAGGCTCTTGAAAAAGTAATATCGTTCATCAAAACAACCCACTTTGCCACAGAACTCCCTAAAGGACTTGCTTTTTCACCTGAGATTATGTTCTTTCAGATTCTGAGACCTATAAAGTGAAGCTTTGAGTTAACCTTCAAGATAATGAAGCCTTATGCCTTGTCTTAATCAACAATCCCACCGAGAATGTCTAGAAGTGCTGTCTACATTTGTCGATGGAGCCCTAGAAAGCCTTATTAAGGCCACTGGTTATATTTAATTATACCTAAGAATATTACTATACCTAAAAGTGTAGAATATTAGGGCTTTGTTCGTGTGTTTTGTTCATTAAGTTAATATACTGTATGTCTGTGCCTGACTTTTCTGCTTGCTGTCTTCCTCAGTCAACTGTCTCCTGTTCACTTTTATCAGCAAGAATTTCATGCAGCTTTTTTCAACCCTCTCCACCTAGATTTTTTTACTTGATTCACGTAATGATATCATGAGAGATAAGAAAATGTTTGCGAGACTAATTCTACCCACCCAACCTTTCTTTACTTCCTCGCCTGAGGCTTTAATTATAACATCTTCATTTAAACCACAACATGATAAATGGGAGTCATGCAATTAATATGAAATTTCCCTTGATTTAAAATCGTTACAACCATTAATCACAAATTAAAATCCACAACGTTCAAATAAAAAGCTGCATAAAGAATCCATTAAGCTTATGGTCTGCAACCGACAGCACAAGGTGGTTCTAGTGGAACATACCTAATTCAAGTCAGCAGACAAACTTAGAATCAAATTCTCACATTCCGGGGCAGATTTACAATTCTGCATTAATAGGCTGCTCTTGTTGTGATGCACGACCCAAACCATTACAGTGATCCATGAATACAACTACCACCTTATGATACCTGAATAAATAATAAATAAATAATAAATAATAAAATGGTTTAACAACACCCCCATCAATGACCAATTCTAGGTTTCTTAAAACGGTGCACAGGTATGGATCCCTTTTCCAGAAACACGTTTTCCAGAATTACAGGAAGACTATCTCTCAAAGACTCAATTTTAAGCACATACAGTAATTCTTTTAATTACTGCCTTTTTCTCTGTAACAATAAAACAGTACATTGTACTTGATGGTAACTAAGATGCATTTATCCATATAGGGGGCAAAACAATCCTTCTGAAGCTAATTTAATGTTTGTTTTTTTTTACTAGACTCAAGGTCTGGTGATCCAAATTGAAGAACAATCTATTATGCAGAAAACCCCAGGACCCAAGAATTCCAGATAATAGGTTTTATATCTGTACAAGATATCTTTTAAGGAATACAGTCTTGAATAGGTAACTGCCTAGAAGTAAATCCTAGAGTATCATATAGTTAAATATAAAAAAAAGAATTTTTTAGCAAACCCAAACACTGGACCAGTGTGATTTACTTTCATTCTCTAATACTATGCCTCAATTCCCTGTCAGTTTCTTCCAGAACTCCCTATTTATGTTAATCAAGCCTTACAATTGGCCACTTTTTCATGGCAACTTTTTCTGCATTTGGGCTACTAATAAAACCTTTTTATCCTTACTTCCAAGTCTTGTTAACTGTGCTGAGAGAATCTGCCATGTCATGGCAGATTAGGAAGGCCAAATCATATGAATATTTGACTCAGTATATAACTACACTACAACTCATGAAGCTCCCTCCAGAAAGCTGCAAAAAGCACCTTATTGTTCCAGGACACTTCTGCGGCCAGAGTCTGGAAATTTATGGTGTATTCGTAGGCCGTATTGGACCCTTAGTTGATCTTCATGAGCTGATCAGAAGTATTATGTTCCGGCCAGGAACATCAAAAACTTGATGGAAAGTAGAAAGAAAGGCAGCTGAGTCATGAACTAGGGGATCATCTCTATCCAGCAGCAGAGACACCCAAGCAAGAGCCTTTCCCTGAAGAAGACCAAATGTTAAACGAAACCTTAGACTTCGTCGAAAATTGGTCGGGTGCCAAATCAAACTGGATCTTGCATTGAGTAGTGAATCCTCGGCAAGCATCCAGATCACCCCCAAAACCAACTGGAGCAGGAATCTTAGGAACCTTTGCGGATGCAGGTGGTGGAGAATGCGTAGTGGTCCCAGAAATCTGAAGTGCCTCCAAACGCAAAGTAATATGCTGCAAGGCTTGAGCAAGATGCACCTGTTGAGACTCTTGGCTGTTCAGACGTTTCATCATCACATCGAAGTAAGCCTGTCATGGAAGAGAAAGCAGCAGCCTGGGAAGGTTCCAAGCCCAAGCTAACTGTAACAATCTCATTATTAGGAACCCTGTGTAGTGTACCTTGTGTACCTTTAGATGCACCTTGTGAACCTTGAGTAGCTTTAGCTTCTGGTAGTCACTGATGCCCTTTTGGGGCCCCGGGCTTTCTGCTGCAGAAGCCAACAAGGAAATGAGTAGCAGGAATGTAAACGAGGTACCGGCAGGGATGAAGAGAAGACATAATCAGAGTCAGGCGAAGGGTTCAAGGCAAGTGGCAATAATCATAGTCAAAAGATCAGGCAGAAGTCAAAACCAGGATATCAATAAACAGGATAAACGCTTGAACGGGAACAGATAAACTGAAGCCTAGCTTGGGCTTTTTAAGGAAGATTTGAAAATTCGCACCTTCAGAAAGTGGATGTCCTGCCCAAATGCCAACGACATGACACTGGCGTCCATTCACATTAGATAACGTCAGCACCGGACGCCTGTGCCCCTTCAGACGAGCAGAAATGTGCCGGGAGGTAAGAGCAGAGGAGGATCACCTGGCATGTCTTACACGTGCTCTACATTGTTAGAAGACCTCCTATCCACTGTTCTGCAACTGCTTTTTCAATAAAAGAAAAAGTCTACCAGGTTGCCAAATTCTTAAAAACGTCTGTGTTTTTGACAGTCTGATTTTAGTGGTCCAAGAAGATCATCTCAGCTCCCTACAACAACAGTTTTTATCTGGCTAAGTTTGACATTAAAGGCATTAATAAATTTGCTAAATATCAAATTTTAGAGTTCTTTAGAAATGTAGGAAAAGCACAAATTTTTCATGATTGGGTTTTAATCAAAAAGTACCATCAACAGCAGGTATACCCAAGATGTTGATTGCAGTCTGGCAGTTGATAATTTGAAACATTCTAGTAGACCTCTCGTAGACCATGAAGCAAGATGCAAAGTTAAGCCTTCTGGAGCTTTAAAGTTTTAGCCCATAGAATATTGCCCTGCCTGGTCCCTGACTTTCCTCCAGTTCCTACAATGTCCTGCACACTTCTTTTCATCTTCTTCTTTACAGGTCTGTTATTCGTGGAGCATGCAAGGCATTGTGGGAACTAATGTGGTATGAGTAGTCAGAGAATGGAGAGAAGTGATTTGTAATAGTTGTAGAACGTTAGCAATCACTGAAAAAAAATTAAGCAATGTATACTGGAAAGTTGCTTAGAATTTCATTTTCTTGTATTCTGCAAAAATAGTTTTTGTTTGGAACCAGAAAATTGTGTAAACATTAATTAAACCCAATAAGATTGTTTTGCTAACAATAAAGATTAATTATTTCTTAGTTAGGATCAAGTACAGGGTACTGTTTTATTATTACAGAGAAAAAGGCAATTTATTTTTTATAATCGAATTATTTGATTAAAATGGAGTCTATGGGAGATGGCATTCCATAATTCAAAGCTTTCTGTATAACAGGATTCTTAATAACCTATCCCATACCTGTAACCTATTTTTTTACAGTGATTTTAATTCACCCCTGAACCCAGTTGTGGCCGAAGCAGACAATTAGATGTCTTTGACTGCACAAGACCTATAAAAACCAACATCCGATGGGCTAAAATTTGATGGATTTGTATCTTCAATCTTGTTAACACAACTTTGTATGTGCATGTGTACTGCCAAGACACAACCTAAGGGGCTTGGGAAAATGGATGGAAACAATGTTGTTGATTGAATAAATTATTAAAACAGAGTACAATACCAGCCATTGATTAAGTTACGTTTGGTTACAAAAATTTAGTTTTTTTTAAACTTTAGTTTTCCCAAACTCAAATCTTCTTCAAAAACCTTGTGAAATATTATCACAGTAGTTATTAGTGTTAAAATATCTCTTTACTTTAATCCATATTGAACAGTACATTAAACATTATTTTTTATCTTGCTCAGCTGTCTACAGTATTTGAAAACATTTGCTTATTTTGTCTCATTCTTTCAGGCTAGAAGTTCCCTTTAACGTTGAGTGAATGTGTCCCATTTTACTGCACTAAATAGTTTACAAAACCACAGGACAATTTGCAAACTGGCAAAAAAAATTGCTCATCACTATTTGACTTAATGAACTTTGTTGTAAAGCTTAAAGTGGACCTGTCACCCAGACACAAAAATCACTTCTCTTTACCATTTAATTGTGTAGCCAGGGCATGGGGATGGACATCGGGTCCCCCATTCTGGTACACAAACAAAATTCTGAGATGATACAAGGTTTGCCTTAATAACAATGTACACAAAATGGCTCCTGCCTGCTTGCTATAATTTTGAAATCCCAGACTGAAGGAAACAAGATTCAAATAATTTATTTAGTGTAATTAAAGTTCATTTTCCTTGACTAATCTGATAAAATAGGATTCTGAATAATTTTTTTGGGTGACGGGTCCCCTTTAATTTTTTTTCTTTGTAATTTAGAATTTTTATCTTTTTCAACTGATCATAGACAGAGAAAAGAAAATGTAGTTTTCCAACAGTTGTAAAGCTTCTTAAGACAGATTTCTCATACAGATTTGCATGCTTTATTGTTTCTGTGCCAATCCCACCACAAGCAATCGTTCCATCTCTTGATAATAAACCACATCCTGCTGCAGTTGCATATATTTCTGCTCCCAATCCCCACCTGGGCATGATTTTAGTTCAACTTTCTTTAATTTTGCCCATTTTCCAGCTGAAGATGTTCGGGGATATAGCAGTTCATTTTCTGCTCATTCACTGCTTTGGAGCTTTTGTATTTGCTCAAGGTGCAAGGCATTTCAATAACCCAGACCCTATCCTTCAAGAAACTATTGATAAAGTTGATGAAATTAAAAAGAAAGTGGTAAGCACTAATCACAGCTGCTTATCTAATGATACTTACTCCCTCTTATGTTCTCTATTCATAGACAATTATTTGTGTGTCTTTTATAGGATAATAAGCCGAATGTCGTTTTTATGGCTCCAAAGAAAATACAGGTAAAGTAACTTGAAATATCTTTTCTTAAAATCAGCCTTAAGTCTTTAAAAAAAACATTTTTTTTATTAGCTTACTTATTGCCAAGTAACAGAATGTAGAGTGGATGAGTAGATTTAATGAGTACTGTTTTTCTTTGTGTAATTCATAATACAAAAACGTTTATGAAAAGAAAATGAAAGAAAAAGCCTAACGTGTTTTGTGCCTGTTGGGGCACTTACTCATAGGCTCAGAGCCATGAAGATCCTTTGAATTATTTCTTTTAACAATGGTGCTTAGTGAGGTCATCAGTTATACACCTCAGTAACTTATAATATCATTATATTTTACATTATTTGTATCCTTTATTTTTTTGGTTACATTATCTTTATCCTTATATTTACATTATTGTGCATTATTCACTATCCCAACCCTTACTCCTGTAATAAGTTAGATGCTGGAGGGATAGCAGTAAGTATAAGGCTATGTCACATGGGGAATTTTGTCTGCCAATACCCTGAGGAGGAGGAGGAGGAGAACAGCAATGGACAAGCTAACATTTTGGCACAGAGGTTCCCTGTCACTGCTCCAGTTTGTGCACTTGTTCTTATTTTGAATAACATGCAGATTGTCGGAGGGGCCATTTGTCCTCCGCTGTTCTCTACCAGAGGCCACTGGCAAACAATATGCCCACACTACTTCCTACTAAAATACCCCTCAGTTTTTTCTTGATTGAAGGATAAGTAACTTGAAGTTGATATGAGTCCTGTCAATAGGTGTTGACCCCGAAAAGCAGATATTATAGACCACTCTTGTCCTAGACTGACAGTTAAAAAAAGTATATTTTTTTCGCCAGGATGATGGCTGCTTGACGAAAAACATAATGATCTTTGAACAGGAAGTTATCAAAATAAAATTTGATAACAGTAATTTGTCAAATTCGACACAACACATCTGTAACAATCTGAAGTGCCTCCAAACATTGTGCTCACGGCTGAACGTAAGTAGGAAAACGCTAAGTGAATATTGATACCTTGATATTATACTGGAGGTTGAAAATACATTTTATTAATCAATGAGAACTTTGGGTCACTCCACTTAGGCACAGATTTATCATTTGTAGTCCAAATGGTATTTTTTCTGCAGGTTTTTCAGTGGCGCCAGGTGCAAAAATGATAAGTCATGCATGTTAAATACTTACAATGAATGAAAATACAGGACATTCCTGATTGGAAGACATACATTATTGACTGTTTTTATGCAAGAAAAAAATTATAATGGAAAAGGCATTATTCAGGATATCTCATGTGTGAGGTGAATGGAGAGATAAAGAAAATTCCTCTCATGATAAATCAGCCCCACAGGGTTAAGGTTAAAAAGAAAGCCTCCAAATTGTCTAAGAGGAGGAACGATCTTTCCTGAATATTGAGTAAATTCCACACTTCAAAGTTTTAAAAATTTTTTTAAAAAAAACTTTTTGTCAGATGAAATCCCATGGCAGGGTCAGAACTATGGGTAGGCATCAGAGGCGTGTAGCTAGGGGGCAACGGTGGGGGCACTAGGACCCTAGGCATGTACCTCTTCTGTCTTCGTTACTTGGGGGGGTAGTTGAATCAGTTCATGAGTTTCAGCTGGGGGGGGCTGGGGAACAGGTGGGTTAAGATGGCCATACATATAGTGATCCGCTCATTTGGTGAGGTTGTCAAACAAGTGTATCTCTCCCTGATATGCCCACCTTGAGATGGGCTATATGCTGATCCAATTGTGCTGATCCGACTGTGGGCTCTAGGGCCCAACGAGTAGATCCTAAGGGGGAGAAAACGGACTGATGAACTGATGTGGTCCTCGATCCAATGGGATTTTTACGCCCGGCCAATCGGCATCTGGATGATTTTCATACACATATCGATTGGGAAGCCCATCAGAGGACCCCATACACTGGGCAATAAGCTGCTGATCTGTCAGCAGCTTATATCTGCCTGTGTATTCGGGCCTTTAGTGTGGTGAAGACACAGGGGCACAGGGGTGGCACAGGGGTGAGGGTGTTGCATTCAGTAAGTGGGTGGGGGGGCAAATAGTATTGTCTCAGATGTAAACACTACTTGGCCTGGCTCTGCCTCATGAGTTACTATAATGTCTTTGGAATTCTAAATCAGCCATCACATCAAAAAGGATTGGGAGAAAATAAAATATTGCATCCACAGTACATCTTTTAGCCATTGCTGCATTTTGGGATTACCATACCTTCATTATAGCTAAAGCTAACCTGTCACCCAGACATAAAAAGCTGTATGAAAAAGATCTTTTTAAAATGATACAAGAAACCCAAATCCTTTTTTTATTTAATTAAAACATCTATACCTGTTATAAACATGTTTAAAACTGTCAGCTGTCAATCATATATTGCCTGTCCTTCTATGCCTCAAGCATTTAGTCGGGGCAGGCAATTATTTTCACTTTCCATTATGGATGCCCCGAATCCACTATTTCGGATTTGGCTGAACCCCCGAATCCTTCACTAAAGATTTGGCCGAATACCGAACCAAATCCAAATTAGGGAAGGGAAGGTAAAAATATTTTTTACTTCCTTGTTTTGTGACAAAAAGTCAAGCGATTTCCCTCCCCGCCACTAATTTGCATATTCTGCCGGGATTCAGTTCAGCCGGGCAGAAGGATTCGGCCGAATGCTCCTGAAAAAGGCAGAATCCAGGCCGAATCCCGAACCAAATCCTGGATTTAGTGCATCCCTACTTTCCATTAATAAAAATATATAATAATAATAAAAATACATTTTATCTTTTTTGACTTTCTAGTGGCCTATTCTGGGACCCTCTCCATATGTGATATTCAGGAGATGTTAGTTATTCATTGTTAGAATAGTTTAGCAATTATAGCCTTAGTAGGAACTAGAATGGGAAGTACGACAACAAACTTCATGTTGGTTTGAAAAAACATGTGAACTCATGCAATGAAATCTGATTGGCTCTTGTTGGCTTCTCCCACTTTTTGTGACTTTTAACGTTAGTCCCCAGTGACCAACTGTAAAAATGTTGGAACACTGGCATCAAACATGTGAGAATGGCAGCAGTTTAAAGTTAATGCTGTTATTGGCTCCTCACATTTTTGGCCATCCATCCAATATTGCCTTTTCATTTTAGTTGACTCCCTGACAATGTGATTCAAGCTTGGTGAGTGTAGCCTCAAAACTGTAAGAGTGGCACCAATTTAAATTTCCCCATTCAAAGCCAATGGATGACATCTGATTGACTGTTGTTGGGCGGGATCGCTTAGAACAGCACAAGCAACCTGTTCCGCTATAGGACAAAGAAATGTGGAGTGTTGGGGTGTTGTACCCATAAAACTGTAGGAGGAGAAGCATTTATAAAATGAGGGTGTTGAAAATAAGAAGAATAAGCTGAAGTCTTATCTGTTTCTACCCCTAAAACTGTAGGAGAAGGAGAGTTTAGAATATTGGGGGCGCTAAGAATAAGAATGAGAAGAATACGCGGAAGAATAAGCTGAAGTCACAGAACAATGTGTTGGTTTTTTTACTGGTTTGGTGGAGGGGTTTACAAAGAGATGGGTATCTATTTAATATCCAGAACCTAATGGTGTTCATTCAAAGCAGTTATGATTGATATCGCTTTTTAAATTGTTTCCAAAAAATATGTACATATAATTAATTCTGTATTTTTGAATTTTAGAATACAAGTGGAGAAAAAAACTGCGTGATGCAAGAAGAGAACACAAAAGCATTTCTGACTGAACTAGAACATTATTTAATACATATTTACAGTAAAAGAATTTGTCCCAAAACAAGCAAAACACTTAAAGCATGCCATTAAAAAGTAGAAATACAGAACAGCTTGCACACGCAAACATACTCATACAATATAGGTCTATCAATGTCTTCTGGATTCTATTGGCAAACACTGGACAAGCAAATGTGATTATTTCCCTATAGTAAATGTTAATAGACTTTAGTGGACTTTGTGGCCCCTATATATGCCCTTTGATGAATATTAAAGGGGAACTATATATCCTCTCTCAGCATCTGTTTCTCTTCATTCTGTCTTCATGCAGGAGTTGGGTGTCAGATAGTCATTGACAGTTAGATCCAATATATCTTATAGGGGTCTCCTTTCCTAGCAGATGTATTAGAGCTCACTCAAATAACTGATTCTAGTACAAACAAAATCTAACAAAATAACTGCCGATTGCACAAATTCTGCATGTAGAGAGACGTGATGTCTTGTGATTTTAATAGAGTGAGCTCTAATACATCTTCTAGGCAAAAGGAGCCCCCCTATAAGATATATTGAATCTAACTGGTCAGGATTCATATGCAACATGCCAAATTATTTCCAAAAAAAACTGGCATGATTGACAACCTCTTTAGAATTTGTTCTTAAGAAATGAAATTGCTCTGTTATTCTTTTTGTACTGTGTAATGTTATGCTTGCTAACATTTGTACTGTATTCTCAGATTCACAATAAAGTATGAATAAATGCATCCTCTAATTGATTAACATTAGTGCAGATCATTTATGTCCAGCCTTTTCCATGCCGAGCCCCCAGAACCTAACGGAAGAGTTTTTGAGGGTTTAATTATAATAAAAATTGCGATGTCATAAAAAGAGTCAATGGGCAGACAGTGGAAGTGTCTTGTCACTTGTTGCCACTAAAATCTGTAATAAAACAGTCAGCTCTTCTGCCCAAGAGGTGTACTTACTTTGGAGGTCCAATTTCATTTGGAAATTCATCCTGTTTGTATGTTCCCCTTGTCTCCAGGACTAGGAACTTCTATATTTTTGGGTATTCATTTTCTAGTAGACTTAAGGTATGTTGATCCAAATTACAGAAAGATATGTTATCTGTAAAAACCCCAGGTCCCGAGTATTCTGCATAACAGGTCCCGTACCTGTATTACAATTTTGTTCAGCAGCTCTTCACTTGGGAAATTCTGCAGCTGGTTGCTAGGTTCAAAATTACCATAGCAACCATGTAGTGCAGTGGACAAGAGACTGGAATTTGAGTTGGAGAGGCCTGAAAAGGACGATAAATAACAATAACATTGTAGCCTGACAGAGCAATAGTAGTTTGCCTGTTTATTGAACGCTAATTCAAGTCAGAAGAAGAAATCATGTAATGCAAAAACAATTCAAAATAAATTAATTATTAAAATAAAAGAAAGACCAACTAAAAAGTTGCTTAGAATCAGTCATTCTACAGTATAGCATACTAAAGGTTAAATTAAAGTAGAACTACCCTTTAATTCACTCTCATTTTGCATTTGTTAAGACATTTTATGCTTGTACAGGTAGGGGATCTGTTATCTGGAAACCCGTTATCCAGAAGGCTCCGAATTATGGGAAGGCTGTCTCCCATAGACTCCATTTTATGCAAATAATCCAAATTTTTTAAAATGATTTCCTTTTTTGTAATAATAAGAGTACCTGGTACTTGATCCAAACGAAGATATAATTAATCCTTATAGGAAGCTGTTTACCACAAACATTAAAGGGTTCATTTTAAGTGGTAAGGTGCAAAGTGCAATAAAAACACCACAAAGAACAATATTTTTGCACTTTTCATCTTGTGCAAAAAGCTTTGGCTCATTTGGTTTGCAGCATTGCCTGCAATCAGCTACGTTGCATACAGAATTCATGATAAATGTGGGGCACAATAGAGTGAAACACAGGATAGGGAACTTTACTTACCACCTGCCTGAGGCCTACAGGTGCAACTGCTCTGCAGATGAAATCGAAGGCAGACAATTTGGCAGCACTTACAGTAGCACTAACTCACTTGCACCTGTAGTAATCATAAATAAGCACATACATAACTGTTATGCTAACTCTTTGTTTTTATTTATAATAATAAAATAAAAGGTAATTCAAAGTGATTTATTGCACAGTTATCAATATAATCTACTTTAGCTCAAAATCACATTTTATACAATGTAATATAATATATAAAAGAAAATATTTCTTGAGGTAGCTAATAATGGAAATGGAGGAAGCAGACTGTTTCACCGATTTTTTTTTTTTTTTTTAAAGTTTTTATTTTACATTTTCAAACATTCAACATACACAATACGAATAGTAGAAGTAGAGAGAGAAGAAATAGATAGTAGAAGAAGAAGTTGTGGAGGAATAGGGAGGGGAGGCAAGGTACAGACTGGCATATGCATTATATCAGAATTTTCGCAGTTAACCTGTTTGTACTTTCAACCAGGTACCCCAGACTGCATCAAATTTTTCAGGGCAGCCCCTTGACAGATAGGTCAGTTTCTGATTTGAAAGAGAATCATTTACCAGCTTTTGCCAATATTGTAGTGTAGGAGGGTTAAGTGACTTCCAATGCATTAATATGGCTTTCTTGGCAAAATACAAGAGCTGTAGGTAACAAAGTCTAGAGTAGGAGCGTAGCTGGAGGTCACCTGTTATCCCCAATAGACAATTTTCCGGTGAACGAATACTTGACAATGCAAGTTTTTCATTCAAGAATTGAAGTACAACACTCCAAAATCCCTGGATCACCGGGACAGGTCCAGAACACATGAAACAAGGTACCCGGTTCCACTCTGCACTTGGGACATATGTCTGAAACATTTTCATAAATTTTAGCCAGTCGGTAGGGAGTTAAATAGACTCTATTCAAGAATTTTATTTGTATAAACCTGTCCCTCATAGAGATAGATAGCTCAGTGACTAACTTGAGAGCGTCCTTCCATTTTTCGTCATCTAAGTCAGGAATATCACTTTGCCATTTGCCCTTAATCCTCTCAAGGGGGGAGGGACCAGCGGTAGATAGGATAGAATATAACGAGGATAGGGGTTTTGTTAGGTCCACTCTATGTAAATATGTCTCTAAGGTTGTCATCTCTTAATTTACAGGTCTCACTGGAAATTGTACACTGAAAGCATGTCTTAATTGCAAATAGCGAAACAGTATATCTGGGTGAGGGTGTACTTCCTGTTGTAGTGTAACATATGTTTTGCATTCACCCCCAGAGGTTATATCACCAAGCGTTTTTATTCCCAGCTGCGCCCAGTTTCACGATTTTTAGTGATGTGCAAATATTTTTTTTTAGAAATTCCAGTTTTTGCAGCATGGTTTGTACAACCAAAACTATTCCTGGGTCCAGCGGGCTAAATATTAAACACAAAGTCAGACATCATCTAATTGTGAACAATTTTGGCATCAAAAATGGATCTGACTGACTGAAAACATAGGGCTGCAGCAAGTTTTTCCAGACATGAGTCTCTACCAATTCTTTGGTGAGATTCAGTCACTGCGTTGCTTGTTTCTATTAGTTTATGAAGAAATAATCAACTTTTTTGTGTACATTATGGGAGTTATTTACTAAACCACAAATTTTTTAAAAAAACGATGAATTAACAGAATTGAAGGAAAACCCAAATAAAATTAAGGATTTTTGCCCGAGAACCCCAAATTAATCGGATAATCGGGCTAAACCCAGCACAAAGCACGACACCTTCAAATTGGGATAGGCACATCTCCCATTGACTTACACAGGACATGTAAGCACCGAACGCAGGATGGGACGCAGCATGTTGCATTTTCCCTGTGTTTGGCACTTACATGCGTCTGTGTGAGCAGGGCAGCCATCAGGGGGGACAGGGGGGACAGGGGGGAGAGTTGTAGGGGACCCCGAGGGTAAGGGGGGCCTCGGCTACGCCACACTTACTTGATTAGCCAGGCCCCCCATCTTTCTGAGAGCTGCTGACTTCGGGAAGACATGGATGTTTAAGGGGCCCTGGCCACCAATTTTCTTATAATGTGGGGGGGCCTGGCCACCAATTTTTTTCTCTCATGTGGGGTCCTATCCACCAATATTTTTTAATGGGGGGGCCCTGGCCACAAATATTTTTTTATGGGGGGCCTGACCACCAATATCTTTTTATTTTTTATTAACATGTGGGAACCCTTGCCACCAATATTTTTTTTTTTTTACTGTGTGGTAGGGAGGGCGGAACTGTAGGTGGGGGTTGCGGTGGGCGCAGCCCAGGGGGCCCAGGAAATTTTGTCGTAAGGGGCCCTGCGATTTCTGATGGTGGTCCTGTGTGTGAGTACAGCCCCATTGAAAAGAATTCAGTGCGCTCCCCTGTGGCTGAACGCATGAAACCGGAATGCAGGGGAGCGCAGCTAAAAAACGCTCCTCTGTCAGAGCCCTAAATGAGGTGCTAGCAATGTTTGGCACTCTAGCTGTTGTGGAGCTGTGGTTACCAATCTCATTACTAGTTCCAAAGAGTGCTCTTACAAATGAGAGTGCAGTGTGCAAATTTACCATGTTTTTTCCCACAATGCAGCATTTACCCTGCAGTCATTCATTGAGGCTGAGCACAGCATTTCATATTCCACAAGTGCATCGTATGTGTCAGTTGTGGATGTGCAGATGTACACAATTGCATCTAAAGCTTGTCTGTGTGGGGATTATGCAATTTCTGGCGCTCAGTTTTATGACATTTGTGGGTGAGTGCATGAATGCTGCACCTATTGCCGAAGCCTGCACAAGGAACCCTGGAATTCCAATTCCAGCCTTTGCCTGGAGCAATAGGCACATTTGAACAATATTCATGGATACATCTCTGGACACAAGTACCTTCAATACAGTGCAGTGAAATATGTTGGCGCTTTATAAATAGATGTTATTAACAATCATAATAATAATATGTTAATAAAGAAGGAGCTATACTTGCTTTGAACAAACTTTTCAGATCCAGTGAAAAACTACAATAATATACTGAAGCACAATAGTGAAACCATGTGGTAGCCATCTGAATTGCAACTTTGTACTGTCTGGCTCTAGAGCACATGTTGGATTTTAACCAAAGAAGTGCTCTTGGGAGTGCTGACGTCAAAATGCCATTAACCCATTAAATTCTACATATCATAACATCTACAATCTGTGAAAATAGACTAGTCTACACATCACTCCACCAGCCTTGAGAAAGTCGGGACATGACTAAATGCACTGGGATGCACTGGGAACATTTTTAATGGACTTTCCTGATGAACGATTATTCCCTGTTAAATTGTAAATGCAATATAGCTTTTTTAAATAAAGGTGCTCATACAACTTTACATGATGGGAGTGCGCCCCCAAAAGGCCCTGCCTTATTTAAAGAACAGAAATCTGGGTCTTTGTTATGCAATGGCATGAGAAGAAAAATGAACAACAATTGGATGCATAGCAGGGTTGCAAGGAGAAAGCAACTACTATAAAAAAAAGAACAATGCTGGTCGTCTACAGATTGCTAAAGACTAGCTGGATACGTGGAAAGCTGTTGAAAAATGTTCTTCAGATGGATTGGACCAAAATAGGAAATTTTGCTGTTTTGCATCTAGACTAGGAGAGCTTGTCATCATTTAAGGAATTCTAAGGGTAGGACCACACAGACACGCTGCGACAAAACGCCAGCGTCGGAAAGAAGGAAAGAGATAGAAATGTCGGATGAAGTCACAGCGTTGATCCGATGTGACACGACTGTCGGATGCAGACGCAGCATATAGCATCTGCATCCAACAGTCGTGTCGCGTCAGATTAACGCTGCAACTTCATCTGACTATGCATTCACTTACCTTATTTCGGTTGCATGAGATTTGTCACCAGCGATCATGCCGAAAACGTCCGTGTAGTCCTACCCTAAATCATAGCAGCAGATTCTACAGGAAGCTTTCAGGGTATCAATGTTCATGAAGCTGAAAGCGGATAATGCAGCTGGACAACAACCCTAAACACAAAATCCTTACAAAAATGTTATGGACGGATCATCAGTTGCCGGAAACATTTAGTTGAGGCTATTGCTGCCCAGTTACTGAAAGCAAAGGTTCACACACAGATTTTCTTCAATATATAAATTTGTGTTTTTTTGTTGTGCTTTTTTTTTTTAAAATTGAGTCTATCTAGTTTTAGGACTTGCACGAAAAACAGATTATGTGTAAGTCATGTTAATGCAGAATTTTTTGGAATTTAGGGCAACCTTTGGGCACATGAAAAGGCAAAAACCCCTGTGGAGGAAAACTCTGGGAAACCTAGGCTTGGAAGACTACCCTTCCCTCTGGGCATTAAGAGGTTAATGCAGTGACTGCAGATAATAATAATAGTTATGGAGAATATTTCTTTTTCCTTGTGCATGGAGAGACAGAGGCTTGTCCATGATACAACGTGGAGGGGCCCCCAAAAATTGTTGCAGTGGGGACCAGACATGTCCAGTGATGCCACTGATATTAGCTTATAACAGGTTCCTAAAAGCCCAGACTGAAGGCCGGTTGAGGGGGCTTATTTGCTGTTTTGTACAATCTTAAACTACAGCAAAAAAAAGTGATACAGCAATGTTACTTAATGCCATTATCAGGTAAGCAGGGACTGAATCTAACGTTGGCTCCATAGAGAATGGCTTGAACCCCCAACATTCAGCCAGCCAACAGCCATATTTTTATTGACTTACAGTCCAGTGAGCAAACATAAAATGATCTCCCTACCTTGTTTGCAAGTCAGTAATATCTTCCTATCTTCACTTGTAAGGGCTGACCTGGCAAACTCTGTCTTAGCCACCAACACTTCAGAGTTTACTTTGCTGGCTCCTGTTTTCGAATCATGAAAGAAAAAGCAAATTAGGGGACATTTATAGGCTAGTGGTGTCAGTTAACAGAACAAAGCTGTTTGTTTTTGTGATGACTAAACACTTCCAGTAATGCAGTTATTAAATGACAACATCAGCAATATTGAAGTGGCGTTCACTTACTGCATGCCAGCTTATGACAGAGGTTTCTAAATACTTTGTTTGGCCCCTATAGTGGTAGCCAAAAGCAGAGTACGCAGGAACTAAATCTAAAGCTAAATTAGGAAGTAATTTAGGTATCCTAGAAGCCCGGTTAAGATGAGATTCAGGGGCAGATTTATCCAATTGTGAAATTAGAACTCACCACAGAAAAAACCTCACTCATATTCTGTTCATTCCTATGGGATTTTTAGAATTGTATTTATCAAACGGTGAACCCACTGATGACAAGTTTAGCTCCACCTTATTTATTTTTCTTCTCCCCCAGTTTATTTATCCCCACCGCCTATTTTAACTCCACTATTTTATCCCAATTTTCCCCTTTATCATTCAGTGTATTTATTCCCTCTATTAAAGGAGAAGGAAAGTATTCTTCCTCTTACCTGAAACCCCGGGCCGGTGCTCCTACCAGGAGAAAAATGCACTGGCCCGGGTTTCTTCCAGCACCACGGAGCGATCCACTTCTGGCTTCTTCTTTCTTCTCGTGGCTGTGCATGCACAGTAGAGCGAAAAGCCGAAAATGAACTAAAAAGTTGGCTATTTCATTCTACTGCGCATGCGTCTGCCTAGGAAATTTGAAGAAAGAAGAAGCAGGAACAGGATCGCTCCGTGGTACTTACTGTTATAACCCCGGGCCAGTGCAGTTTTCTGCTGATAGGAGCACCGGCTCGGGGGTTTCAGGTACGTCAATACAATCACTTGGGGGTGCCTAACATTTGGCACCCCCAAGTGGAAGAAGACTTTTCTTCTCTTTTAAGGGAAAATGGAACTTGAATATTTTTGTATTTATATAGAGCTACTTATGCACTCAGCACTGTACTGCAGAACAATAAATAAATAATTAATAGAGCAAGCAGTGCGTATATGCGTCAATGACGTCACTGATGCAGTTGGGTGACAGAGAGAGGCAGAGAGCTGGGGGGCTGCTTGGTGTGGCTCACGCTTGCTGCTCTCAGACTTGCACAGTTGCACTAAACTGAAGACATTCTTTCTATTACTGTAAATTGTGAAGCTTCCTGCTGCCACAGCCAAGTACAGATTTGGGTCGGGGGCCGTTGCTGTTGCTGCTGGGCGCTGGCACAGGTACATAAATACTTGAGGACAATATGTTGTCTGCACTTGTCGAGGGAGCCCTAGAAGGCCTTATTAAAGCCACTGGTTATATTTAATTATACCTAGGAATATTATTATACCTAAAAGTGTAGAATATCAGGGCTTTGTTCATTCGTTTTGTTCATTAAGTTAACTGTCTCCTGTTCACTTTTATCAGCAAGACTTTCGTGCAGCTTTTCTCAACCCTCTCCACCTAGATTTTTTTACTAGATTCACGTAATGATGGCATGAGAGATAAGAAAATGTTTGCGAGACTAACTCTACCCACACTACCTTTCTTTACTTCCTCGTCTGAGGCTTTAATTATAACATCTTCATTTAAACCACAACATGATAAAGTCATGAAAATTAATAAGACATTTCCCTTGATATAAAATCGTTACAACCATTAATCACAAATTAAAATCCACAACGTTCAAATAAAAAGCTGCATAAAGAATCCATTCAGCTTATGGTCTGCAACCGACAGCACAAGGTGGTTCTAGTGGAACATACCTAATTCAAGTCAGCAGACAAACTTAGAATAAAATTCTCACATTCCGGGGCAGATTTACAATTCTGCAATAGTAGGCTGCTCTTGTTGTGATCCACGGCCCAAACCATTACAGTGATCCATGAATACAACTACCACCTTATGATATCTGAATAAATAATAAAATGGTTTAACAACACCCCCATCAATGACCAGTGCTAGGTTTCTTAAAACGATGCACAGGTATGGATCCCTATTCCAGAAACAAGTTTTCCAGAATTACAGGAAGACTATCTCTCAAAGACTCAATTTTAAGCATATACAGTAATTCTTTTAATTACTGCCTTTTTCTCTTTAACAATAAAATAGTAAATTGTACTTGATGGTAACTAAGATGCATTTATCCATATAGGGGGCAAAACAATCCTTCTGCAACTGCTTTTTCAATAAAAGAAAAAGTCTACCAGGTTGCCAAATTATTAAAAATGTCTGTGTTTTTGACAGTCTGATTTTAGTGGTCCAATAAGATCATCTCAGCTCCCTACAGCACCTCAACAACTTTTACCTGGCTAAGTTTGACATTAAATGCATTAATAAATTTGACTTGATAAATATCAAATTTTAGAGTTCTTTAGAAATTTTTCATGATTGGTTTTTAATCAAAAAGTACCATCAACAGCTGGTATACCCAAGATTTTGATTGCAGTCTGCCAGTTGATAATTTGAAACATTCTCATTGACCGCAAAGCAGGATGCAAAGTTAAGCCTTCTGGAGCTTTAAAGTTTTAGCCCATAGAATATTGCCCTGCCTGGTCCCTGACTTTCCTCCAGTTCCTACAATGTCCTGCACACATCTTTTCATCTTCTTCTTTACAGGTCTGTTATTCTTGGAGCATGCAAGGCATTGTGGGAACCAATGTGGTATGAGTAGTCAGAGAATGGAGAGAAGTGATGATTTGTAATAGTTGTAGAATGTTAACAATCACTGAAAACAAATTAAGCAATGTATACTGGAAAGTTGCTTAGAATTTCATTTTCTTGTATTCTGCAAAAATAGTTTTTGTTTGGAACTAGAAAATTGTGTAAACATTAATTAAACCCATTAAGATTGTTTTGCTTCCAATAAGGATTAATTATATCTTAGTTAGGATCAAGTACAAGCTACTGTTTTATTACTACAGAGAAAAAGGCAATTTATTTTTTATAATTGAATTATTTGATTAAAATGGAGTCTATTATTCCATAATTCAAAGCTTTCTGTATAACAGGATTCTTAATAACCTATCCCATACCTGTAAAATATTTTTTACAGTGATGTTAATTTACCCCTGAACCCAGTTGTGCCCAAAGCAGACAATTAGATGTCTAAAAACCAACATCCGATGGACTAAAATTTGATGGATTTGTATCTTCAATCTTGTTAACACAACTTTGTATGTGCATGTGTACTGCCAAGACACAACCTAAGGGGCTTGGGAAAATGGATGGAAACAATGCTGTTGATTGAATAAATTATTAAAACAGAGAACAGTACCAGCCATTGATTAAGTTACGGTTGGTTACAAAAATAACTTTAGTTTTCCCAAACTCAAATCTTCTTCAAAAACCTTGTGAAATATTATCGCAGTAATTATTAGTGTTAAAATATCTCTTTACTTTAATTCATATTGAACTGTACATTAAACATTATTTTTTGTCTTGCTCAGTATGTTGAAAACATTTGCTTATTTTGTCTCATTCTTTCAGGCTAGAAGTTCCCTTTAAAATTGAGTGAATGTGTCCCATTTTGCTGCACTAAATAGTTTACAAAACCGCAGGAAAATTTGCTGGCGATGGAGCAATGCAGATTTTTGCCGTGAATCCATACCTGGCGAAAAAAAATTGCTCATCACTATTTGCCTTAATGAACTTTGTTGTAAAGCTTAATTTTGTTTTTTTTTCTTTGTAATTTAGAATTTTTATTGTTTTTCAACTGATCATAGACAGAGAAAAGAAAATGTAGTTTTCCAACAGTTGTAAAGCTTCTTAAGACAGATTTCTCATACAGATTTGCATGCCTTACTGTTTCTCTGCCAATCCCACCACAGACAATCGTTCCATCTCTTGATAATAAACCACATCCTGCTGCAGTTGCATATATTTCTGCTTCCAATCCCCAACTGGGCATGATTTTAGTTCAACTTTCTTTAATTTTGCCCATTTTACAGCTGAAGATGTTCAGGGATATAGCAGTTCATTTTCTGCTCATTCACTGCTTTGGAGCTTTTGTATTTGCTCAAGGTGCAAGGCATTTCATTAACCCAAACCCTATCCTTAAAGAAACTATTGATCAAGTTGATGAAATTAAAAAGAAAATGGTAAGCACTAAGCACAGCTGCTTATCTAATGATACTTACTCTCTCTTATGTTCTCTATTCATAGACAATTATTTGTGTGTCTTTTATAGGATGATAAGCCGAATGTCCTTTTTAAGGCTCCGAAGAAAATACAGGTAAAGTAACTTGAAATATCTTTTCTTAAAATCAGCTGTCTTTAAAAAAAAAACATTTTATTAGCTTACTTATTGCCAAGTAACAGAATGTAGAGTGGATGAGTAGATTTAATGAGTACTGTTTTTCTTTGTGTAATTCATAATACAAAAACGTTTATGAAAAGAAAATGAAAGAAAAAGCCTAACGTGCTTTGTGCCTGTTGGGGCACTTACTCATAGGCTCAGAGCCATGAAGATCCTTTGAATTATTTCTTTTATCAATGGTGCTTAGTGAGGTCATCAGTTATACACCTCAGTAACTTATAATATCCTTATATTTTACATTATTTGTATCCCAACCCTTACTCCTGTAATAAGTTAGATGCTGGAGGGATAGCAGTAAGTATAAAGCCATGTCACATGGGGCATTTTGTCTGCCAATGCCCTGAGGAGGAGGAGGAGGAGAACAGCAGTGGACAAGCTAACATTTTGGCACAGAGGTTCCCTGTCACTGCTCCAGTTTGTGCACTTGTTCTTATTTTGAATAACATGCAGATTGTCGGAGGGGCCATTTGTCCTCCGCTGTTCTCCACCAGAGGCCACTGGCAAACAATATGCTCACACTACTTCCTACTAAAATACCCCTCAGTTTTTTCTTGATCGAAGAATAAGTAACTTGAAGTTGATATGAGTCCTGTCAATAGGTGTTGACCCTTAAAAGCAGATATTATAGACCACTGTTGTTCTAGACCAGTGATCCCCAACCAGTAGCTCGTGAGCAACATGTTGCTCTTCAACCTCTTGGATGTTGCTCCCAGTGTCCTCAAAGTAGGCGATTATTTTTGAATTCCAGGCTTGGAAGTAAGTTTTAATTGCATAAAAACTAAGTATATTGCCAAGTAGAGCCTCCTGTAGGCTGCAAGTCCACATAGGAGCTACCAAATAGGCAATCACAGCCCTTATTTGGCACCCCAGGGGACTTTTTTATGCTTGTGTTGCTCCCCAACTCTTTTTACATTTGAATGTGGCTCGTGGGTAAAAAAGGTTGGGGATCCCTGTTCTAGACTGAGTGAAGAAAAAAGTGTATTTTTTCCCCAGGATGATGGCTGCTTGACGAAAAACATAATGATCTTTGAACAGGAGGTTATCAAAATAAAATTTGATAACAGTAATTTGTCAAATTCGACACAACACATCTGTAACAATCTGAAGTGCCTCCAAACATTGTGCTCACGGCTCAACGTAAGTAGGAAAACGCTAACTGAATATTGATACCTTGATATTATACTGGAGGTTGAAAATACATTTTAGTAATAAATGAGAACTTTGGGTCACTACACTTAGGCACAGATTTATCATTTGTGGTCCAAATGGTATTTTTTCTGCAGGTTTTTCAGTGGCGCCAAATGCAAAATTGATAACTCATGCATATTAAATACTTACAATGAATGAAAATACAGGACATTCCTGATTGGAAGACATACATTATTGACTGTTTTTATGCAAGAAAAAAATTATAATGGAAAAGTCATTATTCAGGATATCTCATGTGTGAGGTGAATGGAGAGATAAAGAAAATTCCTCTCATGATAAATCAGCCCCACAGGGTTAAGGTTAAAAAGAAAGCCTCCAAATTGTCTAAGAGGAGGAACGATCTTTCCTGAATATTGAGTAAATTCCACACTTCACAGTTTTAAATTTTTTTTAAAAAAACCTTTTTGTCAGATGAAATCCCATGGCAAGGTCAGAACTATGGGTAGGCATCAGAGGCGTGTAGCTAGGGGGCAACGGTGGGGGCACTAGGACCCTAGGCATGTACCTCTTCTGTCTCCGTTACTTGGGGGGGGTAGTGGAATCAGTTCATGAGTTTCAGGTGGGGGGGGGGCTGGGGAACAGGTGGGTTAAGATGGCCATACATATAGTGATCCGCTCATTTGGTGAGGTTGTCAAACAAGTGTATCTCTCCCTGATATGCCCACCTTGAGATGGGCTATAGGCTGATCCAATTGTGCTGATCCGACTGTGGGCTCTAGGGCCCAACGAGTAGATCCTAAGGGGGAGAAAACGGACTGATGAACTGATGTGGTCCTCGATCCAATGGGATTTTTACGCCCGGCCAATCGGCATCTGGACGATTTTCAGACACATATCGATTGGGAAGCCCATCAGAGGACCCCATACACTGGGCAATAAGATGCTGATCTGTCAGCAGCTTATATCTGCCTGTGTATTCGGGCCTTTAGTGTGGTGAAGGACACAGGGGCACATGGGTGGCACAGGGGTGAAGGTGTTGCATTCAGTAAGTGGGTGGGGGGGCAAATAGTATTGTCTCAGATGTAAACACTACTTGGCCTGGCTCTGCCTCATGAGTTACTGTAATGTCTTTGGAATTCTAAATCAGCCATCACATCAAAAAGGATTGGGAGAAAATAAAATATTGCATCCACAGTACATCTTTTAGCCATTGCTGCATTTTGGGATTACCATACCTTCATTATAGCTAAAGTTAACCTGTCACCCAGACATAAAAAGCTGTATGAAAAAGGTATTTTTAAAATGATACAAGAAACCCAAATCCTTTTTTTCTTTAATTAAAACATCTATACCTGTTATAAACATGTTTAAAACTGTCAGCTGTCAATCATATATTGCCTGTCCTTCTATGCCTCAAGCATTTAGTCGGGGCAGGCAATTATTTTCACTTTCCATTATGGATGCCCCGAATCCACTATTTTGGATTCGGCTGAACCCCCGAATCCTTCACGAAAGATTTGGCCCAATACCGAACCAAATCCAAATTAGGGAAGGGAAAAATATTTTTTACTTCCATGTTTTGTGACAAAAAGTCAAGCGATTTCCCTCCCCGCCACTAATTTGCATATTCTGCCGGGATTCAGTTCAGCCGGGCAGAAGGATTCGGCCGAATGCTCCTGAAAAAGGCAGAATCCAGGCCGAATCCCGAACCAAATCCTGGATTTAGTGCATCCCTACTTTCCATTAATAAAAATATATAATAATAATAAAAATACATTTTATCTTTTTTACTTTCTAGTGGCCTATTCTGGGACCCTCTCCATATGTGATATTCAGGAGATGTTAGTTATTCATTGTTAGAATAGTTTAGCAATTATAGACTTAGTAGGAACAAGAATGGGAAGTTCGACAACAAACTTCATGTTGGTTTGAAAAAACATGTGAACTCATGCAATGAAATCTGATTGGCTCTTGTTGGCTTCTCCCACTTTTTGTGACTTTTAACGTTAGTCCCCAGTGACCAACTGTAAAAATGTTGGAACACTGGCATCAAACATGTGAGAATGGCAGCAGTTTAAAGTTAATGCTGTTATTGGTTCCTCACATTTTTGGCCATCCATCCAATATTGCCTTTTCATTTTAGTTGACTCCATGACTCAAGCTTGGTGAGTGTAGCCTCAAAACTGTAAGAGTGGCACCAATTTAAATTTCCCCATTCAAAGCCAATGGATGACATTTGATTGACTGTTGTTGGGCGGGATCACTTAGAACAGCACAAGCAACCTGTTCCGCTATAGGACAAAGAAGTGTGGAGTGTTGGGGTGTTGTACCCATAAAACTGTAGGAGGAGAAGCATTTATAAAATGAGGGTGTTGAAAATAAGAAGAATAAGCTGAAGTCTTATCTGTTTGTACCCCTAAAACTGTAGGAGAAGGAGAGTTTAGAATATTGGGGGCGCTAAGAATAAGAATGAGAAGAATATTCGGAAGAATAAGCTGAAGTCACAGAACAATGTGTTGGTTTTTTTCAAAGCAACATAATTACTGGTTTGGTGGAGGGGTTTACAAAGACATGGGTATCTATTTAATATCCAGAACCTAATGGTGTTTATTCAAAGCAGTTATGATTGATATCGCTTTTTAAATTGTTTCCAAAAAATATGTACATATAATTAATTCTGTATTTTTGAATTTTAGAATACAAGTGGAGAAGAAAACTGTGTGATGCAAAAAGAGAACACAAAAGCATTTCTGACTGATCTAGAACATTATTTAAAACATATTTACATTAATAACATTTGTCCCAAAACAAGCAAAACACTTAAAGCATGCCATTAAGAAGTAGAAATACAGAACTGCTTGCACACGCAAACATACTCATACAATATAGGTCTATCAACGTCTTCTGGATTCTATTGGCAAACACTGGACAAGCAAATGTGATTATTTCCCTATAGTAAATGTTAATAGACTTTAGTGGACTTTGTGGCCCCTATATATGCCCTTTGATGAATATTAAAGGGGAACTATATATCCTCTCTCAGCATCTGTTTCTCTTCATTCTGTCTTCATGCAGGAGTTGGGTGTCAGATAGTCATTGACAGTTAGAGCTCACTCAAATAACTCTAGTACAAACAAAATATAACAAAATAACTGCCTATTATGCCTATATGCATAAATTCTGCATGTAGAGAGACGTGATGTCTTGTGATTTTAATAGAGTGAGCTCTAATACATCTTCTAGGCAAAAGGAGCCCCCCTATAAGATATATTGGATCTAACTGGTCAGGATTCATATGCAACATGCCAAATTATTTCTAAAAAAAACTGGCATGATTGACAACCTCTTTACAATTTGTTCTTAAGAAATAAAATTGCTCTGTTATTCTTTTTGTACTGTGTAATGTAATGCTTGCTAACATTTGTACTGTATTCTCAGATTCACAATAAAGTATGAATAAATGCATCCTCTAATTGATTAACATTAGTGCTGATCATTTATGTCCAGCCTTTTCCATGCCGAGTCCCCAGAACCTAACGGAAGAGTTTTTGAGGGTTTAATTATAATAAAAATTGTGATGTCATAAAAAGAGTCAATGGGCAGACAGTGGAAGTGTCTTGTCACTTGTTGCCACTAAAATCTGTAATAAAACAGTCAGCTCTTCTGCCCAAGAGGTGTACTTACTTTGGAGGTCGAATTTCATTTGGAAATTCATCCTGTTTGTATGTTCCCCTTGTCTCCAGGACTAGGAACTTCTATATTTTTGGGTATTCATGTTCTAGTAGACTTAAGGTATGTTGATCCAAATTACAGAAAGATATGTTATCTGTAAAAACCCCAGGTCCCGAGTATTCTGCATAACAGGTCCCATACCTGTATTACAATTTTGTTCAGCAGCTCTTCACTTGGGAAATTCTGCAGCTGGTTGCTAGGTTCAAAATTACCATAGCAACCATGTAGTGCAGTGAACAAGAGACTGGAATTTGAGTTGCAGAGGCCTGAATAGGACGATAAATAACAATAACATTGTAGCCTGACAGAGCAATAGTAGTTTGCCTGTTTATTGAACGCTAATTCAAGTCAGAAGAAGAAATCAAATAATGCAAAAACAATTCAAAATAAATTAATTATTAAAATAAAAAAAAGACCAACTAAAAAGTTGCTTAGAATCAGTCATTCTACAGTATAGCATACTAAAAGGTTAAATTAAAGTAGAACTACCCTTTAATTAACTCTCATTTTGCATTTGTTAAGACATTTTATGCTTGTACAGGTAGGGGATCTGTTATCCGGAAGGCTCCAAATTATGGGAAGGCTGTCTCCCATAGACTCCATTTTATGCAAATAAATCCAAATTTTTTAAAATGATTTCCGTTTTTGTAATAATAACAGTACCTGGTACTTGATCCAAACGAATATATAATTAATCCTTATAGGAAGCCGAACCAGCCTTTTGGGTTTATTTAATGTTTACATGGTTTTATAGTTGACTTAAGGTACTAAGATCCAAATAACAGAAAGATCTGGAAAACCCCAGGTCCAAAGCCT
Organism: Xenopus petersii; assembly: GCA_038501925.1. Taxonomy (NCBI): domain Eukaryota; kingdom Metazoa; phylum Chordata; class Amphibia; order Anura; family Pipidae; genus Xenopus; species Xenopus petersii. Next base: position 40,092,851 of record CM076676.1, on the reverse strand, counting down.
TCTGGATAACAGGTCCCATACCTGTACTGGTATGTTACAATGTCTGTTTTTTGGCATGATAATGTTTTTAGGAAACCCTTGCACTGTATAATTAATTAGCATCATGGCAGGCCGAATCTAATGCATGCCCCGTCCACTCGCCTATTCTGCCTACAGTTCAAGCCCTGCTTAGCATTACTTCCAGATTATTTATGGCATCTTAATATTAAAAAGGAGTAGCATACCTGTCACTGTTTACCACGAACATTAAAGGGTTCATTTTAAGTGGTAAGGTGCAAAGTACAATAAAAACACCACAAAGAACAATATTTTTGCACTTTTCATCTTGTGCAAAAAGCTTTGGCTCATTTGGTTTGCAGCATTGCCTGCAATCAGCTACGTTGAATACAGAATTCATGATAAATGTGGGGCACAATAGAGTGAAACACAGGATAGGGAACTTTACTTACCACCTGCCTGAGGCCTACAGGTGCAACTGCTCTGCAGATGAAATCGAAGGCAGACAATTTGGCAGCACTTAGCACTAACTCACTTGCACCTGTAGTAATCATAAATAAGCACATACGTAACTGTCATGCTAACTCTTCGTTTTTATTTATAATAATAAAATAAAAGGTAATTCATAGTGATTTATGGCACAGTTGTCAATATAATCTACTTTAGTTCAAAATCACATTTTATACAATGTTGTAATATAATAAATAAAAGAAAATATTTCTTGAAGTAGCTAATAATGGAAATGGAGGAAGCAGACTGTTTCACCGATTTTTAGTGATGTGCAAATATTTTTTTTTAGAAATTCCAGTTTTTGCAGCATGGTTTGTACAAGCAAAACTATTCCTGGGTCCAGTGGGCTAAATATTAAACACAAAGTCAGACATCATCTAATTGTGAACAATTTTGGCATCAAAAATGGATCTGACTGACTGAAAACATAGGGCTGCAGCAAGTTTTTCCAGACATGAGTCTCTACCAATTCTTTGGTGAGATTCAGTCACTGCGTTGGTTGTTTCTATGCCGGGCCCCACATCTTTCTGAGAGCTGCTGACTTCGGGAAGACATGGATGTTTAAGGGGCCCTGGCCACCAATTTTCTTATAATGGGGGGGCCTGGCCACCAATTTTTTTCTCTCATGTGGGGTCCTATCCACCAATATTTTTTAATGGGGGGGCCCTGGCCACAAATGTTTTTTTATGGGGGGCCTGACCACCAATATCTTTTTATTTTTTATTAACATGTGGGAACCCTAGCCACCAATATTTTTATTTTTTTTTACTGTGTGGTGGGGAGGGCGGAACTGTAGGTGGGGGCTGCGGTGGGCACAGCCCAGGGGGCCCAGGAAATTTTGTCGTAAGGGGCCCTGCGATTTCTGATGGCGGTCCTGTGTGTGAGTACAGCCCCATTGAAAAGAATTCAGTGTGCTCCCCTGTGGCTGAACGCATGAAACCGGAACGCAGGGGAGCGCAGCTAAAAAACGCTCCTCTGTAAGAGCCCTAAATGAGGTGCTAGCAATGTTTGGCACTCTAGCTGTTGTGGAGCTGTGGTTACCAATCTCATTACTAGTACCAAAGAGTGTTCTTACAAAAGTGCAGTGTGCAAATTTACCATGTTTTTTCCCACAATGCAGCATTTACCCTGCAGTCATTCATTGAGGCTGAGCACAGCATTTCATATTCCACAAGTGCATCGTATATGTCAGTTGTGGATGTGCAGATGTACGCAATTGCATCTAAAGCTTGTCTGTGTGGGGATTATGCAATTTCTGGCGCTCAGTTTTATGACATTTGTGGGTGAGTGCATGAATGCTGCACCTATTGCCGAAGCCTGCACAAGGAACCCTGGAATTCCAATTCCAGCCTTTGCTTGGAGCAATAGGCGCATTTGAACAATATTCATGGATACATCTCTGGACACAAGTACCTTCAATACAGTGCAGTGAAATATGTTGGCGCTTTATAAATAGATGTTATTAACAATCATAATAATAATATGTTAATAAAGAAGGAGCTATACTTGCTTTGAACAAACTTTTCAGTTTTAGTGAAAAACTACAATAATATACTGAAGCACAATAATGAAACCATGTGGTAGCCATCTGAATTGCAACTTTGTACTGTCTGGCTCTAGAGCACATGTTGGATTTCAACCAAAGAAGTGCTCTTGGGAGTGCTGACGTCAAAATGCCATTAACCCACTAGATTCTACATATCATAACATCTACAATCTGTGAAAATAGACTAGTCTACACATCACTCCACCAGCCTTGAGAAAGTCGGGACATGACTAAATGCTCTGGGATGCACTGGGAACATATTTAATGGACTTTCCTGATGAACGATTATTCCCTGTTAAATGGTAAATGCAATATAGCTTTTTAAATAAAGGTGCTCATACAACTTTACATGATGGGAGTGCGCCCCCAAAAGGCCCTGCCTTATTTAAAGAACAGAAATCTGGGTCTTTGTTATGCAATGGCATGAGAAGAAAAATGAAGAACAATTGGATGCATAGCAGGGTTGCAAGGAGAAAGCAACTAAGCAACTACTATAAAAAAAAGAACAATGCTGGTCGTCTACAGTTTGCTAAAGACTAGCTGGATACGTGGAAAGCTGCTGAAAAATGTTCTTCAGATGGATTGGACCAAAATAGGAAATTTTGCTGTTTTGCATCTAGACTAGGAGAGCTTGTCATCATTGATGGAATTCTAAGGGTAGGACCACACAGACATGCTGCGACAAAACGCCAGCGTCGGAAAGAAGGCAAGAGATAGAAATGTCGGATGAAGTCACAGCGTTGATCCGATGTGACACGACTGTCGGATGCAGACGCAGCATACAGCATCTGCATCCAACAGTCGTGTCGGATTAACGCTGCAACTTCATCTGACTATGCATTCACTTACCTTATTTCGGTTGCATGAGATTTGTCACCAGCGATCGTGCCGAAAACATCCGTGTAGTCCTACCCTAAATCATAGCAGCAGATTCTACAGGAAGCTTTCAGGGTATCAATGTTCATGAAGCTGAAAGTGGATAATGCAGCTGGACAACAACCCTAAACACAAAATCCTTACAAAAATGTTATGGACGGATCATCAGTTGCCGGAAACATTTAGTTGAAGCTATTGCTGCCCAGTTACTGAAAGCAAAGGTTCACACACAGATTTTCTTCAATATATAAATTTGTGTTTTTTTGTTTTGCTTTTTTTTTTTAAATTGAGTCTATCTAGTTTTAGGACTTGCACGAAAAACAGATTATGTGTAAGTCATGTTAATGCAGAATTTTTTGGAATTTAGGGCAACCTTTGGACACATGAAAAGGCAAAAACCCCTGTGGAGGAAACCTCTGGGAAACCTAGGCTTGAAGGACTACCCTTCCCTCTGGGCATTAAGAGGTTAATGCAGTGACTGCAGATAATAATAATAGTTATGGAGAATATTTATTTTTCCTTGTGCATGGAGAGACAGAGGCTTGTCCATGATACAACGTGGAGGGGCCCCCAAAAATTGTTGCAGTGGGGACCAGACAGGTCAAGTGATGCCACTGATATTAGCTTATAACAGGTTCCTAAAAGCCCAGACTGAAGGCCGGTTGAGGTGAGATTTAATGAGGGGGCTTATTTGCTGTTTTGTACAATCTCAAACTACAGCAAAAAAAAGTGATACAGCAATGTTACTTAATGCCATTATCAGGTAAGCAGGGACTGAATCTAACGTTGGCTCTATAGAGAATGGCTTGAACCCCCAACATTCAGCCAGCCATATTTTTATTGACTTACAGTCCAGTGAGCAAACATAAAATGATCTCCCTACCTTGTTTGCAAGTCAGTAATATCTTCCTATCTTCACTTGTAAGGGCTGACCTGGCAAACTTGCAGACTCTGTCTTAGCCACCAACACTTCACAGTTTACTTTGCTGGCTCCTGTTTTCAAATCATGAAAGAAAAAGCAAATTAGGGGACAATTATAGGCTAGTGGTGTCAGTTAACAGAACAAAGCTGTTTGTTTTTGTGATGACTAACCACTTCCAGTAATGCAGTTATTACATGACAACATCAGCAATATTGAAGTGGCGTTCACTTACTGCATGCCAGCTTATGACAGAGGTTTCTAAATACTTTGTTTGGCCCCTATAGTGGTAGCCAAAAGCAGAGTACGCAGGAACTAAATCTAAAGCTAAATTAGGAAGTAATTTAGGTATCCTAGAAGCCCAGTTAAGATGAGATTCAGGGGCAGATTTATCCAATTGTGAAATTAGAACTCACCACAGAAAAAACCTCACTCATATTCTGTTCATTCCTATGGGATTTTTAGAATTGTATTTATCAAACGGTGAACCCACTGATGACAAGTTTAGCTCCACCTTATTTATTTTTCTTCTCCCCCAGTTTATTTATCCCCACCGCCTATTTTAACTCCACTATTTTATCCCAATTTTCCCCTTTATCATTCAGTGTATTTATTCCCTCTATTAAAGGAGAAGGAAAGTCTTCTTCCTCTTACCTGAAACCCCGGGCCGGTGCTCTTACCAGGAGAAAACTGCACTGGCCCGGGTTTCTTCCAGCACCACGGAGCGATCCTCTTCTGGCTTCTTCTTTCTTCTCGTGGCTGTGCATGCACAGTAGAGCGAAAAGCCGAAAATGAACTAAAAAGTTGGCTGTTTCATTCTACTGCGCATGCGTCTGCCTAGGAAATTTGAAGAAAGAAGAAGCAAGAAGAGGATCGCTCCGTGGTACTTACTGTTATAACCCCGGGCCAGTGCAGTTTTCTGCTGATAGGAGCACCGGCCCGGGGTTTCAGGTAAGTCAATACAATCACTTGGGGGTGCCTAACATTTGGCACCCCCAAGTGGAAGAAGACTTTTCTTCTCTTTTAAGGGAAAATGGAACTTGAATATTTTTATATTTATATAGAGCTACTTATGCACTCAGCACTGTACTGCAGAACAATAAATAAATAATCAATAGAGCAAGCAGTGCGTTTATGCATCAATGACGTCACTGATGCAGTTGGGTGACAGAGAGAGGCAGAGAGCTGGGGGGCTGCTTGGTGTGGCTCACGCTTGCTGCTCTCAGCCTTGCACAGTTGCACTAAACTGAAGACATTCTTTCTATTACTGTAAATTGTGAAGCTTCCTGCTGCCACAGCCAAGTACAGATTTGGGTCGGGGGCCGTTGCTGCTGGGCGCTGGCACAGGTACATAAATACTTGGGGACAATATGTTGTCTGCACTTGTCGAGGGAGCCCTAGAAGGCCTTATTAAAGCCACTGGTTATATTTAATTATACCTAGGAATATTATTATACCTAAAAGTGTAGAATATCAGGGCTTTGTTCATTCGTTTTGTTCATTAAGTTAACTGTCTCCTGTTCACTTTTATCAGCAAGACTTTCGTGCAGCTTTTCTTAACCCTCTCCACCTAGATTTTTTTACTAGATTCACGTAATGATGGCATGAGAGATAAGAAAATGTTTGCGAGACTAACTCTACCCACACTACCTTTCTTTACTTCCTCGTCTGAGGCTTTAATTATAACATCTTCATTTAAACCACAACATGATAAAGTCATGAAAATAAGACATTTCCCTTGATATATAATCGTTACAACCATTAATCACAAATTAAAATCCACAACGTTCAAATAAAAAGCTGCATAAAGAATCCATTCAGCTTATGGTCTGCAACCGACAGCACAAAGTGGTTCTAGTGGAACATACCTAATTCAAGTCAGCAGACAAACTTAGAATAAAATTCTCACATTCCGGGGCAGATTTACAATTCTGCAATAGTAGGCTGCTCTTGTTGTGATCCACGGCCCAAACCATTACAGTGATCCATGAATACAACTACCACCTTATGATATCTGAATAAATAATAAAATGGTTTAACAACACCCCCATCAATGACCAGTGCTAGGTTTCTTAAAACGATGCACAGGATCCCTTTTCCAGAAACAAGTTTTCCAGAATTACAGGAAGACTATCTCTCAAAGACTCAATTTTAAGCATATACAGTAATTCTTTTAATTACTGCCTTTTTCTCTTTAACAATAAAATAGTACATTGTACTTGATGGTAACTAAGATGCATTTATCCATATAGGGGGCAAAACAATCCTTCTGAAGCTAATTTAATGTTTGTTTGTTTTTTTTTATACTAGACTCAAGGTCTGGCCTCAAAACTATAGGCCAGTTAGTCTGACGTCAGTGGTAGGAAAGCTTTTCGAAGGGTTAATAAAGGATAAGATACTGGACTTCATAGCAAATCATAATACTATGAGTTTGTGCCAGCATGGATTTATGCGTAATAGATCTTGCCAGACTAACGTAATTTCTTTTTATGAGAAGGTAAGCAGGGACCTTGATTCTGGGATGGCAGTGGATGTGATTGATACAGTTCCACACAAAAGGTTACTGGTTAAATTAAGGAATGTTGGCCTGGAACATAGTATTTGTACCTGGAAAGAGAACTGGCTAAAAGATATACTACAAAGAGTGGTGGTAAATGGAACATTTCTAATTGGACCAGTGTTGTTAGTGGAGTACCGCAGGGCTCTGTAGTAGGTCCCTTGCTTTTCAACTTGTTTATTAATGACCTGGAGGTGGGCATTGAAAGTACTGTTTCTATTTTTGCAGATGATACTAAATTGTGCAGAACTATAGGTTCCATGCAGGATGCTGCCACTTTGCAGAGTGATTTGTCTAAATTGGAAAACTGGGCAGCAAACTGGAAAATGAGGTTCAATGTTGATAAATGCAAGGTTATGCACTTTGGCAAAAATAATATAAATGCAAGTTATACACTAAATGGCAGTGTGTTGGGAGTTTCCATAAATGAGAAGGATCTAGGGGTCTTTGTAGATAACACGTTGTCTAATTCTGGGCAAAGTCATTATGTGGCTACTAAAGCAAATAAAGTTCTGTCTTGCATAAAAAAGGGCATTAACTCAAGGGATAAAAACAGAATTATGCCTCTTTATAGGTCCCTGGTAAGGCCTCATCTGGAGTATGCAGTGCAGTTTTGGACTCCAGTCCAAGAGGGATATAAATGAGCTGGAGAGAGTGCAGAGACATGCAACTAATTTGGTTAGAGGGATGGAAGACTTAATTTATGAGGGTAGACTGTCAAGGTTGGGGTTGTTTTCTCTAGAAAAAAGGCGTTTGCGAGGGGACATGATTACACTTTACAAGTACATTAGAGGACATTATAGACAAATAGCACGGGACCTATTTACCCATAAAGAGGATCACCGTACCAGAGGCCACCCCTTTAGACTAGAAGAAAAAAACTTTCATTTGAAGCAACGTAGGGGGTTCTTCACAGTTAGGACAGTGAGGTTGTGGAATGCACTGCCGGGTGATGTTGTGATGGCTGATTCAGTTAATGCCTTTAAGAATGGCTTGGATGATTTTTTGGACAGACATAATATCAAAGGCTATTGTGATACTAAGCTCTATAGTTAGTATAGGTATGGGTATATATAATTTAATTAAAAGTAGGGAGGGGTGTATGTATGGATGCTGGGTTTTCATTTGGAGGGGTTGAACTTGATGGACTTTTTCTTTTTTCAACCCAATTTAACTATGTAACTATGTAACTATGTCAGCACCGGACGCCTGTGCCCCTTCAGACGAGCAGAAATGCGCCGGGAGGAAAGAGCAGATGAGGATCACCCAGCATGTCTTACAAGTGCTCTACATTGTTAGAAGACCTCCTATCCACTGTTCTGCAACTGCTTTTTCAATAAAAGAAAAAGTCTACCAGGTAGCCAAATTATTAAAAATGTCTGTGTTTTTGACAGTCTGATTTTAGTGGTCCAATAAGATCAACTCAGCTCCCTACAGCACCTCAACAACTTTTACGTGGCTAAGTTTGACATGAAAGGCATTAATAAATTCGACTTGATAAATATCAAATTTTAGAGTTCTTTAGAAATGTAGGAAAAGCACAAATTTTTCATGATTGGTTTTTAAGCAAAAAGTACCATCAACAGCAGCTATACCCAAGATGTCGATTGCAGTCTGCCAGTTGATAATTTGAAACATTCTCATTGACCGCAAAGCAGGATGCAAAGTTAAGCCTTCTGGAGCTTTAAAGTTTTAGCCCATAGAATATTGCCCTGCCTGGTCCCTGACTTTCCTCCAGTTCCTACAATGTCCTGCACACTTCTTTTCGTCTTCTTCTTTACAGGTCTGTTATTCTTGGAGCATGCAAGGCATTGTGGGTATGAGTGTGGTATGAGTAGTCAGCGAATGGAGAGAAGTGATTTGTAATAGTTGTAGAATGTTAACAATCACTGAAAAAAAATTAAGCAATGTATACTGAAAAGTTGCTTAGAATTTCATTTTCTTGTATTCTGCAAAAATAGTTTTTGTTTGGAACTAGAAAATTGTGTAAACATGAATTAAACCCATTAAGATTGTTTTGCTTCCAATAAGGATTAATTATATCTTAGTTAGGATCAAGTACAAGCTACTGTTTTATTATTACAGAGAAAAAGGCAATTTATTTTTATAATTGAATTATTTGATTAAAATGGAGTCTATGGGAGATGGCATTCCATAATTCAAAGCTTTCTGTATAACAGGATTCTTAATAACCTATCCCATACCTGTAACATATTTTTTACAGTGATTTTAATTTACCCCTGAACCCAGTTGTGGCCAAAGCAGACAATTAGATGTCTTTGACTGCACAAGACCAATAAAAACCAACATCCGATGGGCTAAAATTTGATGGATTTGTATCTTCAATCTTGTTAACACAACTTTGTATGTGCATGTGTACTGCCAAGACACAACCTAAGGGGATTGGGAAAATGGATGGAAACAATGCTGTTGATTGAATAAATTATTAAAACAGAGAACAGTACCAGCCATTGATTAAGTTACGGTTGGTTACAAAAATAACTTTCGTTTTCCCAAACTCAAATCTTCTTCAAAAACCTTGTGAAATATTATCGCAGTAATTATTAGTGTTAAAATATCTCTTTACTTTAATTCATATTGAACTGTACATTAAACATTATTTTTTGTCTTGCTCAGCTGTCTACAGTATGTTGAAAACATTTGCTTATTTTGTCTCATTCTTTCAGGCTAGAAGTTCCCTTTAAAGTTGAGTGAATGTGTCCCATTTTGCTGCACTAAATAGTTTACAAAACCGCAGGAAAATTTGCTGGCGATGGAGCAATGCAGATTTTTGCCGTGAATCCATACCTGGCAAAAAAAAATTGCTCATCACTATTTGCCTTAATGAACTTTGTTGTAAAGCTTAATTTTTTTCTTTTCTTTGTAATTTAGAATTTTTATTGTTTTTCAACTGATCATAGAAAGAGAAAAGAAAATGTCGTTTTCCAACAGTTGTAAAGCTTCTTAAGACAGATTTCTCATACAGATTTGCATGCTTTATTGTTTCTGTGCCAATCCCACCACAAGCAATCGTTCCATCTCTTGATAATAAACCACATCCTGCTGCAGTTGCATATATTTCTGCTCCCAATCCCCACCTGGGCATGATTTTAGTTCAACTTTCTTTAATTTTGCCCATTTTCCAGCTGAAGATGTTTGGGGATATAACAGTTCATTTTCTGCTCATTCACTGCTTTGGAGCTTTTGTATTTGCTCAAGGTGCAAGGCATTTCAATAACCCAGACCCTATCCTTCAAGAAACTATTGATAAAGTTGATGAAATTAAAAAGAAAGTGGTAAGCACTAATCACAGCTGCTTATCTAATGATACTTACTCCCTCTTATGTTCTCTATTCATAGACAATTATTTGTGTATCTTTTATAGGATAATATGCCCAATGTCTTTTTTGAGGCTCCAAAGAAAATACAGGTAAAGTAACTTGAAATATCTTTTCTTAAAATCAGCCTTAATTCTTTAAAAAAAACATTTTTTTTATTAGCTTACTTATTGCCAAGTAACAGAATGTAGAGTGGATGAGTAGATTTAATGAGTACTGTTTTTCTTTGTGTAATTCATAATAATAATTATTTCTTTTATCAATGGTGCTTAGTGAGGTCATCAGATATACACCTCAGTAACTTATAATATCCTTATATTTTACATTATTTGTATCCTTTATTTTTTTGGTTACATTATCTTTATCCTTATATTTACATTATTGTGCATTATTCAGTATCGTATGCCCAACCCTTACTCCTGTAATAAGTTAGATGCTGGAGGGATAGCAGTAAGTATAAAGCCATGTCACATGGGGCATTTTGTCTGCCAATGCCCTGAGGAGGAGGAGGAGGAGAACAGCAGTGGACAAGCTAACATTTTGGCACAGAGGTTCCCTGTCACTGCTCCAGTTTGTGCACTTGTTCTTATTTTGAATAACATGCAGATTGTCGGAGGGGCCATTTGTCCTCCGCTGTTCTCCACCAGAGGCCACTGGCAAACAATATGCCCACACTACTTCCTACTAAAATACCCCTCAGTTTTTTCTTGATTGAAGGATAAGTAACTTGAAGTTGATATGAGTCCTGTCAATAGGTGTTGACCCCGAAAAGCAGATATTATAGACCACTCTTGTCCTAGACTGAGTGAAGAAAAAAAGTGTATTTTTTTCCCCAGGATGATGACTGCTTGACGAAAAACATAATGATCTTTGAACAGGAGGTTATCAAAATAAAATTTGATAACAGTAATTTGTCAAATTCGACACAACACATCTGTAACAATCTGAAGTGCCTCCAAACATTGTGCTCACGGCTCAACGTAAGTAGGAAAACGCTAAGTGAATATTGATATCTTGATTTTATACTGGAGGTTGAAAATACATTTTATTAATCAATGAGAACTTTGGGTCACTACACTCAGACACAGATTTATCATTTGTAGTCCAAATGGTATTTTTTCTGCAGGTTTTTCAGTGGCGCCAGGTGCAAAAATGATAACTCATGCATGTTAAATACTTACAATGAATGAAAATACAGGACATTCCTGATTGGAAGACATACATTATTGACTGTTTTTATGCAAGAAAAAAATTATAATGGAAAAGGCATTATTCAGGATATCTCATGTGTGAGGTGAATGGAGAGATAAAGAAAATTCCTCTCATGATAAATCAGCCCCACAGGGTTAAGGTTAAAAAGAAAGCCTCCAAATTGTCTAAGAGGAGGAACGATCTTTCCTGAATATTGAGTAAATTCCACACTTCAAAGTTTTAAATTTTTTTTTAAAAAAACTTCTTGTCAGATGAAATCCCATGGCAGGGTCAGAACTATGGGTAGGCATCAGAGGCGTGTAGCTAGGGGGCAACGGTGGGGGCACTAGGACCCTAGGCATGTACCTCTTCTGTCTTCGTTACTTGGGGGGGTAGTTGAATCAGTTCATGAGTTTCAGGTGGGGGGGGGCTGGGGAACAGGTGGGTTAAGATGGCCATACATATAGTGATCCACTCGTTTGGTGAGGTTGTCAAACAAGTGTATCTCTCCCTGATATGCCCACCTTGAGATGGGCTATAGGCTGATCCAATTGTGCTGATCCGACTGTGGGCTCTAGGGCCCAACGAGTAGATCCTAAGGGGGAGAAAACGGACTGATGAACTGATGTGGTCCTCGATCCAATGGGATTTTTACGCCCGGCCAATCGGCATCTGAATGATTTTCAGACACATATCGATTGGGAAGCCCATCAGAGGACCCCATACACTGGGCAATAAGCTGCTGATCTGTCAGCAGCTTATATCTGCCTGTGTTTTCGGGCCTTTAGTGTGTTGCTGATTCTAAATCAGCCATCACATCAAAAAGGATTGGGAGAAAATAAAATATTGCATCCACAGTACATCTTTTAGCCATTGCTGCATTTTGGGATTACCATACCTTCATTATAGCTAAAGTTAACCTGTCACCCAGACATAAAAAGCTGTATGAAAAAGATCTTTTTAAAATGATACAAGAAACCCAAATCATTTTTTTTCTTTAATTAAAACATCTATACCTGTTATAAACATGTTTAAAACTGTCAGCTGTCAATCATATATTGCCTGTCCTTCTATGCCTCAAGCATTTAGTCGGGGCAGGCAATTTTTTTCACTTTCCATTATGGATGCCCCGAAACCACTATTTTGGATTCGGCTGAACCCCAGAATCCTTCACTAAAGATTTGGCCGAATACCGAACCAAATCCAAATTAGGGATGGGAAGGGAAAAATATTTTTTACTTCCTTGTTTTGTGACAAAAAGTCAAGCGATTTCCCTCCCCGCCACTAATTTGCATATTCTGCCGGGATTCAGTTCAGCCGGGCAGAAGGATTCGGCCGAATCCTGCTGAAAAAGGCAGAATCCAGGCCGAATCCCGAACCAAATCCTGGATTTAGTGCATCCCTACTTTCCATTAATAAAAATATATAATAATAATAAAAATACATTTTATCTTTTTTTACTTTCTAGTGGCCTATTCTGGGACCCTCTCCATATGTGATATTCAGGAGATGTTAGTTATTCATTGTTAGAATAGTTTAGCATTTATAGCCTTAGTAGGAACTAGAATGGGAAGTTCGACAACAAACTTCATGTTGGTTTGAAAAAACATGTGAACTCATGCAATGAAATCTGATTGGCTCTTGTTGGCTTCTCCCACTTTTTGTGACTTTTAACGTTAGTCCCCCAGTGACCAACTGTAAAAATGGCATCAAACATGTGAGAATGGCAGCAGTTTAAAGTTAATGCTGTTATTGGCTCCTCACATTTTTGGCCATACATCCAATATTGCCTTTTCATTTTAGTTGACTCCCTGACAATGTGATTCAAGCTTGGTGAGTGTAGCCTCAAAACTGTAATAGTGGCACCAATTTAAATTTCCCCATTCAAAGCCAATGGATGACATTTGATTGACTGTTGTTGGGCGGGATCGCTTAGAACAGCACAAGCAACCTGTTCCGCTATAGGACAAAGAAGTGTGGAGTGTTTGGGTGTTGTACCCATAAAACTGTAGGAGGAGAAGCATTTATAAAATGAGGGTGTTGAAAATAAGAAGAATAAGCTGAAGTCTTATCTGTTTCTACCCCTAAAACTGTAGGAGAAGGAGAGTTTAGAATATTGGGGGCGCTAAGAATAAGAATGAGAAGAATAAGCGGAAGAATAAGCTCAAGTCACAGAACAATGTGTTGTTTTTTTTCAAAGCAACATAATTACTGGTTTGGTGGAGGGGTTTACAAAGAGATGGGTATCTATTTAATATCCAGAACCTAATGGTGTTCATTCAAAGCAGTTATGATTGATATCGCTTTTTAAATTGTTTCCAAAAAAATATGTACATATAATTAATTCTGTATTTTTGAATTTTAGAATACAAGTGGAGAAGAAAACTGCGTGATGCAAAAAGAGAACACAAAAACATTTCTGACTGAACTAGAACATTATTTAAAACATATTTACATGAATAACATTTGTCTCAATACAACCAAAAAAAAAGCATGCCATTAAGAAGTAGAAATACAGAACTGCTTGCACACGCAAAAATACTCATAAAATATAGGTCTATCAATGTCTTCTGGATTCTATTGGCAAACACTGGACAAGCAAATGTGATTATTTCCCTATAGTAAATGTTAATAGACTTTAGTGGACTTTGTGGCCCCTATATATGCCCTTTGATGAATATTAAAGGGGAACTATATATCCTCTCTCAGCATCTGTTTCTCTTCATTCTGTCTTCATGCAGGAGTTGGGTGTCAGATAGTCATTGACAGTTAGATCCAATATATCTTATAGGGGGCTCGCTTTGCTAGCAGATGTATTAGAGCTCACTCAAATAACTGATTCCAGTACAAACAAAATCTAACAAAATAACTGCCGATTGCACAAATTCTGAATGTAGCGAGACGTGATGTCTTGTGATTTTAATAGCGTGAGCTCTAATACATCTTCTAGGCAAAAGAAGCCCCCTATAAGATATATTGGATCTAACTGGTCAGGATTCATATGCAACATGCCAAATTATTTCTAAAAAAAAACTGGCATGATTGACAACCTCTTTAGAATTTGTTCTTAAGAAATGAAATTGCTCTGTTATTCTTTTTGTACTGTGTAATGTAATGCTTGCTAACATTTGTACTGTATTCTCAGATTCACAATAAAGTATGAATAAATGCATCCTCTAATTGATTAACATTAGTGCAGATCATTTATGTCCAGCCTTTTCCATGCCGAGTCCCCAGAACCTAACGGAAGAGTTTTTGAGGGTTTAATTATAATAAAAATTGCGATGTCATAAAAATTGTCAATGGGCAGACAGTGGAAGTGTCTTGTCACTTGTTGCCACTAAAATCTGTAATAAAACAGTCAGCTCTTCTGCCCAAGAGGTGTACTTAATTGGAGGTCCAATTTCATTTGGAAATTCATCCTGTTTGTATGTTCCCCTTGTCTCCAGGACTAGGAACTTCTATATTTTTGGGTATTCATTTTCTAGTAGACTTAAGGTATGTTGATCCAAATTACAGAAAGATATGTTATCTGTAAAAACACAGGTCCCGAGCATTCTGCATAACAGGTCCCATACCTGTATTACAATTTTGTTCAGCAGCTCTTCACTTGGGAAATTCTGCAACTGGTTGCTAGGTTCAAAATTACCATAGCAACCATGTAGTGCAGTGAACAAGAGACTGGAATTTGAGTTGCAGAGGCCTGAATAGGACGATAAATAACAATAACATTGTAGCCTGACAGAGCAATAGTAGTTTGCCTGTTTATTGAACCCTATTCAAGTCAGAATAAGAAATCAAATAATGCAAAAACAATTGAAAAAAAATAACAAAAAGTCATTCTACAGTATAGCATACTAAAAAGTTAAATTAAAGTAGAACTACCCTTTAATCCCTCTCATTTTGCATTTGTTAAGACATTTTATGCTTGTACAGGTAGGGGATCTGTTATCCGGAAACCCGTTATCCAGAAGGCTCCGAATTACGGGAAGGCTGTCCCCATAGACTCCATTTTATGCAAATAATCCAAATTTTTCAAAACGATTTCCTTTTTTGTAATAATAACAGTACCTGGTACTTGATCCAACAAAGATATAATTAATCCTTTTGGGTTTATTTAATGTTTACATGATTTTCTAGTAGGCTTAAGGTACTAAGATCCAAATAACGGAAAGATCCGGAAAACCCCAGGTCTAAAGCCTTCTGGATAACAGGTCCCATACCTGTATTGTATGTTACAATGTCTGTTTTGTGGCATGATAATGTTTTTAGGAAACCCTTGCACTGTATAATTAATTAGCATCATGGCAGGCCGAATCTAATGCATGCCCCGCCAACTCGCCTATTCTGCCTACAGTTCAAGCCCTGCTTAGCATTACTTCCAGATTATTTATGGCATCTTAATATTAAAAAGGAGTAGCATACCTGTCACTGTTTACCACAAACATTAAAGGGTTCATTTTAAGTGGTAAGGTGCAAAGTGCAATAAAAACACCACAAAGAACAATATTTTTGCACTTTTCATCTTGTGCAAAAAGCTTTGGCTCATTTGGTTTGCAGCAGTGCCTGCAATCAGCTACGTTGAATACAGAATTCATGATAAATGTGGGGCACAATAGAGTGAAACACAGGATAGGGGACTTTACTTACCACCTGCCTGAGGCCTACAGGTGCAACTGCTCTGCAGATGAAATCGAAGGCAGACAATTTGGCAGCACTTAGCACTAACTCACTTGCACCTGTAGTAATCATAAATAAGCACATACGTAACTGTTATGCTAACTCTTCGTTTTTTTATTTATAATAATAAAATAAAAGGTAATTCATAGTGATTTATTGCACAGTTATCAATATAATCTACTTTAGCTCAAAATCACATTTTATACAATGTTGTAATTACAAAATATTTCTTGAAGTAGCGAATAATGGAAATGGAGGAAGCAGAATGTTTCACCGGTTTTTACCTTGATAAATAGTGATGTGCACATTTTTTTTTTAGAAATTCCAGTTTTAGCAGCATGGTTTGTACAACCAAAACTATTCCTGGGTCCAGTGGGCTAAATATTACACACAAAGTCAGACATCATCTACTTGTGAACAATTGTGAACAATTTTGGCATCAAACTAAACCACAAATTTATCTCATATTTTAATTAAAAAAAACATGACCAAACTACCATGTCCGATTCGTATGTATTTATTTTTAAAAAAATGATGAATTAACTGAATTGAAGGAAAACCCAAATAAAATTAAGGGTTTTTGCCCGAGAACCCCAAATGAATCGGATAATCGGGCTATACCTTCAAATTGGGATAGGCGCATCTCTCATTGACTTATACAGGACATGTTAGCACCGAACGCAGGATGGGACGCAAAATGTTGCATTTTCCCTGTGTTTGGCACTGTGTGAGTACAGTGCGCTCCCCTGCGGCTGAACGCATGAAACCGGAACGCAGGGGAGCGCAGCTAAAAAACGCTCCTCTGTAAGAGCCCTAAATGAGGTGCTAGCAATGTTTGGCACTCTAGCTGTTGTGGAGCTGTGGTTACCAATCTCATTACTAGTTCCAAAGAGTGCTCTTACAAATGAGAGTGCAGTGTGCAAATTTGCCATGTTTTTTCCCACAATGCAGCATTTACCCCCCAGTCATTCATTGAGGCTGAGCACAGCATTTCATATTCCACAATCGCATCGTATGTGTGAGTTGTGGATGTGCTGATGTACACAATTGCATCTAAAGCTTGCCTGTGTGGGGATTATGCAATTTCTGGCACTCCGTTTTATGACATTTGTGGGTGAGTGCATGAATGCTGCACCTATTGCCGAAGCCTGCACAGGGAACCCTGGAATTCCAATTCCAGCCTTTGCCTGGAGCAATAGGCGCATTTGAACAATATTCATGGATACATCTCTGGACACAAGTACCTTCAATACAGTGCAGTGAAATATGTTGGCGATGACTTCCGGTTATGGCGGAGAGAGAAGGAGCGCCAAGGGTAAAGCTCCGTCTCACCGCCAGATTATCTCTGCAAATTATAATCGAGGAAACCCTAATTCCTTCCCAGCTAGACCCCTAGATGTCGGGCAACGCTCTGGTGCGCTCCAGTGCGGTTTTGCGAGGCTGACAGCTGTCTAATGAAGCTGTGAGGAGATCATGAGGCAGACCTGTTGTATGCGTCATGCTGCGTCCATGTTAAATATGCGGTTAGCGTTGGATGCTGACTTGGACCCATAAACCTCTTCTCCCTGAGGTATTTGAATGGCGGTCTGGCTAGAATTGAGTGCAGAATAACATTCAAACAGAAGGCTACTTTTGATTTGCTATTAACTGTGCTACAAATATACAATTCTACAGTATTTCTCTTGTTACTTGGGAATAGTTTTTGGTGCTGTTCCCATTGAAGAACCTTTAAAAGGCTATTTGTGAATTTTCTGAGGTAACCTGGACTTTTACTCAAACTAAAACACTTTCACACAATTTATTTCTGGATTTTTATCTTGAGCCTATATGATTCTCCTGGTCAAAAATCAATAAAGCAATAGAAGATAAGGAGGAGAGGAATAAAGGAAGGAGAAGGAGGGGAAAAGGAAAAAAGGAAAAAAAAAATAAGGAAAAATTAATTAATGAATTAAAAAAAAAAGACAAAACAATAAATAAAAAATAAAACAAATATAAAAAAAAGGGTACAGAAACATAAGTAGTGACTAGACTCACAGGTTGCTTCTATTATCATTTACCATGGAAAAATCAAATGGCAAAATCCCTGACAAAAATGGAAAACTTTGTAAAGGTTTAGAGGTTAACCTGCAAAATGGAAACCCTATTCAAGTAAAGGCCAGTCAACTTAGCTTCTCAAGCATTGACTATATATCTATAGCAAAGGAAGTAGCTAAATTGGTTAATCCTACTATTGAAGCTTCTGTCAAATCTTCAATTAACAAAGCTATTTAAAGTCTACAAGATAATCTACGAGACATCTCTGAAACTCTCACTTCACATGATGGTCATATTAAAGAACTTCAGGAAGCTGTTTCTGATATTCAAGAGGTTTCTATTTCCACTTCTAGGCACTTGAAAGAAATGGAGAAAAAAGTTTTTGATTTGCATCTTAAAGCTGGTTATTCGGAAAATAGAGCTAGAAGAAACAACCTGAGGTTTATTGGGATGCCAGAATCCTACAATATAGAAGCTTTATTGACACTTGTTACTAAAACCATTCCGAAGATGCTTCATATTCAAGATAAACTTCCTAACATAAGAATAGAACGAATTCATCGCTTAGGTCCAGCCAGGGACAACATGACATCTAAACCTCATGCTGTCATTGCTAAAATTCTTGACTATTCTGAAAAAACTCTGATTTTTTAAGAATATAAAAATCTTAATAGTCTGGAAGAAGATGGCAAAAGAATTTTGCTCTTTCAAGATTACTCCGCTATCCTTTCTCAAAAGAGAAAGGGATTCTCCAACATCTGCCAAGCCTTATCTAAACTTACTATCAAGTTCTCTTTTAACTACCCTTCTAGACTTAGAATTGTCCACTCTTCTGAAACTTTTGTCTTTAATGAGCCTGAAGAGGCTCAAAGTTTCCTTAGATGACTCAATATTTCGGGATCTTCACCAAGGATGACAAAATCACCTGATTTTACCCAGGAATCTCGCTCTGCACAAGTAATGAAGTCTACAAATTTCAGAAACTACACTTGCACCCCATTTGAGACCTCAAAGAAGAGATGACAAATCAGCTCATAGATCAAGATCTCCCAGATCACTTTCTCCTGTTCGTCAAGATCTGATGATCCAAGTAATTTTTGAACTTTTTTTTTTGTTTTGTTGTTTTTCTAGATTTCCAGCTTATATCTCTGGTTTTTGGCGGTTGCTCGCCCAGGCTACTTATCTGTTTGTGATAAGTGTGTTGCCTTCTTCCTTTTGAGGAAAAAAGGAAGTTAATAAACTGGTTATGATGACTCTACTTTTAGGGTGGCTCTTTTTGTTAACAATTTTTAGTTTCCTTTTTGTTTTTCTTTTAATATCTTTCAATATACTTTTATTTGTTTTTTCCTCTCTATCTGTTGGAATGTTATATTTACCACATTTTGTTATGTTTATGTTCCATATTAAGTTAGATTCCTTCCTCATGCTTTCTAATAAGAAATTTGAAGACAGTAACTAGGAATGTTAATGGGTTAAATTTATATGTTAGAAGAAAGAGAGTTCTTAATGCTTTAAAGAAACAGAAGGTTGATATAGCTTTACTTCAAGTGACTCATATTTCTGACCAGGAATCTATTAAATTAAAAAGAGATTGGGTGTGGTCAATAGCTTTCTCTCCAGCTTTAAAGAAAAAGAGAGGGGTTGCTTTTTTATTTCACAAATTGTTGAATGCTCAAATTATTCACACAGAAAAAGATGATAATGGTCATTTTGTTCATACTGAAGTTCTCATTAATAATAAAATCTGGAATTTTTGTTGCATTTATGCCCCTAACGATAACAAAATTGTGTTCTATAAAATGGTGACCCAGAAAATTACCTCTTTGTCTCAAGTTAGGCTGATTGTAGGTGGGGATTTTAATGAAGCACTTGTTGCTTCTATGGATAAATGTGGCCCTAAATCAAAACCTTCCTTTAATAAATCTCCATTGATATCTATTTTTTTGAAAAATACTAGGTTAACTGATATATGGAGAACTTTGCACCCTACTGAGGTCGATTTCACTTTTTTTTCTCATCCTCACAACATGGGTTCTAGGATAGATTTTATTTTTACATCCATAGACATTCTAAATATTGTTCAATCAGCAGATATAGGGATCATTGATCTATCTGACGATGCACAGGTTTGGGCTGAATTTAAGATAAATTCTGCTCATAGATCTTATATTCCTTGGTCCTTTCTGGTTGCTTTATCTGAGAAACCTGATTTTGTTAATATGATATTGAAAAGATGGGATTCTTTCTTAAAAGATAGCATTTTCCACCAAAAGGACCCTCTCTTACTTTGGGATACCTGGAAATGTGTTATTAGAGGTGAAATCACTTCCTTTAAAAGTGCTTACTTAAAAAAGGTGAATAAGGAATTTTTTCCATTAAGTAAAAAGTATGAAAAAATGTATCTTAATTTTAAGACTTTTCCAACATCCCATAATGCTAACAAGCTTAAAGGGGTTATCGAAATCTTTAAGAAATGGAGGGATCTGAGAGATCAATTTTATACCTCCTTTGCAAATGTGAGATTTCATCATCTATATAGGTTTTTGGCTAACCTAGGGAAAAATTCGAATAGTTCTTCTCATACTTACATGATTAAAGACAGCAAGAATAGAGTTATTAACTCTCCTAAGGCCACATCGAATATTTTTAAAGATTATTTCCAAAGCATTTACTCTCGTCCTTTGTATGATAAAGATAAAAGCTTAGAATTTTTGTCTAAAATACAGTTACCATTGAAAATCTTAAATTCCCCTATAACTACAGAAGAAGTGATAAAAAAACATCAAAAATCTTAAAAAATTTAAAGCTAGTGGTCCGGGTGGCCTTCCCAGTTCTTTTTATAAATCTATTTCCACTAAAATATCCCCTTTCCTCACTGATATTTTCAATTAAATTTATTTACAGGGTAAAACTTTACATTCTAGTATAACTTCAAACATTAAGCTTATCCCTAAAGAAGGGAAAGATCTTTTGTTGACCTCCTCTTACCGCCCAATCTCTTTAATTAATCAGGATTTCAAGATCTTTACCAAGATTTTGGCTGATAGATTGGCTGATATTCTTCCAGATATTATCTCACCTTTTCAGAAAGCGTTTGATAATGTTAATTGGAATTATCTTTTTGATTGTTGTAATTTCTTTGGTTTTAAAGGGGAGTTTATCTCTTTTTTAGAACAAATTTATTCTTCACCCAAAGCTAGGATAATAGTTGCTGGAGAACAATCTGATTAATTTACCTTGTGTAGAGGAACAAGACAGGGTTGCCCTTTGTCCCCCCTGCTCTTTACCCTTTGATTAGATTTTTACATCGTTCAGACTTATTTCAAGGTATACAAGTTAATGGTAGATATATTAAAATTTTAGCATTCGCAGATGATCTACTTTTGGTAGTTCAAGATGCTCAAAACTCAATTAGGAAGATTTTCAATTTTTTCAATTCCTATAGTTCTTACTCTGGATATGTAATTATTTGGAATAAAACAGGATTACTTAATATTAATAGTAATATTCCAAAAAAAACCCTTTTTGACTTAAAGTTAAAGCTCCCAAGATGTTAAATCAAATATTTGGGTATTAATATTCCTTCTGATATATCTAGACTTTATTCTTTAAATTTGTCTCCCCTGATTAAGCTTACTGAATCTCTATGTAAAAAGTGGCTTAATTCGCCTCTTAATCTTATAGGCAGAGCTGCTTTCTTTAAAATGTTTATTTTTCCAAAGTTATCATATCCGTTACTTAATCTTCCTCTTCTCTTAAAACATTCTGATGTTAAGAAATTGGATCAAGCGCTTTCAAAATGTTTGTGGCAAGGGAAGAAACCTAAAATCTCTTTGATTAAATTACGACAAACAAAAATTTTGGGTGGTCTTAATATCCCTAATTTTAGGTTCTTTAACATTGCTTCTCTATTTAGATACATTTTAGAGTGGATTTCTGATAGGGAAGTTTACACCAATCCTTCTTTTGAATCCTATTTGGAAGGGGGTGATGATATTTCCACCTTTCTTCATAGAAAATGGGGTGGCCTTCTTATTGATATTAAGAGAAACATTCTTTGGCGAGATACTTTTGCTACCTGGAAAATAGTTCATAAATTACATGGTAGCAATTATCAAATCTCTCCTTTTTTGTCTCCTTTTGATTTATGTTTATTTACTAAAGCAGAAAGAAAATCTTTGATTCCATATTGGATGAAAAAAGGTATTTCACAATTGACACAGTTGGTTGATAAAGTCTCTGGTTCACCAATATTATGGGAAGATTTGAAAAGTAAATTTGATCTCAATGAATGTGACAGATTAATCCATCTGAGATTTTTTGTGTGGCTTAGAACTTCTTACAGATAAGAAAAATGTTGCTGTTGATCAACTTCCTCTATGTAAAGGGTTTCAAAATTTTTTAGATGATCCTACCTATAACAGGATATCCTATATTACTGACTTTTGTCTTAGATCTGCTCCTAGCAGTTTTAATCCATTATAAATTCTAGCGGGAAAATGGTCATCCTTATTAACATTACCTCTCAACATTTATTATCTTCTCTTAAGAATTTTAATAAACTTATTAGATGTGAAGGTTGGCAAGTACAGTATTTTAGATCCATTTGAGCTACAAGTTATCTTATTTTAAAAATTCAGAAGATACATCACTTTCTTACTGCCCTAAGTGCAAGTCAAAGAATGTTTCTCTATTTCATTATGTGTGGGATTGCCCTTTCATTGTGAGTTGTGGATTGATCTTGAACAACACTTTACTTTCTGGTTTAAGCCAATGCTGGTTAATGGACTTGTGGTTTATAAAGCAGGGATTTAAAGATCTTCTCGCCCTCTTGAACATGCATAGTTCATGAACCCGACACACATCGAATCTCTTTGCCGGTGACATTGATATGCTGCACTTCTATTTGCCAGGTTCAATTTAGGACATAGTAAAAATAATGTACGTTCACTTACTGCATGCCAGCTTATGACAGAGGTTTCCTTATACTTCGTTTGGCCCCTATAGTGGTAGCCAAAAGCAGAGTACGCAGGAACTAAATCTAAAGCTAAATTAGGAAGTAATTTAGGTATCCTAGAAGCCCAGTTAAAATGAGATTCAGGGGCAGATTTTGTTGACAGAGGTGATCTTTATGATGATCACACAGGGAACACTCAGCACAGCAACTTGGAAAAGGATTTACTTGTGAATCACTCAGGGATAAAACAGAGCACATTTAACAGTGTGCAAGATCAAAACCAATATGGTGGAGACAAAAGAAAAACAACAGAGTGCAGTAATACAACAGCAAAGATCATTGCAATCATACATTAACAATATTCACAGCGCCACCTTGTGACCATTGTAATACTCCAGTGTTTCAGCATGAATGCTGTTGCATGTATGCCAACACCCCTTCTCAACAGTGAAAGGCTTAAACTGATAATCCACTCTTCTTTAACAGTTCCAAGTGTCTCATTGCATGTAGAGGCTTGGTAAGCATATCTGCAACCATGTCCCCAGTTGGACAATATTTTAAGTCAAGCTGTCTTTGCTCTTGCAAATCCCTTAGGAAATGATTCCTTACATCAATATGTTTGGTTCTTGGGTTGACTCGTTCTGTCTGTGCAATTGCAATGCACCCTTGGTTGTCTTCAAACATCTGTGTGGGTTCCATCTGCTTTTGATCCAAATCTGCTAACAGTTGTCTTAGCCAAATTAACTCTTGACTTGCCTGTGCTGCTGCAACATACTCTGCTTCAGTTGAAGAAAGTGTCACAGTTGACTGTTTTCTGCTGGTCCAGCTAATGGGTACACCAGAGAGTAGAAACAAGTGACCACTAGTAGATTTTCTATCACTTAAGTCTCCAGCCCAGTCAGCATCAACATATCCAATCAGGTTACATTTGCCCCTTGCAGGCAACTTTAACTTGAAATGTATTGTTCCCTTTAAGTAAAGTATGACCCGTTTTACAGCATTCCAGTCCATCTGACTTGGCTTAGACACCTTTCTGCATAAAAATCCCACTGCTGTAGCGATGTCGGGTCTTGCAACTGTAGCAATGTAAAGCCGTTTTCCTATAGCTTTTCTGTATTGAGTTATTTGGTAGCAAATTAACTTCATTGTTCATTTCTTTTAAGTAATTGTTTCCATAGGAGAGTTAACTGGTTTTGCATTATTCATCCCAAAAGATTCAATTACTTCTTGTATTTTGTGACTTTGGTTCAGAAGATAACTGCCATCTTCTTCTCTTTCAATCTGTATGCCAAGGTAATGTTTTATGTCACCTAAGTCTTTGGTCTCAAAGTCCTCATTTAGAGCTTGTAGTAGTTTGATGTGATCCCCTTCTTCCTCAAAGCATACTAACAGATCATCCACGTATATGAGCACAAAGATCCACCTGTCAGTCAGTTTCTTAGTATACAAGCAGGGATCTGCTTTGCTCCTTTGAAATTTTTCTTTTGTGAGCACATCATTAATTTTCATATTCCATGCTCTAGCTGCCTGTTTGAGGCCATAGAGCCCTTTCTGGAGTTTGCATACTAGGTCTGGCTTTTGTGGATTCTCAAATCCCTGTGGCTGTTCCATGAAGATTTCTTCTGTTAGCTCGCTGTGTAAGAAAGCTGTTTTGACATCAGAGTGCTTTATCTGCATTTTTCTTTGCAGCTGCTACCGTGAGCAGAGTCCTAATTGTAGTGTGCTTAACTACTGGAGCAAATGTTTCATCATAGTCTTCTCCATATTTTTGAGAATATCCTTTGGCTACTAGTCTTGCTTTGTATCTCTCAACTGTACCATCAGTGTTATACTTGATTTTAAAAGTCCACTTACAGCCAATAGCTTTTCTTCCTGTTGGTAGTTCTGTAAGCTTCCAGGTGTGGTTGTTATGCAGAGATTGTATCTCCTCTTCAGCAGCCTTTATCCACTTATTGGCTTCCCCTTCTGGAAGTTGTGATCCGTCTTTCCAACATGTAGGTTCACATATGCAGGCTGTATTTGCTTTGTATGAAAGTTGAACAGATGGCTTGCCCTTATTCTCTCTTGTTGAATGCCTTGGTTCATTGTCAGTGCTTGGTTGTGTCTGCTCATCTGTGGTGTCAAATTCAGTGCCAACTTCAACTATTTGTTCTGGAGATGTACATGTTACTTGTTCAGTATTTTTCACCTTTTCTCGTCTTTGTTCTAGTGAAGTCATTACACCATCTCTTAGGTCTTCAATAAATGTTACACTGTTACTAATCACCACCTTGTCAATCTTTGGATCCAGAATTCTGTATCCTTTGGAATTTTCTGCATATCCAACAAGGTTACCTTCCACTGCCCGATTTTGCAGTTTGCTGCGTTTCTCTTCTGGAATGTAAGCGAATGCTTTGCACCCAAAAACTCTGATATGTTTAACACTGGGTTTTTCACCATGCCACAGTTCATATGGTGTTTTCATGACAGATTTGGAGTACAATCTGTTTCGCAGGTAAGTAGCTGTCATTGCTGCTTCACCCCAGTATTTTTCAGATAGTCCGGAATCAGTCAGCATACATCTGATCATTTCTGTTCTATTTTTCCTTTCAGCTACCCCATTCTGTTCTGGTGTATATGGCACAGTCTTTTGATGCTCTATCCCAAGCTGTTTTAAGAAATTCTCTACTTTGTGTCCAGTGAATTCACCTCCATTGTCACTTCTCAACACAAGTGGTTTTCTCTGAAATTTGTTACTTGCCTTTGTCACATAATTTTCTAACACTTCTGATTTGTTTTTCATTAGATATGTGACTGTGTATCTTGAATGGTTGTCTGTAAAAGTCACTATGTATCTATTACCTCCTGGTGTGGGCACTCGCATAGGACCACATACATCACTGTGTATAAGGTCAAGTGTTTTTGAAGCTCTGTTCTGGCTTACCTTTGGAGGAGTTGATCTTGTAGCTTTGGCCTTGATACAACACTCACATCTCACGGTAGTTGGACAGGCTGACAATACTAGATCTTTTGTCAGGTTCTGCCTAATCAGTTCTTGTATGCCATCTGGATGTCTGTGACCTAGACGTCTATGCCACATGTGAATGCAGTTGTTGTGCCCCTGTGTGCAGAGTCGTGCCTGCTCCTTTACTGTGTCCAGTTGATATAGATGCTTATCCGCTATGGCTGTTGCGATGACCTTTTCTCCATTCTGGATTGTACACTTGTCACCTTGGAATTTTGTGATAAGTCCTTTGGATCCCAGTTTCCTTACGGATAAGAGCCCACCTTCTAGTTTTGGAACATATAGCACATCCTTTATTGGTATAGGCAATCTGTGTCCATCAGCATTGTGACATATAAGAATTCCATGCCCAATTCCTTCAGCTGTAGTGCTACTTCCATCTGTAAGGTAAATAGTTTCATTGTTATTTGGATCAAACTCTGTAAAGAAGTTTCTGTCACTTGTCATGTGACTTGTTGCCCCTGGATCTACAGTATATACCAGTTCTGGTTTGAAAGGGTGTTTGTTACTTTAAAAGTTCCGTGCCACTGATCTCTGTCATTGTCATTCACTGTAGTTCTGACTGATTAAAACTTCTTGGAAATTTTGCCCTTTGCTCTGCCTTCCATATTGAACAGTCTTTCTTAAAGTGTCCTGGTTTCTTGCATCTGAAGCAAACTTTGCTCTCTTTCTTATGTAGCTTTGTGTCTGTGGCATTAAGAACTGCCTCAGTATTACTTTCTGTATTGTCAAATGTTTGCTCCTTTCTGCGCATGTATTCATCTATGAGCCGGGTTTTGACAAATTCTAGTGTTAGTTCAGCTTCAGGCCTTGTTTCCAGGGCATTAATCAGTGCACTGTATGATTCAGGTAAACTGCACAGAAGTATGGCTGATACGTGGCTGTCTTTTATATCCTCTCCAATTGCCTGGAGTTGTGCCACAACCTGCAACATTGCATTTATATGCTCCTGCATGTCTTTTCCTGAGCCTAATCTCATCTGGTATAGCTTCCTTAGCAGGAATAGTTTGTTATTCAGGCTTGATCTTTCCTGCAGTTTTTGCAATGCATCCCACATGCCTTTAGCAGTATTCTGATGCCTATGAATAAGCTGTTCATCTTCCACTAACAGACTTATTGTTGCCCGTGCCTGTCTGTCGCTCTGTGGTACTTACTGTTATAACCCCGGGACAGTGCCGTTTTCTGCTGATAGGAGCACCGGCCCGGGGTTTCAGGTAAGTCAATACAATCACTTGGGGGTGCCTAACATTTGGCACCCCCAAGTGGAAGAAGACTTTTCTTCTCTTTTAAGGGAAAATGGAACTTGAATATTTTTGTATTTATATAGAGCTACTTATGCACTCGGCACTGTACTGCAGAACAATAAATAAATAATTAATAGAGCAAGCAGGGACCATTACAATATTAAAACAAATAATTACAAAGTAGCTTGGAGCTAAACATTCAGGTAGGGAACTCTTGATAAAGGACTGCAAGCCCACATCATGTTGTAAGAGTTACCCGAATGAAAAGGTTGTGGTGGTCAGAACTGTATTGGCTCTGCACAGTGACATGTTAAAAGCATGAGCCATTATAGTTGTGTAAATTCATGAGACAAACTAATGATAAAAGTCACATTTTAGCCCCTGGTTATGAGTAGACTTAGGAGCAATGCTCAGCTCTTACATTGTGGCATTTGATCAACTTCACTGGGTCGGCCCATTGACCAGGTAACCAGCACTCGCCTGTCAAGTTATAGCCGCCAGGCCATGAAAAGCCCTGTGCTAATTACAGATCCATTTGTTTCACAGTTTTTATGAGTGTCAGTTTGAGTGTACAACTTTATAAGGGCTTTATTTGCCAAGTAGGGATTGCTTTATATCTGCTGCTCTGCTGTAATAGTGGCGCCTTATTCACTGGACCTTGGTCTGATGCCCCTATTGGGGAAGCCCACAGTGAAAACCCTGTAATAACTGCTAACTTGAATGGTGTTCACCAGTCCTTGGATAATTCAGATTATTAAGTGTACTCTTATATTAGGCGTAAACTGTAAGCTCTGCCATCTAGAGGCTACAGACTGTATTATTAAACTAAAAAAAAACTCTCCACAACATGTGAATGGGTCTACAGTTTTTTTTTTAAAAAAGTGCAAAGTTTATTACTGAAGCCTATTAATTTAATTGAATCCAATAGATGAAGTCCTTTTGGAGGCAATAATTTAAGAGAGAAGTGGAATGTGAAAAATGTGCTATGGCTTGTTTGTGTCACAATGCGGGTACTAAAAGTTACAAGTTGCCCTCACTTTTGATCAATAGGGGCTGCAAACTGCAACATTCTTTCCATGTAGTTAGGACCGGAAGACCCTGCAACCATTCTAGCCCCCCCCGCTGGGTCTGATGTGTGGTAGTTACCACTACTACCACCACTACACTGGTGTTTACATTCATAGATGATCCCTGAGGTATAGGATACTGTGCATATAAATAACAGGAGTTTTGTGGCCATATGAGGGAACACCAATATCCAGATGCTTTTACATAGGTCAGAAAACTACAAGATGGCTCTAATAGGCTGGAAACATTGACTCCTTACTGCAGCGTTCCCTAGCCAGCGGCTCGTGAGTAACATTGCGCAGCAACCTCTTGGATGTTGCTCCCAGTGGCCTCAAAAGCAGATGCTTATTTATGAATTCCTGGTGTAGAAACAAGTTTTGGTTGCATAAAACCCAGGTTTATGGCCTTACAGAGCCTCCTGTAGGCTGCCAGTCCACATAGGGGCTATCAAATAGCCAAACACAGCCCTTTGGAATTCCCAGAGACTTTTTTAATGCTTGTGTTGCTCCCCAACTCTCTTTGGATTTGAATGTGGCTCATGGGTACAAATATGTTGGGTAGCCCTGGGACTGGGCCGGTAGGCCTCGGCTCTCATGGGCCTCGCTGGCCCAGACTGGCTCCCCCCAGTCTGATCCTGCCTGCCTTACTGTATTCCTCTGACTAAAATAGAGTAAGATCCTTCTGATTATAATGAACAGATGTAGTAGGCTTGTGTTTTCTGTTTGTGTGGTGCTTTTATTTTATGGACTAAGTTTTCTGAGGTTTGTTTTCTACGGTTTTGTTAACTGTAAAGTATGAACTCACTCTCATCAAGAATATCTGCTGCTTGGATCACTTACAAGTACTGATTAACTATTCACTGCTAAATCTATTCATGCACTGTTTTTAATGTAGACAGTGCAGAATCATCAGATTCACATGTGCTAAAAGAGGAAATAAGATGAGTCGGCGAAACTCTTAATGCCCCAGTGTTGTCCATTATATGTCGGGAAAAAAATCAATCACTGCTCCTTTTTTTCCATATTATAGCTGTTTCTGTATTGACAATTGCATGGGCCATGAGTTGCGAATAATACTTTAATACCTGTACTTTATCCCTAAAAGCAATTGAGAACACAGGCACAACTCAATAAATCTAAGCAAAGTTTCATCATTACAACAAAGTCATCTGGGACCAGAAACGAGCTGCTCCTTCCAACAAAGTCCCGATCAAAGTTCTGCCAGGGAAGGTCCCGTCCGAGGTACTCGTTGCTGATCTTTAACAAGCAACGCAGGAACGCATATTTGGATGCAGTGCTATGAGCCTCCAGGTTAAGGACATCAGAATCCAAGTGCAGATTTATTACTGGGTTATCCTACAAGTAGATACAAACAGTAAATGTGAATATTTAAATAAAAATAAAGATCCAAATTATTTCAAGAGCCCCTCTTGGTCTTACAGCCCTGATTTTCAGTGTGAAATGGGTAAGGGCATCATAGATAGTATGGGTGTTACTAGGTAGATTAGAGTGAGTCTAAAATATTCAGGGCCTTCAAGGAACAATAATTCATTGGCCATTGTAATTATGGGCCAAACTGTACATTATAACCTTATAATACACAAGAGCCATGAATATCCTGTAAATTATATCCTAATGAATGGTGCTTTATTATGTCATTGGTTTTAATCGGAGTGATGTTATTTCTGTCACATGACTCACTGAAACGTGTGTATTATAATAAATATAGTACCCCGTTTCAAAATGTGAGAATATTAGACGTCACCTCGGAGTTCCATGACCTGAATAAAAACGCTTGGCCTTTGGCCTCGGTAACTTATAATATCATTTTATTTTACAAGAGGGTGTACTTTATTCACTATATATATAGTTGCTTCTAACTTACAGTTAAGTGCGGACTATTCTCTCCTCATCCTGGCATAATGCCTCTTTCTCACTTCCAGTCCCCCATAGCAATGCCCTCACAAGTGTCACTCCTGCTGCCAACTGTCAGTCAGACTCTCACCCTCCTGCCTGTCCATGGCCATTGCTGCTGCCCCAAACTCTGCTCCCGATCACTACAACACTACATCTACTATCATTTGGTCTTTGTCATGCTGCTCTTTAGCAAAAGCAACTTTAAATGCAAAATCAGTTAGCTAAAGGACTGCAAACACAGACAGATAGGTGTAGTAATTGAAAATAATACTTGTGTTCCCACCTTTTGCTTAAGCAGAATGGAAATACAGTAGATAAAGGGAATTCCCAAGTACTGGATTTCACTGTCACCTTCATCTATATTAATAGAAATGTGTCAATATCACTAGCTATGCAAGACTTTTTGTTACACTTATTTGCCTTTTCTGTCTCTTTCCAACTTTCAGAGGGGATCGCTGACCTGGCACCAAAAAGCAGTTCCTCTAAGGCTACAATTTAATTATTATTGCTACCTTTGATTACTTAGCTTTCTGTGCAGGCCCTCTACTATTTCTCTTCCAGTCTCTCTTCCAAACCACTGCCTGGTTGCTAAGGTAAATTGAACCCCAACATCCAAATAGCTGCTAACATTTCACACTGAGAGCTGCTGAACAAAAGGCTAATAATAATTCAAATACATTCTAATAACATTGCAGCTAACTTACAGCTGAAGGATCAATCCCATCAATAAGAGTCAAATCATGTAACATCCATGAATGCAGCTTCTCACAGTTTATATCTGACATTTCTTCAATGAAAAGAAGCCAAGTTAGATACACATCATTGCCGGAAGTCACTGAAATGAGAAAATAAGGCTTTATATACTGGGTGTAATACACCTAAACACATATTACTCTGTCTTATTGTGCCTGGATAATTGATGCTACATCTGTGCCAATCATTGGCATAACTAGATATTCCTGGGTCCCACGGCATGTCATTTTTCAGGCCCCCAAAGTGTCTAGAGGTTAATATGTTTTACCAATAATTATTGAAATCTTATGGGGCACCTATGCCTACTGGACCCACCTGCAGCCACTGGGTCTGCTTCCTCTATAGTTACGCCTCTGGTGCCAGTATTAAACAACAAACAGCACATGCTCCAGAATGTCAACACCAATTCCAAAAGCCTAAAATAACAGATGACATATCCCTATTTTGCTTCTTTTTTTACCCAGATAATAGATCCTATGCCTGCATATTTATTCTCTCATGTAGTGCATACAGAGTGCCATAGATAACTGGAAACCAGCTGGAGCAATGAGCACCAACATTTTTTAAAAATGTGCTTCATTCATATACGTACATCTAAAATATACCTATTTACAGATCAGCATCATAATAGCTATTGAAGATTGTCAAAGGATTAGAGAAATGACAATTCAAAGTGGCAGAAGTAATATTTAGAGTTTCCCAACAGCACCCTATTATAAAATAAAATTAATTCCCCATCGGCCCCCCCCCCATGATTCTCCTGCCTAGCAGAGCTGTAGGTAATAAAAAATATTTCTATACAAGAGATAATAACTCGTCAACATTATAGAATTCCCGCCATCCTTGCTGTCAACTAGACACACAAGAGTTATAGACAGTATACATGTGTATGATGTACACTCTCATTATCTGTAGCTAAGGAGGTACCAACGGGTTATCTGAAAAACACATAGTAAATGAACTGCTTTGTTCTAAAGCTTTTTCTTGCAATATTGCCTAATATCAGTCCTTTCCATCATATGCTCTTATAGGATTCTAATGAACACGTACCTGAAACACACAGGCAGTTCTTTGCTTTTTCTTCACTTACATTTGCCAGTTGCAGAACATGAATAAGTTTTTCTTCTCTCTCTGTAAAAAAGGCCTTTTGTAGGTTAATCTTCAATATTGCTGTCATCTCTGAGGCTCCAGACAAATCCTAGAAAAAAAAAGAATCGGGGAAGATGGGAACAAGACGAAGGGATTCAGCTGCATTTATGCATGTCCCAGATCCTATTAAACACAGCATGTGCTATCATGGGGTCAAAGTCTCCATTCACTTTTTCCATACCATTAAGGTAATGCTCTGCTTGTCAATGAAGTTGAGTTAAAATGTTGAATATGAATTACCTGTCATTGTATTTCGCTAATAGCAAAACATATCAATGTACTTAGTCAATTGTTGCTTTGCGATTTGTACTTTTTGCTGGTTTTATTTTGAGGTATCATTACTTGGAATATATGTATATGTATATATAGGCCCATGCAGAACAACATGAATCTTTGGACAGAAACAGCTTTTTTCTAATTTTGGTTCTATACATTATCACAATGAATTTTAGATGAAACCACTCAGATGCAGTTGAACTGCAGACTTTCAGCTTTAATTCAGTGGGTTGAACAAATAGATTGCATAAAAATGTGAAGAACTAAAGCCTTTTTTTTTAACACAATCACTTCATTTCAGAGCTCAAAAGCAATTGCACAGATTAAAAAACTGAAAATAAAATGTTCATTTCTAGCACTTGGTTGAAAACCCTTTGCTGGCAATGACAGCCTGAAGTCTTGAACTCATGGACATCACCAGATTCTGGGTTTCCTCCTATTTAATGCTCTGCCAGGCCTTTACTGCAGCGGCTTTCAGTTGCTGTTTGTTTGTGGGTCTTTCTGTCCAAAGTTTAGTCTTCAACAAGTGAAATGCAGCGCAATTGGGTTCAGATCAGGTGACTGACTTGGCCATTTAAGAATATTCCACTTCTTTGCTTTAATAAACTCTTGGGTTGCTTTGGCTGTATGTTTTGGGTCATTGTCCATCTGTATTATGAAACACCTCCCAATCAATTTGACTGCATGTAGCTGGATTTGAGCAGACAGTGTCTCTGAACACCTCAGAATTCATTTGGCTGCTTCTGTCCTGTGTCACATCATGGATAAACATTAGTGTCCCAGTGCCACTGGCAGCCATGCACGCCCAAGCCATCACAATGACTCTGACATGACTCTGTTTTATAGATGATGTGGTATGCTTAGATCATGAGCTGTTCCACGCCTTCTCCATACTTTTTTCTTGCCATCATTCTGGTAGAGGTTGATCTTGGTTTCATCTTTCCAAAGAATGTTTTTCCAGAACTGTGCTGGCTTTTTTTAGATGTTTTTTTTTTTTTTAGCAAAGTCCAATCTAGCCTTTCTATTCTTGATGCTTATGAGTGGCTAGCACCTTGCAGTGCACCCTCTGTATTTACTTTCATGTTTTTCTTCTCTTTATGGTAGACTAAGATATTGATACACCTACCTCCTGTACAGTGGTGTTCACTTGTTTGCCTGTTATGAAGGGGTTTCTCTTCACCATGGAAATGATTCTGTGATCATCCACCACTGTTGTCTTCAGTGGACATCCTGGTCTTTTTGTGTTGCTGAGTTCACCAGTGCTTTCTTTATTTCTCAGGATGTACCAAACTGTAGATTTTTCCACTCCTAATATTGTAGTAATTTCTCGGATGGGTTTTTTCTGTTTTTGCATCTTAAGTATGGCTTGTTTCACCTGTATTTGACCGCATGTTGTCTGTTCACAGCAAAATCTTTCACATAAAAGCACCCCCCTCAAATCAACTCCAGGGCTTTTATCTGCTTCATTGATAATGACATAAAGAAGGAATTGCCCACTCCTGCCTATGAAATAGCCCTTGGGTAGGACTACACGGCCGATTTCCGCACAATCTGACGCACAGCACGCAGCATCCGACAGTCGTGTTTCATTGGATCAACTCTGCAACAGCATCCGACAATGCCAATACTTACCGTATTTCTGTTGCATCCAAAGTGACAGCTGCGTTATTGCGCAGCGCGAAAATCGACCATGTAGTCCTACCCTTTTGAGTCAATTGTCCAATTCCTTTTGAGCCCCTGAAATTAAGTGATTGTGTTAAAAAAAGGCTTTAATTACTCACATTTTTATGCAATCTTTTTGTTCAACCCACTGAATTAAAGCTGAAAGTCTGCAGTTTAACTGCATCTGAGTTGTTTCATTTAAAATTCATTGTGGTAATGTACAGAACCAAAATTAGAAAAACGTCTCTGTCCAAAGATTTATGGGCCTAACTGTATATGTACACGTAGAAATTACCCAATAGGTTGTCATACTCTGGCACAGTGTTTTTTTTGGTATTGATGGTCAAATAAAAGGGTCAGTAAAGCACAACTACCCTTTAGATTGTTAGCTCTTTTAAGCAGGTCCCTCTGACTCAATGTAAATCCCAAAGTAGACGTCCAAGGGCTAAGCAATAGCAAATCTGCAATACTGGATGGGATATAAGCTCAATACATAAGGCAAATCTACCACATTGGACCCTAAAACTGTAGATGATTGGATCTGAGAGGCTACTCACAGCCAATAAAATGAGATAATGATCTGAAAGGTTTACAGTGGCTAACTATGGAAGGTCCACAATTGCAGATTTGTTCCCTGTTTTTGTGGAGTAACCTTAGCATTGGGTCTTCATTTGTGGTCTCCTCTGCCCTTGTTATACCTAGGTGTCTGTCATGCTCTCATCTTTGATAAAAGTCCCTAGCCCCACCAAGCTGTAGATGAAAACATGAGAATAGCACCCAAACACGAAAAAGCATGTCTACCACTAGGTGGGGCTAGGGAGCATGACTTTTATCAATGCAAACAAATCCTTCAGCAGTGGTCAGGTAGCCGTTATATGGTTACCTTCCATTATTCTGCTGATGGGCTGCTGAGGGGGGTGAGGTGATATCACTACAACTTGCAGTGTAGAGAGACTGAAGTTTATCAGAGCACAAATCACATGGTTGAAGGCATCTGGGAAATGGACATCGTGTCTAGCCCCATGTCAAATTTCAAAATTAACTATAAATAAATCTTTTTAAAAAATAGATTTCTGTGCAGAATTCTGCTGGAGCAGAATTTTGAAAAAGAACAGGTTTCCCACAACAGTATGAACAGATCTCATGCATAACCCTTGTGAAGAGAAAAAATGGCCAATGCAAAGGAATGTATTTACACCAATACATGTTCTCAAAGGAAGCTATATGGGGCTGGCTCATGGTATGACAAAGGAGACAAAACCAGGAAGCTCTCAACATTTCATAGAGGCCACCCTGGCCTGTTACAAGAGTGCTCAGGCTGACCCACACACTGAGGGGTCCTACTGGAACTAGTTAATAATCTCAACAAATAATCTAACCCTTTCCTGAAACATAGCTTTGCACTTTTCCAGCAAAGGGCCAACTTACATCTCAGCATTAACTCTATTCTCGGTAGGTGTTTTTGGACACATGAACTTTGTTTAAAGTGATTTCAAGAGGTTGTTATCCTATTGTTGTCTTTTTTGGCATTACATGCTAGGCTGTTGCCTTCATCCCAACTACCAACCAACTACAGAAAGAGTATTAACAGTACTCCATTTCCACACAATTTTAGTGTAGTCCCAGAGTGAACTGAGCAGACAATCTCTTGAATATGGACACCAGCTCTTTAGTGATGTGCGGACCGACACAAAGCAACAGGACCGGCGGGTCAGGTGGCTCCTGGTTGACTTCTGCGCAAAGTTTGCGATCTCCTAGTGCCCCACTTCCACCAGATGCACTACTTTTTTTTATACTCACATGCCATAATGCCCTGCCCCCTTCTGTGACATCACAGTGGGGTGGGCACAGATATATAAATAGGAGTTCACGGCGGGTTAGGGTCAGGTGTGGGTTCTCAGGGGTTGGGTCAAGTTTTTCTCGACTCGCACATCAATACAGCTCTTCTTCCAGGCTCATGATATTTAGCATGTACATCCTTATTATGTGTCCCCTGTATGTAACAGAGATATTTTTATATCAACTCCTTCATCTAAATTACTAAAATACTGGTTTACTAATACTACCAGTATGGGATCTGTTATCCAGTAAACACTGAATTATGGAAAGGCTGTCTCCCATAGACTCCATTTTATCCAAATCTTTTAAAAATATTTCCTTGTTTCTGTAATAACCTTGTACTTGGTCCAAACGAAAGGTGGCCATACACGGGCAGATAAAGTTGGCAATATCGGTCGTTTAGACCAATTTGACAGCTTATCTGCCTGTGTATGG
The DNA here is from genome assembly GCA_038501925.1 of Xenopus petersii. Lineage (NCBI taxonomy): Eukaryota > Metazoa > Chordata > Amphibia > Anura > Pipidae > Xenopus > Xenopus petersii. The sequence continues at coordinate 40,056,900 of CM076676.1, read as the reverse complement.
GGGCTTCCGACGGGTCCTCCCGATCCATATCTGACCACGAAGGTTTGATTTTTTATGTCGCCAAACGAGCAGATCTTTGAGTCTATGGCCAGCTTAAAATATAATTAATCCTTATTGGAAGCAAAACCAGCCTATATGCAGACCTATGGTATGAAGATCTGTTATCCGGAAAATCCCAGATCCCGAGCATTCTGGATAACAGGTCCCATACCTGTACTACTAAATACTAGCCAAAGAATATATGCTTACAGCATATTAATTTCACACTTAGCACACAAAAAGGGAAACAAATGTGAAAATACAAGTTTATTTTTTCACACATTAAAGAACAACTTTTGGGAAAAAAACAGTAAATTTATAGAAAATAGAAAATCTGTCTGCACCAAAAACAGGGGAGGGGGCACAATGCTGACTGTTTATAAGTAAAGGAATTTTTTAGCAGAAAAATAAATACAGTTCCTAGACATTTGTCAGATACTGAATCTACCAGCACTCTGGAGGAGGTGGGTGAATATGGCAATGAAGAAAACTTTCCCTAGCAGCAATACCTGCTCAAGCGCTCAGGCATCATATGAAAGTTGGGCACAAAGGTCTGTATCAAGTACCAATGAGTCTAGCTGAAGTCTTCAAGTTAGTAATTTAGTGAAATTTAGGGGGGGAATGCCCGTTTTGAAATGATATTTTGGTTCAGCCAACCAAGGCTCAGTTCTGATCTACTCTGCACAGTCGCTTCCAAAGCCCAAGGTTTGTGCTTCACCAAATAAGCAGGATTGGTGTTTCCAGTATCATTTGAAAATTCATATCCTTCCTGGAGAAACCAACTTTCAGTGTTATGATCATTGACTGCCCTAGTTGTACAAGTTATGCTTTAACAGAGCGAAGAGATTTCATATGTAATGGTTGGAGTGTTGCTTCATGCAAGCCAAACAAATATCCCTTATGGGAGATGCCCTGATCAATTGATACTGAATTGCAAACATCAGTTGATTAATCAACTTCCAATATCGCCGACATTGGCATTAATCTATTATAGTCTATGGTAAATATCTTACGACGTGGTGCTGCACTGAAAACAACCTTAAGATTCAGAACAATCAATGTTCTTTTCATCTCCAATAAAGTCTCTCTTGGGAAGGGAAGATCCTCATATCAAAATGATGGAAAACCTCTACAGCATATAGAGCTAAAGCCTTTAGACAATTTAAGTTTAAAATGTTAGGATTCTGACCCAATTCCCATCATGGGCATCTGGACTAATTCTTATGATAACGGAGGCCTGACAGAATAGATTTGTGCAGGCGCTTGTCAACTGGAGGCAGAACCCAAGGGCCAACCAGTGGCTGATAAGCAATATGTTGCTCCCAGAGGCATTAAAGCAGGTACTTTGAATTCCAGGCTTGGAGGTAAGTTTTGGTTGTATAAGAACCAGGTGTACTGCAAAACAGAGTCTCCTGTAGGTTGACAATCCACATAGGGGCTACATAAACGGCCAATCGCAACACTTATTTGCCCCCCCCTAGGAATATTTTACATTCTTGTTTTGCTCCCCAACTCTTTTTACATTTGAATGTTGCTCATGGGTAAAAAAAAGTTTGGGGGACTAAGACTTTGGCACTTAAACTCGGTCAGGACCTTTCACATAGATGTTAAAAAAGCAAGAATAAATGGATGACAGTTGAAATTTGACAAAATAATGTTCATGGAACATGTCCGACTTCCAAATGCTGGGACTGAGACCTACAATCTCATTTAGCTGCAAAGCAAACCTCTTTGATTAAAGTGTAGAGTTCTCTTTTAAATAAGGAGTGATATTCATTTTGCTTTGACTGGAAAATATTTCTTGCTTTTGGCAAAGCTATTTTGGCACTCGCCAACCCTTTCTATCTGGATATGGATTTTCAGGATATCAGGAATATTAAACAGCAGAAATGTGCACTAAAGGAATGATGGTGCTAGATGGGTACCGAGGCTTCACAAAGGACAAAATCACAGTATTTTGGCTTTCTGCAGCACATAATCTTGGCTGGAGATTGTATCACGCTTGTTGTGTAATGGAATGCCTGATTCAAAGGGTTATTAAGTGTTGAATGTTCCATTTAGTTTGATGGAAATGTAAAAAAAAAACAAGGTTTTGTTCCAATGGTTGCAGCTGTTGCTTTGTCTTGGCCCTGTTGTTATTCTCTTTCCTGTCTACTAAATCCACATTATTTTTTTCCATAAACGCTCCAGTGTAAAAAGTTACAGCAAAATGTCTGCTAGATCCTGCTGCAGTGCCATTGGGAGCATTCTGTTGATCTTTTTGTTGGCATGGCCACCTGAATGTGGCAGTTACACAGACCTGCCAGTTTTGAGTTAGGCCCCAGAGTACTGCTGAAACGTCAACATATTTTTTTTTTATTTTTGCCTGAAAATAAAGTTACAGTTTGAAATCAATTTTGCTTTCCCCAAATTAAATACACCAAGCAGAGGGTTCTGCAAAAAATCCGAAATGGGCAGCAGTATACCTATAATTGCATAACTTGATGCAGTTTCCCTGTACAGGCTATGCCAAAACCTAAGGTTGAATCCAGTAAACTGGTATAGTTTTCCTCTCACTAACAATATAATAATCTCCAGCCAAGTTTATGCACTTCAAGTTGAAATACTTTTGAGTCCCATGATGAATGCCACTGCTCAAAGAGTTAACTGCTCCACAGCTGCCTGAGCAAACATACAGTAAGTGAAATAATATGGACAATGTGACAGCCAGACCCTGCTGTCTACCCATTAGCTTTTATTGCTATACAGTTTGAAAATCTCATGTTGCTGCCATTGCCAATCCCTACCATGATGCTACCTGGGAATAAGAGCTGCATGCCCTATAATGACTTCAATGGCTCAGTAGATTAGTAGTACCAACTGATCCTGTATCTGTAAAGATAATTTAAGTCCTCGGTAACCAACTAGCACCAGTATAATAAAAATGGATTTTTTTTCTAAATTTGGACATTAGTCGACTTCTGTTAATCCACAAGGCCTCAGGAATTCCTGTCCTCTTTCATGGAACCATTTATTGGAAACTGTTGACAAAGCACAGAAAAAAAATATGCATGAGTATTTAATATTTGACACAAGAACAGTCGTTTGACATAGAAACATTTACAATTTAGGCAGATGTGAATGGAAACACACTTTGTTATCAGAATAGGTTTATTTTATCTTGGCCAGCCACACGCATTACAGGATTTCAGAATAAAGTCATAGAACTACCTAGAGATTGGCACATCAAAATGTAACTGTGAAGTTCTTTTTTTCAATTATTATTAAAACTATGAGCCAATCACATGGCGCGGGGGGGGGGTTTATTACACAACTGAAACAATAAGATCATCTTAATTGTGTCCACTTACCCCATTTACTACCTACTAATACAGGACAAGCTGCGTGTCGTGTTCTATAATCTCCTTCACCACTTCTGAAGAGGTTATACCAGAATACAGCAGTACCCTGCAAAAACAGTGAATTGAAAGAAAATTGATAAAAACTGTGCTTCTGAAAAAAATGGGATTCGAGAAACACGCAGACAATACTAATGGTTGTGTTGCATATATAGAAAGCATCTGACAGCTATTTAAATTTGAAAGGCAACACACAGGAAATCTGAGTGGGTTGGATTTTACTGACTGCAATGAAAAGTATCTTGAGAAGCCCTCGAGCTCCTGTTATAACTCAAAAACTCCCTATAGGCAATAGCCTTAAAGAATTAGGAAAGCCCTATTCACTGGGGGTGCCAAAATGTTTGCCTCCCTCCCACCAGTGAACAGAATTGTTAGGTTTGTTCCCCAGGCCAGTGTAGGAGGAAACTACAGGGAAGTTTGAATTGCAGCGCAGTGGCATTATCTTTCCCAGACACCCCTCTGTCAGACTTCAGGGCAGATTTATCAAGGGTCGAATTGAAAATTCGAATTCAATATTTGAATTTTCGAGTTTTTTTACGGTCAAAACTGTCAAATTTGACTATTCAAATTTGATTCAAATTTTTCAAAAACAACTTCAATTCAATTTTAGAGATTTATCATACTCTGGGACTTTACGTGCCGAAAAACCTGCCGAATTGCTGTTTAAGTTAATAGGAGACATCCAGGCATCAATTTGGAGCTGTTTGCAGTCTTCTCGACATTCAAGTTTGTTTCGGAGAAAAAACTCAAATCGAGTATTTAAAATTTGAATTGGATTCGAGTTTTCGGGTCGATTACATTCATCAGAGTTTAAAAAAATGTTTTTAATAAGTTTCAATTGGTCAAATTTCGGATTTATGGGAGTTTGGGGGGTAAAGTAAAGTTTCACCTTTCTGGGCCAAATTGCTGCCCCAAAGTCAGGAAATACTGTTGCTCCTCCAGCCTCGACGTCACTCATCTAAGAAAAGTTGTGACATAATTAATCAACATAAAAACCAGCTTTAAAAATGAGTACGTAAGAAACACACAATATAGAAAGGGAAGCCGATTTTATTGGCCTTTTTCTTTTTCACACTAAATTCTTTACAAGTGAACAGTTTTACATAATCATGCTTTACTCTACTCAGAGTTCTAAATGGCTGCATGCTACATCCACAATTAACTGTAACGATCATCTCAGGCAAAGTCGTATAAAAGTCACATAACGAATGTATAAAAAATCAGTCTAAACTAAATTGTATGGCAATATTGTAAATGCTGGTTATGCCTTCACTGTCTGTATGGCTAGCCGCAATTTCTGAAATCAATGTCATCAAATAAAGCAGTTCTATGACAAAGTTTATAGCAAGTCAAACATTTCCCTGCTGCAGGTCTCATACAAACCTGCCATTCCCTTGATTAATTTCGGTGAGGGCAATTGAAAAAAGTGGGTGAGAAAGTGTCATGTACAGTGTAGTGTACAATGAACACTCCTCTGTCTGTATACGTATCCCTTATCTGATGCAGAAGACAATGAAATCTCTCAGGGCTGCCCAACAGTGACCCACAGTCGATGTGCAGAGATTTGATCCCCATTGTTTTATTAATTCCATTTTCCTGTCAGTCTTGAATTAACGGGTTTTATTAGTGTTTGTTCCCTTATACTGGGCCTCTGCCAACATTCCAGTTCCAGTTCATTTTCAGCTCAAAACTTGCTGGTGGTGATCACTGCATACTTACATAGTTTAAATAAGTGGCCACACGATTTCCAGTCCCTAAACGCTTGAATACATCAGGTTCCTCTTTCTATAAAATTAAATGCGAGAATGAAGACCTCAAGGGGTCTGGGCCAGGCAGATAGGTACTTACATAGTTAAGATATGTTGCAAGTCTATTTCCTTCCGTTTTGAGATTGGAGTCAAAGGGACGCTGTAACAGATAATAACTTTAACCCAGATTGTTCAAAAATAAAAAAAATAAAATAAAAAAGGAGCCACGATTTATTCTTGCTCCTTATTACAATGTATATGATGTGTAAAGGGAACACAAATAACATTTGTGAGATTACAACACTTAGGGGGTTATTTACGAACTCTGAATGCAAAAATCACTAAAAATTCATGATTTTTTTTAAAATTGGACTTTTAAAAAAATCACAAATTTTTCTGCATTTATTAAACCCTGAAGATGGAAAAGTCTGAATCTGAAAATCGGTCATCTCAGACCTGTCAAGGTTGCATATAAGTCAATGGGAGAATCACAATGATTTTTTGATGTGCGCTGGGTTTTGTGCAATACCAATTTGGGTGAAAATTCAGAAAAAAACGTGAAATTAGTTAAAATCGGATGAAAAAAAAAGTAAAAATCTGATTTTTTACAGCACAGCAAATTTTCTGGAAAATGTAATAAAAATGGAAAATAAATAAGCCTAAAAAACTCGAGCGGATTTGATCAGAGTTTGTAGCAGAAGATCTAGAGATACACCCTTAGAGGTCCATTTATCAAAGGTCGAATTTTGAATAAATGTAAATTTTTTTTGATTCAAATATACTCATAATTTGACTGGGAGGTCATTTAAGAAAAAATTTTAATGGCTAATATTCGATCGAATGGTTCCGACCAAAAATTCGAATCGTATTCGATTCGTATAAATAGAAAAAAACGCAAATGTCAGGTAGGCTATTAACATCTCCATATGGCTCAATGGACCTCTGCCATTGACTTGTAAATTAAATCGACAGATTTTAGGTGGCGAATATTCGAATTAGGACTGTTTTTATGATCAAGGTGTGATAAATCTCATATTTCGAATTTACATTCAAATAGGGCAATTAAAATTCGAATGTATGAAATGACACTCAAAAATTCGAATTTACTATTCGACCCTTGATAAATGTGCCCCTTAATGAAGCATGGGCAGAGGTTTCCAGACATTTTTCAAAGACTGTTTAGTTGTCCAGCATTTGATCAGGCTCCCTTATTATATAACAAGATTAAAAATCCATTCCGTAGCATGTTTCAAGGGTACAGAGAATAAGCATTCTCCTTAGAGTGTAACCCTCGATGGCCTTCAGGCTCAAGCTCAGGTCACATAATTAAGAGTCAGTTTAAAAGTTGTATGTATATTTAACTGTAGGTGAAGTAGTAGAGGCAACTGCACCATATTTAGATAATAGATCAGCCCTTATTTTCAGGAGAAATGTACTTAGCCTACTCCGTCTAATCAATGTCCAAAGCAGATGTCAGATTCTCACTGCTCCCAGGTGTTCTTTTACTGTATATAAATATCAGAATTGTAGACAAGAAACAGTTTCATAGCTGTGGCCCATACGCCTGCTGACAGCATGAAGGCTGCTGCCTGGGGTAGACTTATTGTCCAAATATATACAAGCATTAAAATGCAGGAGGAACCAGGTGGTGCATTGTAGCAGTTGAAGCAGACACATTCTGTTTCTATTACTGTTGTACAGGTTTCTTAAATATAACTTTATATGGACATCATAAATTCAGTATTTTCATGATCTATTAACTCATGTTTTTTTGGGAAGCTACTGATAATTCTACATGCCACATTTATGTTTCCATAGAATCTGAGCAAATTTTTCTCTTTTTAAACTCGGGGAGGCCCATTTATCAAAGGTCGAATTTCTAATTCACGCGAGTTCTTTTTAACTGTAATAAATTCAAATATACTCGAAATTCGATTGGGAGGATATTTAAGAAAAAAATAGAATATCTAAAACTGCACACAGAATCACAAGTAGTTTACAGTTGTCTGGTATACAGCTGTTCATTCATAAAGGCACACAAGCCATACTAATGCTCATTGTTTTAAGAAGCAGTATAACAAAGGCCAATCAATGTGTTAATGCTACACACCTTGAAAATTAAATAATTGGATTGGTCATTGTCTAATATACAGCATATTTTTCATAATCATATAGGCAATATTTACCATTCTACAGACTTTACAACTACAATAAACCTGCATCAAGCATTGAATCTCACAAAAATATGGGCATGATATTCAACAAATGTAAAACGGCGGCACAAAACAAGTGTGAAATCTCAGAAATTGTTGTAGTGTAAAAAAAAAAACCCCAAAATACTGCTACAGAGTCCCTTTGATAATATAAACAGATATTGAAATTGCCACATCCAATGTGTGTGTGTGTGTGTGTATGTGTGTTTTTATTTGTGCATGGTGTATGATACACCAAGCACAAATAAAAACTTCTTGATTTATGCTTTATGGTCGTGGCCGTGAGTACTTTCGTGGACGGCTATATATCAGTACAGAATGATGCCGGCACGAAAAGATACTCCCAGGTGCCTGGGTGCAGACCACAAAGAATAAGTAATATCAGGTACTGAAAATTGATCGCACAGGTCTTAGAATTGTATAAAATGTAATTTATTAGACAGCACAAACTAACTAACTAAAAGTGTGTAACAAATATATAAAAACAGTCTCTAAAACATCATTACGAATTCGGATTTATCATCATTCATAAAGGATGTTTTAGATACCGTTTTTACACTTTTGTTACACATTTTTATTACAGATCTTGGATGGTATATTTTTGTGAATATCACTGTTTATATTTCAATTTATGACTACACATGTCACAATTTTTACGTCACCACCAGTATTTGAGTGGGGGTTTGATATATGTCTTCACTTTGAGAAAGGCTGCGGCTGTGAGTGCGATCACTTTTCCGTATATATATATATATATATATATATATATATATATATATATATATGGTTTTTTTTATACACACACAATATAACATAATTCAATTATATTAAGGCTGCCATTTATTACTTTAGAACACTAACTTATATACTGTTGTCTAATGATAAACTATGAATCCTACATTGTTCCACTTGGGCCACATTATCATAGTATCATACTGTTGAAAATATATGTACAAGCATGTGATTTATTATCCAGGGCATGGGATTTGTTTTCAAGATAAGGGGTCTTTTTGTCATGTGAAACACAATGTGGAACTACAGTGCAATCTCAATTTTACAACCCCCTCATTTTACATTGTTATTTTGTGGTCCCACCTATATATTATGCATAATACGTTTCCATGATTTTACATTTTCCTGGATTTTACACCATTTCTCCCTGAAAAATGTAAAATGGGGGTTCTACTGTACTTAAACCACTGAAATATTAACCTAATAGCTTAGTCAACATCAAGTACAATGTGCAGTCTTATTATTAGAGAAAATGCATCAGTGAGAAATAAAGATTTGTTGTTTAGAGAGGAAACTATGGATTATTATGCACTCATTTGCATTATTTTAGAGCTCTCTGGATAATGGATATTATTCCTTAACATGTTTGGAAGTGAAGGGAATATTCTCTAGGTCTCTAGTTGGACACTAAAATACAGCTATTACTTACCCTTGAAAAATCAAAGTGTGGCTCATATTGCCCTCCCATACCATAATTGGCAACCTGACAACAGAGAATTCAGTATTAGAAGATATGGCACAAGGGAAATGAGAAACATTAATACGCTAATAAAACAACTATATGAAAACTTGATATTTTTTCAATTGTTGCTGGAAATGTTTGCTGGGGTATCTAACCTCCCTCCAATTCAGATAAAAAATTGTCATTCCTTATATGCATACTTATTTCATATGGTGTTATATTTATTTGCTTTTGTTTATGTTTTTCCTTGCTTTACAATCCAATAAAAAGTAAATTGCCTCTACAACCAAATCAGATATTTGCTTACTTCAAAATAAATTGTTGATTGGATGTTCCTGGCATTGGAACTGTTGCTGGTTTGGATACCAGCTCCTTTATCTTTTAGTTTATCAGAAGCATTATCCAGTCCTCAACCAAGCCCAGTAATAGACATTTTAATCATTAGTAAGTAGTCTGACATTACCTCTGAGCTGTATATTTTACTCACCTGAAGTAATTCTGCCGTGTCTTTTGTTAGCCCTGTTATTGCCTGCATGCGTGAATTCACACGTCCTATGACTGGATCATCATATTCTTCTAGCCATGCACTAGTTAAAGAAGAAACAGATCTGTTACTTTATTTACCATATAGATACAAAGCTGGGAATGAAACAGTCGGTTGTAAGGAAAAAGAAAGAAAGTGTGAAGTCTTTTAAGTGACACAGCTTTCCAGAAAGGGAAAATTTGTTTTGCATGGGACCCGCTCCAGTACATGGGCCTGAATGTTTGATTAGGGCTATAATTAGTTAGATCAGTGTAATCTGTCCATTGATAAGCATGGCCACATTGTACAACAAAATGACCAATCCATATTTATAGACACTAAGCAAATAAACTATTTTCTATAGCATGTACCATGTTATTTCATGGCCTTGCATTAAATGTCATATCTTACGCTGTGCTCCACCGTTAAGTTCACTTTTACGATGTTATAGAATGGCGAATTGTAAACAACTTTTCAATTGGCCTTCTTTTTTTATTATTTATATATGTTATTGCTGTACTCTTCTGACTCTTCCCAGCTTTCAAATGGGGGTAACTGACCCTGTCTAAAAATCAAATGCTCTGTAAGGCTACAAATGTATTGTTATTGCTACTTTTTATTGCTCATTTTCTATTCAGACCTTCTCCTATTTATAGTTCAATCTTTTATTTAAATGAATGCAAGGTTGCTAGGTTTGCTGAAATTCCAAAAAGGAATAAAAAGCTAAGTCAAGCAAAAACCACAAATAAAAACCTATTGCAAATTGTCTCAGAATATGAACCTCTACATCAGGAGTGTCCATGCTTTGCTAATGCGAGGTCTACTTTAAGGGGCAGATTCACTAAGGGTCGAATTTCGAAGTTAAAAATACTTCGAAATTCGACCCTCGAATTGAAATCCTTCGACTTCGAATATCGAAGTCGAAGGATTTAGCGCTAATCCTGCGATCGATCGATCGAAGGATTTGTCGTTCGATCGAACGATTAAATCCTTCGAATCGAACGATTCGAAGGATTTTAATCAAACGATCGAAGGAAAATCCTTCGATCAAAAAAAGGTTAGCAAGCCTATGGGGACCTTCCCCATAGGCTAACATTGACTTCGGTAGGTTTTATCTGCCGAAGTAGGGGGTCGAAGTTTTTTTTAAAGGGCAAGTACTTCGACTATCGAATGGTCGAATAGTCGAACGATTTTTAGTTCGAATCCTTCGATAGTCGTAGTCGAAGGTCGAAGTAGCCCATTCGATGGTCGAAGTACCCAAAAAATACTTCGAAATTCGAAGTATTTTTCATTCGAACCCTTCACTCGAGCTGAGTGAATCGGCCCCTTAGTGATGGTGTCCCATTAGGATCTACATCTATAAAAGCAGTGAGCATTCTGTTCCATGGAAAATATAACTTAAATAATGTATATTGCTATATTTAACAACTATTTCTTATGTAACCCTAACACATATCTGAATGAAAAGCATGAAACAGGAGGGTGACTTAGACAAGAAGATTGTTGACAGTGTCTTGAGATCTACTGATCACCAGCTAAAGGTCTACTGGTAGATCCTGATCTACCTTTTGGACACACCTGCTTTACATCATACTAAAAGTTAATTTAAATGTAAACAACCCCTTTTAAAGTTCACATCAGAAGCTACACTGCTTATAAAATAACTAATGTCTATTACCCAGAAATAACTAATGTCTATTACCCAGTGTACTTCAGTAAAAGACCTGGCCCCAAACTTTAGGGACCAAAGCTGGTGGTTGTCCAAACAGTTTGGGATGTGGAACAAAGGCTTATTTGCAATTATAGACAATATGTACAGTCCATGAAAGGATTGTGCTACCACCAGCCCAACATGACTGGCAGCTGGCTCTCTATGCTGAGGCAATGTTAGGATGGTTGGAGTTTAAGGAGGGAGACTTTTTCTTATAGTAATAGTTGGCCTGATCAGATTTTGGATCACCAAGAGGCTTGAACTAGAAGTAGGAGAGGGAAATAAGTAGACTAAATACGATCTTGGCTATTCTCTTATACATAGAGAAAATAACTATATCATATAACATGCAAGACTTATCAACCACAGTATTGTTATTTGTGTCCTACCTTTTAGATACTCTGTAGTTGGCCACTGTTAGAACACCAGTTTTAGGATCCCGCACTGTGGCTCTTGCTAACTGTTTATATAAGATACAAAACAAAATTCACTTCAGTTAACATTTTGTGGCAAAGTATCTACAAATGTATTCTTAAAATGTTCTTATAGTAATATCACTTATATCCAACTGGTGTCCTGACTTTCCCATAAGATCCTAAATCTCTAGTCATTGACTCAAAGCACCACATATAGTTCTGTAGACAGTATACAATGGCACCCACAGATTCATCTTCTGTTCTTGAAATTCAAGTCTTGTTCATAGTCAGAAAGAGTCACACAAGTCATCACCAAGCATCAAACCCACACCTCTCTCAGCCAGTCAATCCTTCACCTTCAGTTCTGATACTATGCCATTTTTCTTAGCAAATTTGTCACCAATAATTAATAATTTAAAGGTGAAAATTCTCATGCCAAACATCCTCTTATTATTCCCAGCCCTCCAAAAGACTTGTTGTTATGGTGAATAAACATATGCTGAGCTATTTGGCAAATGCTGACATTTTTGTGTGAACAGAATATAAACTTGGATCACAAAAAGAGTGAAATCCACTTTAGTTACTCTGGCCCCATGTTAAAAATAATTCCTTCCATGTCCTTGCTTAGTGCACTGGGATTGCTAAATAACTACTCAGTTTTGCCAACTCTCTTTAAAATACAAAAAAGTTCTTTATCTTAAAGGTACAACACATGTACTGCAGTAAAGGGATCTCTACATGCTCAGCCTGTCCCTGCCCTCTTGCACCAGTAGAAATGTCACCAGCTGTTGCTGATTTATGAAGGCATTCTCAAACACAAGCACATTTGTTGTGTTTATATGTTGGGTGTTAATAGAAACTGCAGTGCAGCCACAGCTGGGGAAATACTGTTTTAGAAATATCCGGTTCCATGCACGTAGTTTTTTTTTTTTTTTTTTTAAATCCTAAGGAATGCCATTACTCCTGCTACATATGTAAATACAGACAATAACTATTACATCACAGAATCAGGAGAAAACCGTAAATACTATGGCCATTATACGAGTGATGTCATCAATGTACAGTTGCAATTAAATGTCTGTAAAACCTTTGGGATTATCTGGATTTCTGAGGTCATAACTAAAGGATTTGTGGTCTGATCTTCAAGTCACAATAATAGACAAACAATAGTTCTTCTTGTAAATAGTTTCCAATTCAGGCTGAAAAAAAGTATGCAAGCCCTTATATTTACTAAATAGAAGAACATAATTTAGGTTCAATAACCTCCACCAAATTTTTCCTAGAGCTGCAGAGTTAGACTATTCCTCTTTACAAATCTGTCTCAGTATACTATTTCTTGAATAATTTGGGTTAATTTAGACTATTCCTCTTTACAAAACTGTCTCATTATACTATTTCTCAACATCATGCTACAGCGCATAAGTGGATTAGGTTCTGGCCCATTTTGGCCATTACAGAATTTTTTTACTCTCTTTCTCTTGTAGTGGAGGCATTACTACAGACTTTGGCTCAAGAGATTTCTGCAGGTCATGTTACCATAGGGTTCTATTTCACCACCTTCAGAACTACATGCTGCAATTTTGCCATGATCAGGACTTCTAGGTAGAGTAGTCTATAGCCTCTCTACAATTCTGCATCTAAGGTCCCCTAATATTTCTTTTAATGTTGGCATGTCTCAAGCTTTTTCTTGAGAAGAGCAGACTTAGTATGCAAATTTTGAAAGTTTTTTTTTCTGGAGCAGAGCTCATCCACCTCCAATTTAATTAACTTCAATCAAGGTCACACATGGATCAAGATCAAGTATGCGCTATGACCCATCGACAAAAAGGCACAGTTTGTAAGGGGCAACACAAATAGTAGTAGAATAGTTTGGTAAAGAGCAGAATGATCAGAATAGCAGGAAATGCTCTCATAGCTACGGCTCCTTTTCACTTCATCTTTCACCTCATTTTTGATGCACCATGCATTGCACATCTTAATTAGGCTGATTGATAGATCTAGCAAACATAAACAGGAAGATTTGCATACACTCCATTTTGCCTTTGTACAGGGTGCATATATGGAGGCTAATGGATAGATCAAAATCAAACCATATTCTGACTAGTACAGAACTGATCATACTGCAATACTAACTAGATCAGGTTTATGTCACACAAGGCGGGTTGTAGTTGCTACTAAAGGATCTATTGTTGTCTTGCTTGGACTGTGGCTAGTTTAAAATCCACCAGGTACAAGAAAATTTATATAATAAATGTGGAATACCCTTGGTTTTGCCAGTTCCTTTATTTTCTCTATTTCTTCATCAGATAAGACATCAAGATAACGGACAATACGTGGACTATCCCACTCGTCTTCCATTTTAATCGGACCCAAGATAAGGTGAGGATTCCTATTTCCATTATGATACCTACAGAAAAGTCTCTTTTGCCTTCGTGGATTCTGTAAAAGCAGAAAAAAAGTTAAACCAATAAGAAAACAGACAAATGTGATCAATTCAGCAATTAAGTGTCCTTGTATTTAGGCCTATAATTAAAGGCAGTTAGGATAAAGGACACAAAACCCAGTGTCTTGATACAGGCAGGAACATATTAATGTGCTTTTCCAATAAAGATGGTTTCTAGATTTTACATCTCTGAGGATGTCTATTATGATGTGGAGCCCTTGACTGCTTAATGCAGATGTAATAAACCAGTAGCTTGAACAGGGCCGGGCAAAGCCAACCCAGAAGCCCTAGGCAACCCAGCCTCCTCCTCCCCCCCCCCCGAAAGCAGAGGGGAAAGTGATGGAGGGGAGACAGAAAGAATGTTGAGAACATGAACTAGGGGTTGGCAAAAGACACTTTAACAGGTACCTACCTAGTGCCCCCCTCTATTGTAGCTCCCTGGGCAGTTGCCTCTTCTGTCAAACTAGTTCCGGCCCTAAGCTTGTACTTGACATTAACAAAGCTACAAAACCCAAATTAGGGGAAAATACTCCTTTAGCCATTGCTTCTTTTAACAGATTCATCCATTGATTAGGTTTCACCCACTTCTAGCAGCATCACTCTTCTCCTGCAAAAGGTAACTTGAGATGTTGCCTAAACTCTATAGTTAGTATAGGTATGGGTATAAAGAATTTTAATTAAAAGTAGGGAGGGGTGTGTGTATGGATGATGGGTTTTCATTTGGAGGGGTTGAACTTGATGGACTTTGTCTTTTTTCAACCCAATTTAACTATGTAACTATGTAACTATGTGCTTCATGGGCTACAGCAACCTTAAACCTGAGATATGTTTAATGGGCTGCAGTGTTGTATTTAGCAAAATCATCTGCATAGCATGTGTGCTGCTGATCAAAATTGCACAAAAGGACCAACCCCCTCATCCAGAAGAAGTGATAACAAAAAAAAAAGTAAAGTGCAACTACGTTTTGCTGTTGCAGAGTTAGGCGTACCATTTTGACTCCCTCTCCCCGACACAGGGCTTCATAGACATCCCGCTCTGGCAAATAGTCCAGTGGCCTGTTATAGACTCCTGGTTGCCTTGTCTCTGTCTCAATAGTTTCATTCTGCTTTAGTTCTGCTTTCTGTTTCTCCTGCATTTTCTCAAAATACTTCAGATTGCTTCCAGCTCGTTCATGGTTTGCGTCTTTTGACAAGGAGAAAGAAAACAAACATGAAACAAATATCTGAATATTATTCAACAGAGCATTTATAGAATGAAAGAACAACTAAAGTGCATGGAACATAATTAACAACTAACAATTTTACAAGTGCAGATTAACAGCAAATATTGAGATATATGTGTATCCCTTTAAAGGGGAACTATATGGTCTTAGAAAAAACAGAAAAAATGTTGCGTTTTCCATTCTGTACATTGAGTCACCATTTTAATCTACCATGTCTGCTTGCCCTTAGTTTGAGTGTACATAATTTGGAAAATCTGGCAGGACCAGAGAAACATTTAAATGAAACACTGTTTTAAATTAAATATTTTACACAGACACCTCTTAATGTTTAAAGGTATTGTTTTTTGGTTTTGATTTCATCCTTACCTAAAACCAAGAGTCTTTTAGTAAGTTCAACTGCCCTGGGGACATCACCAAGCTGAAAGACAGTGTAACTGAGATAATCCAGAACATCCACTTTACTAATTTTAGCTTCCTCCCCTTCATCCAACTGCTTCAGGGCCTGCTGCATCCAAAGAACGGTGTGGTAATAATCACCATCATGGTAGGCAATTTTCCCCATACCAAAGGTGTCAACCGCAGATAAAGATGAAATATAATTTGTTCCTTTGAAAGAAAAAAAACTAAATTTCTTAAAAATCCAATTTTAAAATAATCTTCAATTCTTTCTTAACTAACAGCAATTTATCAAACTTAGGAAGTGACGCATGATAAAAAACTAACTGAAATACTATGTATTTTAAAGGGATAGTGATACTTTCCATATTTCGCATACGTTCATTTCACTATGCCAATAACCTAACCGCCACTAATATTACACTTGGTTTTTTTTTGCCCTCTGCCTTCCAGCAGTCCTGGTTATTTAAGTGATTCACCCCATGATACAGCTCCTATCACTGTTCAGAAGCAAAACCTGTCAATGTCACAGTAGGAGATTTCAATGGTTTTGCATTGATCCAATGCATTATATGTCTGTTGTGTGGATTTCCTGTACTGACCTGGTAATTTTCCTTTAGCTATAATGTCAGGATCAAGTCTATATGTGTCCTGAAGGCGCATCAGAGCCTTGGCAGCCCCCTTTTCATCTTCTTCAGTTGGAAAATATTCTCTCTGAAATGTGAGGTTGGCAATAAATCCTAAAAAGCAGAAAAAATTGTGAAGGAGCAGATCTGCTCATTATGTTTACAATGTTCCACCCCAACGTTTATGAATCTGATAGCAAACAGAGTACACAGTGTATTGCATCTAAAATCAATTCCTTATAGGTCATGATCTGAATTGTTGACATTTGGTACATTCAACACTTACTTCAGCTACATTTAGCAATGTGGAAATTTTTCTCCAGACATACCAACTATAGTATAGTAAAATATTTCTCAAAGGGGCAGGGCAGGGAAATAAATTATCTATATTATCTGATATTTGGTTGTTGCTGTTGCATACCCAAACCCTTCATTTACTTTTGAGTCCCTCGCTTCCACTTTTCACAACTAATCCTTGTTGTGTTCATTGAACTGTTCAAGTCCCAACCATTGGTCAGGGCCCCCCATCTCACATAAAAAGTTACAGGTACGAAAAATAACAAAGAATTTTCACCCCAAACCATATTCTGACTGTGCCTCAAATGGGGCTGTCAGCAAATAGGTACACTACCAAATCTTACTATAGCTTGCACTCAGAGTGATCTCCTGTTCCAGGGCCATAGTTTGAGGCCACTGCTTTACTGACACCATTTCTTTCTAAAATATTACATATATTTTGTTGTACAACTATAATTCCAACCATTGGACACTGTATCATTCTCATCTGTGGGTTTGAACAACTCTCACTGCAGTGTGTGTGTGCATATATGCCTGGGACACTATTCTTCTGTGCACCATACAATGAAGTCTTTATATTAGGCCCATTTTTCCATTGTTATGTGTAGCTCCTCTTTACAGTGCTATGTGTGTACACAAGGGTTGTCCCTGCAATGTCCCCCTATGTAAGGCTCCCCCTCCAAGTGTTTTGTGTACATAAGGCTCCTTACTACAAAGTGTTGTATGTCTCCCTGTAAATTGTTGTGTGTTTGTGAAGCAGCTCCCTGCTATGTGGTGTTTAAGTTAAATCCTTCCTGTAATGCAAGGCTCTGCATTTCATTTCTACACAGGGTGTGTACGGTAGTATTTGATTTGTATCTTCCTAATCTCAAAGTGTATGAAAATCATTGGCATCAGCTCCAGTTTTGAATATTACTGCTGTCCATTTTCCCATATCTGAAATGAAGTGGTTTGCATAAGTGATGTGCGGGCCAGCCCGATACCCGCTGAACCCGGGCCGACCTTGCACTCCTTCGCGGGTGGCTGGAGGGTGGGGGTTGAGCTTTTCTCCTGCTCTCCCCAACCTGCCACATTCCCTTCAAATTGTATGTCTAGGTGACTCTAGGTTAAGCTAAAAAAAAAAAGAAATCTCTATATTCATGCTATTTAAAAAAGTATTTATTGTATCATTTTAAAATGATAATGACCCCACATGGAGCCTAACGCATTTTATGCTTACCCAGCACTTAATCATAGCCAATCTAAATTTAATAAAATTTCAGTAGGGACCCAAGAGCCTAAACAATCCTAGGTTTCACAACCCATAGGAACCAATCATAAAATAGCATTTAGTGGACAACTGTTTAAAAGCAAATATCTGATTAGCTGCTACAAAATAAACTTTTTATAGAGATAATTCAATATGCAACATAGGCCAGTTGGGTGGTGTTCTTTTGTTGCACTTCCAAGTTTGGATGATCTTTGTTACAAGGTTCATTGGAAAATGCTGGCACATTTACAGCCACAATAACAGCATGCATGGATGTTCAGGGTTTGGCAGCTTGTGCAACAATGTACAGGACAGGATAAAATAAAAGTTGATTTGCATTAAAGTACAAAATTTGACTCAATACGCTCCAGTAAAATAGAACAACAGCCTAAGCCCTATATTTTGCCTAAAACTGCCACGTTGCAATTTTGGCATGCACTCCCAAGTTTTTCTACACATG
The DNA here is from genome assembly GCA_038501925.1 of Xenopus petersii. Taxonomy (NCBI): domain Eukaryota; kingdom Metazoa; phylum Chordata; class Amphibia; order Anura; family Pipidae; genus Xenopus; species Xenopus petersii. The sequence goes on along the minus strand of CM076676.1, from coordinate 40,038,685 downwards.
GATGTTGTTGCTTTGATCATATTTAGGTTTTCATACTGTGTACAGACTTCTGAAGCTCTGCCAAACAACCTTTCATTGTTCCAATTAAAATCCAGCTGTCGCATTAATTCAGACTTTCCTTTTTGTGCTGAGTATCTGGAGGCAAGATAAATAAGACCCAGCATGTTTGTAGATGTGGTTACCTGCTTATGTCTACGGCTAATTTATATCAGATTACATGCCCATTACGTTTAGTGTTAAAGTTGAAACAAACACGCAGAACATTTTATATCAATATCAGACAATTTTATATGCATTGCATTTAGCCTTACAAGAAAAAGTATCATATTTGGTGCAATTGTCCGTAAAGAAAAATGGGACCTATGACATGGAGCTGTGATGAACCATTTTGGAAAATGCAACATCTGATCTAAATAGCTAACGACTGAAAATGTGGCAATCCACATTAAATTTCTCTGGCATATGGGAGGTTCCTCATTGACAAAGAATTGGAGGAAGCACCTGCCCCCCTCCACCCCTATTTCCTGTAGGATTGTATTGTTTGGTCCAAGAGGTCACTTTCTGGGTATTAGACTCTCAGGCCAAGCAATTACATCACTTACCAATACCAACTAAGTAAGACAATTGTAGTTTCTATTCAGTCTGTGGAATCAGGTATATTTTTAGAAGTTTCACTAGAGTTTCTGCACTTTTTTTTTTTTTTTTTTTTACATAAGCCCGACTACAACATAATGAGCTCATGTCAAAAAGAGGGCTATATTTTTCCTTTAATCTTGCCATAGTATAGGCATTGCCAGTGTGTAAAGGTGGCAATACACGAGACGATAAAAGCTGCTGACAGAACGAGTCAGCAGCTTATTGGCCCGTGTATGGTGGCCGCATCTGTTCGTTGATGCGGTCCCGCAATCCAACCGCCCGTTAGCCATCGCTAGGATCTGATCGTTGGGCCCTATGGCCAACGAACGGATCAGCCTGATATTGCCTACCTCATGGTGGGCATATCGGGTTGACATCCGCTCGTTTGGCGACATTGCCAAACGAGCGGATCTCTCCGTGTATGACCACCTTAAAGAGATACTGACACCTGAAATTAAACTTTTTTTTACATCTATTATAATATTGGCTTTGCAAGTTACTTCTAACTTTGCCATAAAGTATTTGCATGATGCTTTTACATTACCTGTCTGATCCCCCATGTTCCTGTATGAGGGGGCTGCCATGTTTGTGCAGCAGGAGTCCGTTAGCATTAGAAACTGTAACTAACAGGCTGAGATGGGACAGTCAGGTTGGCAAAGTCAGAGTGTCAGAGAGTCAGGCTTAGGAACTTCAACTAACAATTATATACAAAAACAAACCTCTCAGCAAAAAATGATCAACATGACCTACAGGTAACATTTAATGTACATTCATATGCTAAAATTCATTTTTTAGTGTCAGTATCACTTTAAGTGGTGGAAGATACACAATCACTCCCTTCCAGTACAATAGACCTGGCTTGTTGTATGGAAGGATTTTGCCTGTATAAACTACCTCCTTTGATCTGTTCTTCTCAACAGAAGTCTGTCCTGTTCTAATAACAAACAGCTCAAATCTGTCAGGCTATTTGAAGGGTTTTTTTTTTTGTCCTACAAAAATCAATTAGAAAAAGTAGCTTTTACAACCTTTCAGTGATACTTAATTTCTGGTTCACTGAAGAGTTAATAAAAAAGTCTTTGTGTAGAATAAATGCATTATTCCTGTTTTAAAAATAGAAACGTTCCATTACAATATTCTCACATGGCGGGTTAGATGTAAAGGTCAGGAATTACTGGTACTGGATGGCAGAGAGTGAGGAATATCCCAGCCAATTCTCTGCAGAACATAATCCAACTCTTGGCGAAGAACAATACTTAGAGACTGAAAGAACTCGAACAGCTCTGGGAGACTGAACTATGATTTGGTATATGTGAAAGTAATTATGACTTTTTTGTATAAACACAAAGCTCTTACATGGTTTGCACGCCAAAATCATCAAAAACATGAATAGTTCTTGTTTAAACAAAACACAAGAACAAGCTTTGCTTTTTCCACTGGACAGGTAGTCGGAATTCATTCTGATGCTATAACTGCTTTAGTAAAGTACTAAAGTATATAAAGGATAATGCACTCCCAGCTGTCATTTAGCTAAAGACGTGTTCCATAACCACGTGAAAAGGATTAGGTCATGGAACTCTGAGATTACTTCTAAGTCTTGTCAATTAGAGTAAGGAAATATCTCATATGATTTAAAACCCAATAAGTGCCGGTCGCTCTGCTATAAGCTATAAACACATTCTGTCAGAGCAGCATGCCAATAGCAAGGGTGACAGGGAGTGATATGGATGTTCTATCAGAGCAGGAATGCCGACAGTTTTTCTACTGAAAGGAGGTTCATCATATTGCCCACTAAAAAATATTAGAACCACAAATCAAAAGTAATACTAAATAGTGCAATATTGGTTCCAAATCCACGAGAAACGGGTTTTGATAGAATGCTTCCTAAAATAATTAAACATATTGTATTGCTGTAAATAAAATGCATTCTAGCTGCTGCTCTAGGCCGACCTTTCAGCAGTTAATTCATTGTTGTATGAGTTATTGCAATCAATTGGTGAGCAATGTGCACGGGTCCACATATTTTTACACTCAAAAAAGATGAAGCCCAGTGGTGCGAAACGCATCAGGAGGCAGTGGCTGACACGAGGTATGCAGACGGGGGGGGGGGGGGGGGAGACACTGCCATGTAGTTTGTTATGCATGAACACTTGTGTACTTGATGTATTTGTTTGCTGATTTACTTTCAACAGTTCCTAAAGTATTTATCTTCCGTATTTACACCAGACAAAATGAATAAGGAACAGTAACATCAAAAAATAAAAGTATTTTAAAGTAATAAACCAGAGGTAAAGAGTAACCAGAGGCCACCCCTTTAGACTAGAAGAAAATAACTTTCATTTTAAGCGACATAGGGGGTTCTTCACAGTCAGGACAGTGAGGTTGTGGAATGCACTGCCGGGTGATGATGTGATGGCTGATTCAGTTAATGCCTTTAAGAATGGCTTGGATGATTTTTTGGACAGACAATATCAAAGGCTATTGTGATACTATACTCTATAGTTAGATATGGGTATATATCATTTATGTGAAAGTATGTAGGGGTGTGTGTATGGATGCTAGGTTTTCATTTGGAGGGGTTGGACTTGATGGACTTTGTCTTTTCTCAACCAGATTTAACTATGTAACTAAAATATAATACAGTGTTGCCCTGCACTGGTAAAACTACTGTGTTTGCTTCAGACACACTACTATTGTTTATATAAATAAGCTGCTGTGTAGCAATGGGGGCAGCCATTCAAAGGAGAAAAGGTTCAAGTTAAACAGCAGATAGCAGATAAGCTCTGTAGAACATAATGGTGTTATCTGTTATCCACCACCATTGCTATACCACAGCTTGTTTATATGAACTATAGTAGTATTTCTGAACAGATCGATTTTACCAGTGCAGGGCAACAACAATACATGATATTTTCATTGCTTTAAAACACTCATTTTTTGGTGTTACTGTTCCTTTAAGCAATTCATGCTAAAAAGTATCAGTGGGTACTATGGATTTCTGCAAGCATGTCAACGCCTTCCTGAATTTTTCCGGTATAACCAATTCATACATAAATTCACAGTACCTTTTGTTGAGTCCTGAAGCACAAGGTTCTCTAGTGATGTCCAGTCCGTGTTAAACCTCTTCACAAGCTTATACGCATTTACCGGGTGCCCAAGGTATCCTTCTGGATCAGCAGTTGACCTGCTAGTCAGTTCATCTACTTGAGATGCCCAGCTAAATACAAAAATAAAAGTTACAGTTGAGTGGACCAGCATTCATTTCCACACAATTTTTTGAAAACTGCAGCCTTCCTATATATTAATATTTTTCCCTATTAACATTGGGATCAACCATCATTTTTACCGGCCAGGTTGGTAAAATACCAGCCAGGTGGCAACCCTAGTTGGCAAATCAGGCGTAAGGTGTAGTGTTTGTAATAAAAGTCTGATGAGCTTTATTTCTACTTTAAATAGATTGTGTATTCTAGTAGTTATGGGAATGCTTAATTAAGACCTGGAGTTTTCAGGATACAGGGCCTTTAAAATACTTACAGTACCATTACTTATAAGTATTAAAAAAACATATTTTTGACTGTTTAAATATTACAGAGAAAAGGCAGTGGTGTAACTAAGGGGTAGCAGGGTACAGCAAGCGTTTCTTTGCAATACTACGGATATAAATTTTCCATGTTTTTTATTTTTGTGGCCAAAATATTTTCTAAGACATTGTGATTAGATCTATTAAAATTAGTTCTACCGTTTTATTTTAGAAAGACGTTCCTCTTCTTTCTGGATGTATTCTTTCAAAGATTGCACAAGATCTCTCTCCCTATAAATCAGATCGGTCATCTGACCTGAAAAGAAATCAGAATTTTAGTATAACATAACTTATGCCACAAAGAGCAATTATTGTTTCATAACTCCCTAACTAGTCAGTTGGATTTCCTTTTAAAGGACCAGTAACGTCAACAAAAATTTAAAAAAATTTAACAATTTAACAAAAATTAAAAAAAAATTTGTTTGTATAGAATGAAAAAAAAAATCCAAGACATATGTAACTTTAAAATCGCAAAGTCTTTATTAATAAATAACTTACCGAAACTCCGCTTGCGGTCCTCTTCAGAAAAGCCGACAGGACAATGATCCATTGTGCGGAACTCTGTACATGTGGTGGCCATACACAGAGAGATCCACTCGTTTGGCGACGTCTCCAAATGAGCGGATCTCTCCCCGAAATGCCCACCTTGAGGTGGGCGATATCATGCTGATCCGGTTGTGGGCCCTAGGGCCCAACAATCAGATCATAATGAAAGGTATACGTGCGGTCAGATCACAGGTTGTGTGATCCAACAGGATTTTTACCCCTGCCTGATCAACCAGATATCGATAGGGGAAGCCTGTCGGAGGGCCCCATACATGGACCAATAAGCTGCCGACTCGATCTATCGGCCTGTGTATGGCCACCTTTAGTCTAATGTCAAACACAGAGTTTTTCACTTACAATAAAAAAAAACAATTCTGGCAAAATTCATATTCCTGTCATTGCATACAAACAGGGCCGTAGGGAGGCAAATCTACACCAGTAGTGTTAAATGTATTGTCTAACATTAGTCATAAAAAGGTGGCTCCTGATCCATAGGTTAAGAATTCCTCAAAAAAAAGGCAACAGCCATAGCTGTGTGTGTTAATGTTTATACATGTAGTTAGCATTTTTACCATGTTGGGAAGGAACTCTGTACTTTGCTATTACTATTTCCAAGTTTCAGGTTGATATGCCAGCATGTAGAAATGGCTGCCTCAGCCAGCTGACAAACTGCCTATATATCTCTGTTTTTATTAGGAACTGGAAAGCTGCGCTTACACATAACTCTAAACAATAAAGAAAGCAATGACTTTTATTAGAGCATGAATATTTAGACTTCTATGCCAAGTCAGATGAGATGTGAAGTACCACATCTGTAATACCTGACCAAGTACAGTTACATTTACTAGAAACTTAGCAAGATCAGTTTCAGGCCTGACTGCTTTTACTTTCACTATATTTGCTATAAAGAGTATTGTATATCAAAGCTTTTAGGTACAATGCCATAAAGCGTTTGTATTCCGCTTGGCCCAATTCATTGTTTCACTTGCTATTTACCGAGCCTTTTCCAATATAACAGTAATTTTTGTAAAATCATTTTTGCGACATATACACCAAAATGCATTACACAGTCGGGATGCACCGAATCCACTATTTAGGATTCGGCCAAACCTGCGAATCCTTCGAGAAAGATTTAGCCGAATACCGAACCCAAATCCTAATTTGCATATGCAAATTAGGGGTGAAAAGGGGAAAACATTTTTACTTCCTTGTTCCTTGGCAGGGGTGGGATAAAAATCCCTTAGACTTTCGGCTTGCACCTCAGGCAATAGGGATATAGGCTTTCCTTTTGACTACTTTACTGCACTAGTTATATTTGAACAGTTTTGCATTTATGAAATGTATATGTATGTACATGTATATAGTGAATAAAGTACCCCCTCTTGTAAAATATAAGGATATTATAAGTTACCGAGGAGTTTCATGACCTCCAAGGTAACTTCTAATATCCTCATATTTTGCAACTGGGGGTACTTTATTAGTTATAATACACCAGTTTCAGTGAGTCATGTGACAGAAATGACATCAGAACTCACCGTTTATAACTGATGATGACATCAGAACTCACCGTTTATAAGGATATAATTTACAAGATATTCATGGCTTTTGTGTATTATATAGTGAATAAAGTACCCCCTTTTGTAAAATATAAGGATATTATTAGTTACCGAGGAGTTTCATGACTATATAAAAACACGAGGCCGAAGGCCGAGTGTTTTTATACAGGTCATGGAACTCCGAGGTAACTTCTAATATCCTCATATTTTACAACTGGGGGTACTTTATTTATTATAATACACAAATTTTAGTGAGTCATGTGACAGAAATGACATCACTACTCACCGTTTATAACTGATGACATCACTACTCACCATTTATAAGGATATAATTTACAGGATATTCATGGCTTTTGTGTATTATATGTATATTATGTATATTTTGCACAATAACAGTTACCCCTTAAAGCCATGCTGGTTCACTATTCTAGTTGCCACAACTTGGCTTGGAAAAACACAGTAAAATCAGCACATCATAAGAATGAAGAGCAATCATTCTCTCTACTGTCCGAGTCTAAGCCAGCCAAATTTAAGAGTCTGGTTTGGCCAGTTTTGCATTAAATCAAGTAATACATTCCTAGCTATGGTTTTCAAAAATTCAGATGAAAACATTTTATCGGTGCTTCCCTGATAAATTCCCCCATCAGGGACATATGCTGAAATAAAGCATACCTGTTGATGTGAAGACCTCTGCCTGGACTTGCCATATACAACAAAGACTAACCAGAATTATTGAGATCGCATTCGGCTCCATCTTTCAAGCAGAGTTCAATCTGGAGAAAAAGCAGAAATATTGTTTTATTATATTAACTTAACATAAAGGGGCAGATTTATTAAGGGTCGAAGTGAAAATTGGAAAAAAAAAATTTTGGTCAAAACTCTCAAATTCGAATTGTGAATTATCCAAACTCGATTCGAGTTTTAAGATTTAGCATACTCTGGCCCTTTAAGAACTCGAATTTGACTATTCACCACCTTAAACCTGCCGAATTGCTGTTTAAGTCAATGGGAGAGGTCCAGGGATCAATTTAGTGATGTTTGCAACCTTTCTGACATTCGAGTTTTTTTCCGGAATTGATTTGAGTTTTTCTAATTTGAATCAAATTCAATTAGAGTTTTCTGGTCGATTCAATTAATCCGAGTGTCTAGTGATAGGTGAATCAGTCCCATTTTGCTTCAATAAAAAGTTTGCAAATTCATTTAAAAATCAGCAAAATGGCAAAAATTATCGAAACACATTGCAGTCAACGGCCATTTTTCTTTTTTACAGGCTTCTTTTGGTGGAGAATTCATGCCTGATGCTAAATTTCACTCATCACTAGTGGTGTCTCAGTCAGCAGTGTGTATCAAGTTAGTGTGCACAGCACGTACATATGCCAGCAGTGTGCAGAAGATGGGCAGAGAGTAAGTCAAATAGGATTGTTTTGCCACCAGCATGGATTCATGCAGCTTAGTTACCAGGTACCAGAAAAAAAGGAAATTGTTTGATGAAAAAAAGTTATATTTCGGAGATGGCCTTAATTTCAATCAGACCCCATATCTGTATTTGTTAATCTTAAAATGTAAGCATAAATATTTGTATATTTAAAGCTATTTAATAATAAAAGAATACTTCTAATAAATCTCAGGGCAAGTAATTGCCTTCTGTCCCCTCTTCCGACTTGAGCCAAAAAGCCTCCCCATAGGACTCCCTTGCTTGTACACGGGTCCCTAGATTGAATTGCTCATCATATTCATATGCTACCTTTCCAAAAATTAATTAACAGCAACCTTTGAACAACAGTTTTTCAGGGATAAGTATACACAATTTAATAACCTAACTAATGTTCTACTGCTTCCTTTCCTGACATGAACATCTGCTTTCCTATTTCCTACCCTGCCTGCATTTTTATGGTTAAACACACTGATTCACTTTGCTTTGTTTTGGTCATTCCAGTGGTTTCACAGCAACGCTGAGATCTTTCTTGTACCACAGTTCACATGCCGTTCATTACTCCACAGAAAAAAATCTTAATAAAAGGCAGAAACTTGAGAAGGACAAGACCAAGGCTCCAGTGATACAGATATGTGCATTTTGCCTGTCTAAGCCCTTTAGTGCCTTTTTGTTGCTCTGCAGTTTGGAATTTTAGCATCTATCTGGTTGCTAGGGTCCAAATTACCCTTGCAACCAGGCAGTGATTTAAATGAGAGACAGGAATATGAATAGGAGAGGGTCTAAATATAAGGTAATACATATTAACAATAAGAATAAAATTGAAGCCACACAGAGCAATAGTTGTTTTGGCTGCCGGGGTCAGTGACTCGCCATTTGAAAGCTGGGAAGAGTCAGACAAGGATAAATAATGAAGAAATTATATGAAAACCAATGGAAAAGTTGCTAAGAATATGTCAATCTATAACATACTTAAAGTTAACCATTCCTTTAAGCTTTAGGGGACCAAGAACATGTGCATGAAAATGTACCTCCAAACTGGCCCAATGTGGATTAAAGTAGTAAATCGCATATGTACTTTTAAAGGGCAACATTCCATTTGTTGGTTACTAAATGCAATATCCCGGATTTTGATGTTTTTACTTCGTGCTACAAAAAAACAGTTCGTAACCAGAGAGAATCGGCTTTTACAACATTAAAAAAAAAATTAAGACTAAAAAAAAAAATGTAAATATATAAATATGCCCTTTATATATTAGTACCTGTATAAACCCTTTCTTGCTACTTTAAAAAATCAGTTGCAAAGGCCTGGCTTCTCTGGGTAAGATGCAATGTGAACAATTCTTCCATCCAGTTTAGGAATCACTGAGCTTCCGTTTAGCCCAAGGGATTCATATTCTGTATGTGTCAGGCTTCAGAGCAACTTGTCAGAACAAATAACTCTTGCACAGCTGTATAAAGGCAAACCCCCCACCAGAAAGCTTCTTCTGCCCATACAGAGTTCATCTGTAATTTGTAACCCAACTAACTGCTGTAAACTGCTGAGAATAAACAACATTTGTGACTGTGCATATATACAGTTTATACTATACTTTACACATGCATTCAAAGCCAAGATGGATTTTTATAATGCAGAATAGGGAATATTACTAGTGAGGGGAGGTATTATCAGTGAGGCAGACAAGGAAGTTAAGCCGAGGATGCTCTATCTATTTAAGCAGTTCAATCAGGTTACACATTAGACTCTATGGCAGATGGACTTGTAATTTGGGGAGTACAAGTGGCAGAAATTTTTTATGTAAAAAAGAAAAAAAGTTCAAGGATAATGTTGATGCACTTCACTGTCCCATTACTAACTGCTAGAATGGGGGAACTACAAATGGAGAGAGTATGCATCCCTTTCAACGACTCCGATCCTCAGTGATATCCAAGGTTACAAGATTGGGGGGTCAAATTGACTCTTTATATTCATGACTGTTCTCACATGCCTTTTGCGTGCAGTGGACTTGATGAGCTCAGTTTTTCAGGAACACAAAAGACTCCAAAAGACATTGCAGAAAGGCATTGCAGGTAAGAAAGACACCATAAATGTGTATCATTTTTTATCCTTAAAAACATAGCCGCTAGGAGATGGTCCATTGGTGTAATCCAAATTGGTATTATAGTCTAGGAGGGGTAAGCAAACCTGGCCAATCAGATACAGGGCCATGGTGGCCTGTGATTGGTCATCTCCTGCCCTTTCCTATACAGCAACAAGTAAACGGGTCAAGGCAACCAGCCTTAAACTGGCCATAGACGCAAAGATCCGATCATATGAATCATCGTACAATCGGACTTCCCCATCTCCCGACCTGCCACTGACCATTCAGATCAAATAAAGTACAAAAGAACAGAACAGCCGATGTTCTGCCCCTGACAGCAATCGTACAAAAGTTATGTCCGACAAAAGCTGGACAGTCTCCCTCTGTAAATCGTACGATCGGCAATACATGCAGAGAATACATGCAGAGATATTAACCACAGCCGACAGAAATCTTTTGACCTGTCTCATCGAACCAAACGACCCATCTCCGTGGGACGAAAAATGTCGGGACTCTCCACACACGGCCCGAAAATCAAACGAATCCTCAATTCGTACAATCAGATCTTTGCATCTATTGCCAGCTTAACTCTATTGTTCATATTGTCTTTCGCCCTGGGCCAGCATATGTGCACTACAGTAAAATTTAAGACACTACTATAGAGTTTATGTGGCTGAAAAACAAGAGTAAAGATGGTGGAGCAGGCCAGTAAAGCTGGCCTTTTGTAACATTTTGTTTCTTGAAGCAAATGAATACTGATAATCCTGTTCCTTTTAGGGGCAGATTTATAAAGGGTTGAATAGTCAATTCGAATTCGAGTTTAAAAATTCACACATTTGAATTTTTATTCCCCTATTCTAATGTAAATTTGAATGTGAGATTTACCCCACCTCGATCATAGAAACATGAAAACCCTGCAGTTATTAAAATACACTGAACCATTATCAGATTCTTCCCATTATAGCTAACCAGAAGAGTGGGCTGTTGAGTGTCAATTTAGACAGGAAATTTATAGTACATGGTTGAGAATCAACGCGTCATGTCCCAGTTAATAAACCCTCAAAATTCGAGCCTCGAATTAAATCCTTTGAATTCGAATATCGAATTCGAATATCGAACTCGAAGGATTTAGCGCAAATGCTTCGATCGATCGATCGAACAATAAAATCCTTCAAATCGAACGATTTTAAGCGATCGATTGAAGGATTTTTCTTCAATCAAAAAAATGTTAGAAAAGTGCTGGGGAATGTCCCTATAGGCTAACATTGAACCTCGGTAGGTTTAAAGTGGCAAAGTTTGAAGTCAAAGTATTTTTTAAAGAGCCAGTACTTCGACTACCAAATGGTCAAATAGTCAAACTATTTTTACTTCGAATCGTTCGAATCATTTGATTCAATCGAATTTGACCCATTCGATGGTCGAAGTACCCAAAAAAATACTTCAAAATACGTATTTGTTATCATTCGAATTCTTCACTCGAGCTTAGTAAATGTGCCCCTAAAACCTGTCGAGGTCATATAGGAGTCAATGGCAGACGAACATTTGAAGATGTTAATAGCCTTCATGATGTTTGAGGTTTTTTTCAGGGTGTTTTGCCCAAAAATGTAAACAATTCCAGGTGTTTTCCACAGAAAAATTGATTAATTTGAGTTTTTGGGTGTCACAACTTGAACTTGCTGAATCAAGTTTTTTCTATTCAAGTTTCTTCTTAAATAAGGTATCATTGCAAACCTCTCAAGATGAAATAAAAGAATTGCTCGGGAAAAGTGGACAGGAATATTCAATGTCTTGGCCAATTCAGCTGGTCACAGGAGAAAAAGTGGCATAAAATATGCATCTTAACAAGAAACCTTACCTGCACTAATTATAAATGTATATAAAAGTAAAGTCCTATTGTAAAAGGGAAAACTGGTATATGATCTTTTGTTTGGGGGTTATTTATTAAGGTTTGAGTTGTGTTTTCCATGAAAACTCAAGTTTTCAAGTTGATTTTTTTTTTGGGTCTAAACTAATTTTTTTTAAAACTAAAATTTTTGAGACTATACCCTGACCCTGGAAATAGATTGAATCCGAAAATACACCATCTAAAAACTGTTGAGGTTATGTAGGAGTCAATGGCAAAGGTCCCTTGAACCATTTGAAGATGTGAACAGCCTTCATGAAGTTCGAGTTTTTTTTCCAGAGGGTTTTGCCCAAAAACTCTAATAATTCAGGTTTTTGGGTTTCGCAACCTGAACTCGTGGAATGGAGTTTTTTTCCAGTTAAGTTTTATCATTCGATTTATAAATACTCTAACATTCGACGTTTGATAAATAACCCCCTAAATCTATATTAACATTTCTGGCCTTCTAATCTGTTTTTTGCATTATTTTCCTTTATTCTACTAGGCAGTCTTTAAACTTTTAAGTCTCAGGCAAATGTTTTTCATTTATTTACATTCCCTTCTCTCCACCGAACACACTGAGCTTGGATCTTGTCAAACAAAGGTCCATTCATATGTGAGTATCTGACAAGAGCCTGTGATCTTTAGGAAAGCATAATTTACTTGCATCCACCTGGCACTGTGCAAAGTAAATTTGGGTCTCAAGCATGTACATTTGGGATGAAATTTACGCAGTACAGTGAATGGCAGTAGGTAGAGATACGGTCTGGTGGGCACTGGCATTCCTCCATCAGTGGGAAATGCCAGTGGCAAATACTTTTGAATGCATAAAAACTCTTAGGAGCTGACTTATAAAAGGTTTCGTTTTTTTCGCAAATGACCTTGAAATTCGATTAGTATCTTATTAAAGTGGACTTGTCACCCAAACAAAATTATTCCAAATCCTATTTTATCATGTTAGTCAAGCAAAATGAACTTTAATTACACTGTATAAATTATTTGAATATTGTTTCCATTAGTCTGGGAATTCAAAATTATAGCAACCAGGAAGGAGCCATTTTGTGGACACTTATTAAGACAAGCCTTGCATCATCTCAGAATCTTGTTTGTGCACCAGGGGACAGGGACCAAATGCCCATCCCCATGTCCTGGTTACACAATTAATTCGTTAAGAGAGCTGGGGGTAGGTGGGGAGAGCAGTGACATCTAGGAAGTGCTGAATGGAAAGTAATTGCTTGCCCCGCCTCTATGCCTAGGCAATATTTGATTGAAAGCTGATATTTTTAAATGAGTTTACAACAGCTATGAATGCTTTAATAAAAAAAAAGAAATTGGATTTCATGTTTAATTTAAAAAGGACTTTTATTATACAGATTTTCATGTCTGGGTGACGGGTCGACTTTAAAGAGAAACTCATATCTAGAACTCAAACGAATATTACTGACTCGAAAACTATAATCTAATTTCTCTGAAAAAAACTGGAATGTCAGGAAGGCTATTAAAATCTTCAAATGGGTCACTGGATCCCTGTCATTGACATCTACATGAACGCGGCAGGTTTTAGGTGGCGAATAGTAGAATTCGAGTTATTCCCAGGGTCCAGATATGATAAATCTCAAATTCGAGTTTGGATTATTCCCAACTTGAACTTGTGAGTTTTGACCAAAAATCCAACTTGAAAATTTGAATTTCCAATTTGAACCTTAATAAATCTGCCCCTTAATTTTAGAATTAAAAACAGTGAATCCTTAGCTGTATGTGTCATCTATTTGCCAAGTTTATTTTGATTTCTCGCTCCATATAATTACAGCCATAAAACCAAGGAAGTAACTAAAACCAAATTTTTCAAACATTGCAAGTTTAACCCACATTCCCCGCTCCTGCCCAATTTTCCATCTGTGGATATAAAATTAAAATCCATGTGTGGAAGAGATAATAAGGGACATATGAGTGGATAATAAAGCGGTGAGTTTGCTTTGCTTCTTATTAAGTTAGATGTGAGTTCAGGCTATGCAATCTGCCTCGGAACATTGGATCGTAGTTGCAGGGCAAGTTTCATTGCACAGCAATAATCCAAAAACCCAGTGAAACAGAAGCCAAAGGTGTGAACTATAGAGCACCAATAAGCCACAACTGACAATAATGGAAATAAGGCTAATAGTAAACAGCATACAAATGATGGTGTGAACAAACCCTTGTGCATACTTTTTTTTTTATATCCCCATGATCAAGAACGTGAAATTTAGAGTTATGGCTACATTAAAGGGAATGTCAACCCAAAAGATAATGAAATAAATAACCATTCTAAGCAATTTTGCAATATACGCTCATTACAAACTCTCTATGGTTTTTAACTTATTTGTACGGGTATGGGACCTGTTATACAAAATGCTCGGGACCTGGGGTTTTCCAGATAATGGATCTTTCCACAATTCTGATCTTCATACCTTAAAAAACATTAAATAAACCCAATAGGCTGTTTTTGCCTCCAATAAGGATTAGATATCTCTCAGTTTGGATCAAGTACTGTTTTGTTATTACAGAGAATAATAAACAGAGAAACAGAGAATTATTTGGATAAAATGGATTCTATGGAAAAACGGCCTTCCCATAATTTGTATCTTTCTGGATAAATGGGTTTCCGGATAATGGATCCCATACCTATATTGCAATTGAATGCAGTGTTTGTCTGTCCTGGTGGCTCAGACTGTTGATACAATGTAAGACAAGGCAGCTGATTAACAGACCTGACTTTGCTGGGGAACTAAGACTTCTACAACATTGTTTAAAACGTAACAACCAAGAGTTATACAAATGCGGCTTTCAACAGCAATTATATTTACAAATACTAAACATTTTTAATAAACGTATATTGGAAAGTCGCTTTGAATTATGTTTTCTTTTATTAGGCACATTTTTATTTTGGGGTTGACTCGCCCTTTGGATTTACTACAATAAAAACTGCTCTGTACATATGTATTTTATTATTTTTAAGTGCTACTTTTTTTTTTTTTTAATAAAGTGCTACTTGTAGATGCAGCACTGTACAGTAGAGCAGTAGAACATTAACACAACAAAAAGGGGTCAATACAATAATGTACATTTCCGTTCATTTCTACATGGGGAATTGGTCTACAATTTGAGCTGCAGCCAAAACATATTTAAACATTACTGGTTTTAAGGGCGCACAATACAGAAAACTACTGGAAAAATTAAAATGCAAAGTCCAACACACAAGTAAAGGGCTGCATGTTATTTTTAGTTCAGACATTTACAGACACAGACACACAATGTACCCATACATCGGGTGTTCATTTTCTCTCATGGGGCTTAGGAACTGTAAAACGCAACATCATAGCAAATCTGTAATGATGCCTAAAAGTTGCAAATAGTGTTCTTCCTTCTTCAAACATATAAGAACACTGTGAGTTAACCCAGTGGCCAAACATGACTTTTATCTACAGTGAATGTTTAAAATTGTTTAAATACCTCCCAGCTGAAATACAGAATGAGCTTACAAGCAGGCACAATGTGGCATTCACAGAACACTGAAGTATCAGGTTGTTGGGTTACCTGACTGCCACCCCCCTCTTTGCTATAAAGTGTACGTAATGATTTCCATGTGCCGAGAAGAGCAATATAGGCACTGGTTCTGTTGTTTGGGATTGCCCGTTAAATCACTTGGGAGACTGGAGTGATTTAAAATGTAAAGTGTGCTTCTCAGGGAAAAAAAATCCTGCAGCCATAACTAACTTTTGGTGGCTAAGCATAAGCACATTACTGATAGCTACACAAAGCATATAATTAGTAATAAATAAATACCTGTAGCAGGTAAATAAGGGCAGACACACACGTGGAGATTCAGGCCGATTTAGCCAGCCTGCCAGAAATTGCTTCTTCTTCGGGCGACTTAATCTCCCCGAACTGCCTTCCCACCGGAGGGATGGCACTCGGATCGCTCCATTTTCCAAAGTTCCATCGTAAAGCAGCTTCTGGCTACTTCGGAAAACAAAGCGATCCAAGTGCCATCCTGTCGGCGATTTAGATGCTAGCCGGCGGGAAGGCATTGCAGGGAGATTAGTTGCCGAAGAAGAGGCGATTTGTCGCTGGGTGACTAATCTCCTTGAATGCCAGAAATTGCCTCTTCTTCGGGCGATTAATCTCCCTGAACTGCCTTCCCGCCGGAGGGATGGCACACAGATCGCTCCATTTCCCGAAGTTTCATCGTGAAGCAACTTCAGGCTACATCCCGTCGGCAATTTAGATTCTAGCCGGCGGGAAAGCATTGCAGGGAGATTAGTCGCCGAAGAAGAGGCGATTTGTCGCTGGGTGACTAATCTCCCCGAATCGCCACGTATTTCTCTGTCCTAAAAAGCAGAGTGAATCTCATTACTCAGTTATACTCATCAAAGTACTTTGGGCTTTTAGTAAAAGCCCAAAGAGCAGCATAAAAACATTGTGTCTCATAAAACCTCTGAGCTGCAAGGTACACCTGCATCCCTCAGGCTACTGTTGGACTACAACAGCCAGACACCCTCTATAACAGAAGAGTTTTTTTTCTAAAAGAAAAACAATAAGGTGGTTAAATTCCTCAAAAATACACTTCAAATGTCAAAGGTAATTTATGTGGCTACTGGAACGGACTGTTTCGGTATACATGCCCTTTTCCATACAACCCATATACTGTAGTGGACATTAGGTATTTTATAACCGGTCATTATTATTATTACCACCGTGTATTTTTAGAGTGTCGGCATATTGCGCAGCGCTGTAAAACAAATGGGTTCATACAAAGAAATCACATGAACTACATACATATAGAGTTACACACACAACGATCAGTATCGGTACAAAAGGTGAGGAAGGGTCATTATTTTATATTGGGAGACTAAATAGATTTAAGCACTTGCGTGGGCACCTGTCGGCGCAGGCAATTATATCATCAATGAATGAGCGGAGATTCTAAAGTTTTCGTCTCCCAAACGCTATAGTGAAAAATGATATAGAGAACAGATGTGCAGAATCCGTCCAGGCACCATTACCCTATAAAGACTGAAGCACTTGCTTTTGCCCTGTTTGAAGGGAAAACGTTGAATTAGGCAGATAACTAACCCCCTCATGGTTAGGGTTTGCACCTGGCCGGTAAAAATTGATCCCAACGTTATTAATAGGGAAAAAAGATAAATATATAGGAAGGCCGGTATTTTTTCAGAAAAGGTGGCAACCCTACTCATGGTGCATGCCTGCGTCTCACTAACATTTGTGCAAAAGTTCACATATTCAGTAACCTGTTGCAGCCAGAACTTCTACCCCTTCTAAGGGTAAGGCCACACTGGGCATTTTGGGGAGATTTGGTCAACTGGCGACTAATTGCCTCATCTTTGCGGCGACCAATTTCCCCAAACGCCTTCCCTCAGTCTGCGCCGGCTAAAATGAAAAAAAAAAAAAAAAGAGTTGCCGCGTGTGATTAGCGCCTGCGCAGATTGAGGGAAGGCGTTTGGGGAGAATGGTCGCCGCAAAGATGAGGCGATTAGTCGCCAGGCGATCAAAACTCCCCAAAACGCCCAGTGTGGCCTCACCCTTACATGAGCAAGGTGAACTGGTGTTTAGTTGCCATGGTTACTGCACTTTTTTTTAAGCAAACATCAACCAACTTCTCTGATTTGGGAACATAATTTTTTTTTTTTTTAAATCCCAATGGGACCCCCTGCATTTCTATTTTTAAATTTCAAAACCTCGCAACCTGAAAATGTAATAAAAGTTAGATAAGTTACATTCAACCCCCTATATTTACAGCGCCATTTAAAGCCCCTTCCCATAAAGAGTGGCGCTATATTAGCACCGTGAGCAGTATGTGCGCCTCTTACCTCTGCCACTCTCAGCTGGGTGCGCTGTACTAAGCAGACGTGAGCCTGTGTTCCCGAGCACCAGTGAACTAGAAGTTTCCCATAGTAAATTGTATAATAGAAACAAGCCTGGGCTCACACTCCCCTCCCATTCAGCCAGCACAGCCCTCCCTACCTTGACGTCCTATCCGGCCCCGTCTGCTCCCCCCCTACTGCTCGTGCAATGGCTCACGCAGCTCATGAACATTAATACGTGTCGCCCAGGACCGATCCACTGTAGATGTAACTGGGGGGGAGGTGCCGAGCAGCAGATGTATAGAATGGGAGGGGGTGTCCAAAGCAGATGTTTGCGTTGTATTTGTCTGTGGTTAGCAATTGCCAGGGTGCGATATGCTGCTGCTTGTCCTGTGGATTTCTCGTGTGCCCCTTACTTTATTAGTGGAACCTCCTCGCAGAGACCTATATTCTCGCTATTCTTTTCTGGACGCACCTCTACTCGTCTAGCCCTATGGGTAAGGGCAGAAGCTAAGATTTGGGGAGATTTAGTCACCTGGCGACAAAGCGACTCTTCTTCAGGCGATAATCTCCCCAAAATACCTTCATAACTGGCACTGGGACAGCTTCATTTTCCGAAGTCGTCCAAAATTTCCTCGTGAGGCGACTTCGGAAAAGGAATCTCGCCGAGTGCCATCCCGCCGACGATTTACATTTTACTCGGCAGTAGGGTTGCCACCTGGCCAGTAAAAATGATGGTTGATCCCAATGTTAGTAATAGGGAAAAAAGATAAATATATAGGAAGGCCGGCATTTTTTTTCTAGAAAAGGTGCCAACCCTATCTGGCAGGCGAAGCAGTTCGGGGAGATTAGTCGCCCCGAAAACAAGGAGATTTGCCACTGGGTGACAAACCCACACCCCCCCCCATGAATCTGCTTGTGTGTGCCCAGACACTAAGATTCGGAGAGATTTAGTTGGAGACAAATCTCCTCTTCTTTGGGCCGACTAATCTCCCCGAACTGCCTCCTGCCGACAAGAATGTAAATCGCCGGCGGGATGGCACTCGGCGAGATTCCTTTTCCGAAGTTGCCTCACGAGGAAATTTCGGGTGACTTTGGAAACAAAGCACGCTGAGTGCCATCCCGCTGGCGATTTACATTCTAGCCGGCGGGAAGGCTTTTCGGGGAGATAAGTCCCCCGAAGAAGAGGCAATTAGTCGCCGGGCAACTGAATTTTCCCGTGTCTCTGCCCTTTAGATTCTAGCCGGCGGGAAGGCTTTTCGGGGAGATAAGTCGCCCGAAGAAGAGGCGATTAGTTGCCGGGCGACTAAATCTCCCCGAATCTTCCCGTGTCTCTGCCCTTTAGATTCTAGCTGGCAAGAAGGCTATTCGGGAAGATTAGTTGCCTGAAAAAGAGGTGATTAGTCGATGGGCGACTAAGTCTCCCTGAATCTTCCTGTGTCTCTGCCCTTTAGATTCTAGCCGGCAGGAAGGCTATTTGGGGAGATTAGTCGCCCGAAAAAGAGGTGATTCGTCACCGGGAGACTAAATCTGCCAGAATCTCAGCGTGTGGCTTCACTCTAAGGGCAAGGTCACTTGTCGCATTTTAACATTGCGGTTTTAGAAAAGCTAGTAAATACGCATGATAATATGCATTTTTCAGCTTTCTTTTCCCAACTTGCTGTTTTTTCTCATTCTTCATAATTCCACTCTGAAGAATTTTAGTAAACCTTTGTGAAAAAAAATAATTAACATGCAAAATATAGCCGTACTGATGCACAATAAAATTACAGCACCAGGATACAAAGCCGCAAATACGTATATGTGCAATGAATCTCATGAGTGTTTGGCCACCATATTGCGAAGTGTATTTCCAAACCTTCGGATCCCATAGAGTTCAATAATATGGCTTTTCCTTGGCGTATTGGCGTTTCTGCTAAAAAAAACGTAAATACTGGCGTTGCGTGGCAGATGTTGGCTCACAAGAGCCCTGTTTAAATTACTATAGTGTGTATTCCATTATTTTCAATAGGGGTTCATTTTGTGCATATTTATTTATTTAAAAAATGCAGCGTAAAAACACCACGTGTGTCCTTGCCCTAAGTCCCTTAGTGTGTAGGGCCCCTCAAAAGAGTAAAAAAAGTAGAAAGTTATCTATGTGTGCATATGTGTCCGCCCCTCTCCTGACATTGCAGGGTCTCTGGCAGCAGCCGTCTGAAGATACTCGTTACTCATCCAGAGACTCCTGAGTCATATGTAACATATTGCTTTGTGTATATGAGAGTGGTAGAAAATGGCTCTGGTCAGTGTCAGAGACTGTGTTTGGCTTTTTACGTTGAGCAGTTTCCTGAGGGATGGGCGTGGGCTTTAAGCTCAGATGTTTTTATCGGGACACATTCTACCACACAAACCCCCCTCAGTCATGGACGCAACTACACAGGAAGAAGACCCGGCCAAGGAGTTTAGGGGCACAGTAGCCCTAATTAAACAGCAATTTCAATATATCTTGGTAGAACAGGTCAATTTACCAATGTTGTGGGGCCTTTGTACATCGAGTTACACCACTGCCCTTAGTGTCTGGGTCTTCTACAATCTGCATTGCATAGTCCAAGCCGTATTCCTTTTCTGATTGCAAACTTTTTCACAAATATGTATCCACCACAAAAATATGTATTGCATTATGTGCTCACAAAAAATATCACATTCCTTTAAACACATACAGCGAATGTAGGTTAAACCAGGCACTTGTACATGCTCTCAACCAGGGTTATCACTAAAACTGTCCCAAGGACCAGTAACATCAACTTTTGTTTTTTTTAAAATTCGTTAGTATACAACGAAAAAAAAGCCACAAAGACAAATGAAACTTTAAAATCGCTAAGTCTTTATTAAGAAATAACTTACCGAAACTCCGCTTGCGCTCCTCTTCAGAAAAGGGGACAGGGTGACAATTGGGGTTGCCCCCTTCTCTGGAAAAAAAATACCGGCCTTCCTATATATTTTTCTTTTTTCCCTATTAATAACATTGAGATCAACCATCATTTTTACCGATCAGGACGGTAAAATACCGGCCAGGTGGCAACCCTAGCGACGATCCATCGTATGGCGCTCGATTTCTCCTCCCTGGCTATCTACAATAAGGAATTTAGGGAGGAGAAATCGAGCGCCACACAATGGATCGCCGGACGATAGATCGCTTTTTCTGAAGAGGAGCGCAAGCAGAGTTACGGTAAGTTATTTCTGAATAAAGCCTTAGCGATTTCAAAGTTTAATTAGTCTTTGTGGGTTTTTGTCATTGTATACTAATGAATTTGCTATTAATATTGCTGCTCCAGCATACTTCTGCACTGAAATTTGTTTTTCAAATTAGCAAACTGATTTTTTTACATTTTTTTTTAATTCATTCAATTTAATTTTGTCAGTTTCCCAGGTGCCCCCAGTTATGTGACTTGTGCTTTGATAAACTTATGTCACTCTTTATTACTGTACTGCAAGTTGGAGTGATTTCACCCTCCTCCCTTCCCCCCAGCAGAACAATGGGAAGGTAACCAGATAAAAGCTGGTACACATAAGAACAGCACTCAATACTAACAATCAATGTCCCACTGCGACCCCATTAAGTTACCAATAAAGGATGATTTTTTAACCAACAACCTATTTGAGCGATCCTTTTGACTTTGGAGTGCGCTGCAACGACTTGGATGTGAATAGTTGAAAACATCTCCCTTAGCGACAGACTCGGGGCGTCTAAGAATAGTCGCCGGCGCCTTATGTATATTTATCTATGAATACAAATAACTGTTGGAAGGAATGTGGGAAGGATTGTGTAATAAACGCAGGGCTCGGGGCAGGCGCACCCGGGCCAATTACCACCAACGGTGAGCGGGTTTTAAACCGCTGTAACTTTTAATGATACAGAGGATCAAGCAGACAGAAATCATTTATATCAATTCTGAATCTCAGAATTGGTGTTGGGATATATATTTTGGACCCCAATAAGTTACACTGAGTAGAAGAAACAATAGCCTTTCAGAAAGCAGTTCCATAGTGTAGCACTGGCTGTTTCTAAAAACACATGACCCGACCAGGCAAAATTACCTGAGCTGGCTGCCTACACAGCAATATGACAACTAAAAAAAATACACTTATTTGATAAGGAATTACATTTTATATGGTAGAGTGAATTATTTGCAGTGTAAACAGTGTAATTTAGGAATAAAAACTATACCATAAAACTCATGACAGAATCCCTTTAAGATACACCCCAGAAATCACACTGGACGTGCTACGTTTCCAGCACTGAGGATCTCAAAAGAACAATGCTGTACGTTTTTGTAGGGGTTACTGGTATAATACTTTTTAAAGAACATTTTCTAGCTGAGGTAATGCTGCTTCCTGTAGAAACATGCTATGAACTAGAGCCAGGACGTCTCTTCTTACAGCATGCTGCGGCTTCCCTTTATTAAAAGAATATGCCTGAAGTCAATATGTTTTGCCAGGATGAGACACTTTCCCCATACACTAAGTGAGCTCATTCCTTGCGTGAGCTATCTGGGGATACTTAGAGGATTTGCTGCTTTATAACAGACAGCCTCAAGCTAGCTCTAGGATACCATTACCAAGTCAATCATTTTTACAATCCTAATTTACGCAGCGATTTATGACACAGATTTATTATTATTGTGGTAGTATTATCATTGTCTGTTCAGAGCATTGTGCATAATATTTGATTAAAAAGAACTCTAGGATTGGTCTTTGAATAGGCAATGATGTTTATGGCAGTACCATTGTGAATGTCTAAAACAATAAAATTTTCTGTTGCAAAAAGAAAAAAAAAAGCTATTGTGATGTATCAAAAATAGTGCCCAACCCCAGTTGGTATGCTAGGCTTGTAAGACATAAAAACCCCATTTACAACCACTGAGCAGTGTGCAATGTGCCATTTTCAAAAGTAATTTGCCATGTTTTTTCAGCAGTGTATAATGAATAGCATAAATACACACACTCAACTGTGTGCTATTTTAGAATGGCTTCCATTTGTAAATGACGGCTTTAAATATCTTTACAGACAAAAAGATTTGCTCTTGTGTTTAAGTAAATATTAATTTATTACATGATATTGTAATGTTATTCCATTCTAGTTCCATTTGTACAATATAGGTTCCTACACTATGAAAGAGAATTCTCATTTTAGGGATAGTCTTTGACTGATCCTGTCAGTAAGGAACTATGTGGGGTAATAAACCCTTTGTTAATATTTTGTGCCAGAATTCCATCGACATAACCTTCAGTGTAAAATATGGCAGTGCTTTTGAAAGCAAGTGTTTCTGAAGGACCCAGAATATACTTTGGATGTTGTTATAAGAATATATGTAGCGACAGATATGATAAAAGACATTCACGAAAAGGTAGAAGTAATATTAGATTTTCACTGGACAGCTGGTTTTCTGATCCCTTCCTCAATAACCTTTAATAGTGTGATAGTTTAGTACATAAGTCATTACATGCTTTGTGTCCTTGCTAAACTTTCATACTTGGAATCAGCATCCCTTCTAGAGGTACTATATTTTAAACATCCAAAAAAAATAGTTATACAGGGCCTTTAAAGATCTGAGACCTTTAATCCCTGTGATGGTCACAACATGGAAGCTGTAGAATGCAGGAGAATGCACCCCTAACAAACCACTCTTTCACAAAAAAACTCAATTCAGGTCTATATAAATATGTCACATGATGCACATGTGTATGCTGGACACTCCTAATCATTTGATTGTTTAGAGTCCCAACATGGCTATTGCCCTCACTAGGAGCATGTTCTAACCAACATACTATTATTTATCCCAATTAAAGAGCGGGCATTAGCTCTCACTTACGATGGTGGAAACAAATTTACTATGGCAGGCTCGCTTTTATTGAATTGTCACTTGCAGTTAAGTGAAAGTAAAGAGCTCCTATGAGATCTCCTATACAGCCCCTGGTGTACAGAATTTATACACATTAATCATATCTCCATAAAGGCAGTCTACTAAATTTGGAAAACCTTTCTCCACCTTTCTCCACTCTGTGCTCTCACCGTTCTGTCCACTTTCAAGCTTTTACAGCCCAAGGAAAGTTTTATGCACTGGGGGGCACATTTACTTAGGGTCAAAGTGAATTTTCGAATTTCAAAAACTTCGAATTCACTTCGACCATCGAATAGGCCAAATTCGACTTTGTTTCGAAGTGAAAAACTTTGACTTTGAAAATCAAAGTACTATCTCTTTAAAAAAGTTCGACTTTGACACTTCGCCATCTTAAACCTGCCGAATTGCTGGGGGACCAGGTCTATGGGGGACCTCCTATAACCTATCTTGAGTGTTTGGGCAAGTTTTGAGAAGGATTTCATCGTACAATCGTATGATTTTAAAAATCCTTCAACTTCGAATGTCGAACTACCCTATTCGATGGTCGAACTTCGAAGTTTTTTGCACTTCGAAATTTGATCCTTAGTAAATGTGCCCCTGGGTGTGGCAATATGTTAAGTACCCCTCAAATGTTAGGCAGCCCTCAAAGTATGAAACTGCTTTCCTTTTTCCCAAGACTGGTGCTCCTTTTTGTAAAAAAAATTGCACCAATCTAGGATCTTTCCACTTAGTTCTGTGAATAACTGCACGATAAATGAACGTTTGCAAGGAATGATATCATGCTACTGAGCCAATTGTGTTCCTACTATGTTTGTTCATGGGAATATTGACCCTCTTGGCAGTGGGGGAAGAGGAATTATAACTAAGGTGATTAAACTGACCACGAGGGAGACCTAAGTCTTTAGTAGGGATGCACCGAATCCACTATTTGTGATTCGGCCGAATCCCCGAATCCTTGATGAAAGATTCAGCCGAATACCGAATACGAATCCTAATTTGCAAATTAGAGGCAGGTAAGGAGAAAGTCGAAAAAAATCTTCTTTTGTGACCCGCCCCTAATTTGCATATGCAAATAAGAATTCGGTTTGGCCAGGCACAAGGATTCGGCCGAATCCGAATCCTGCTGAAAAAGGCCGAATCCTGGCAGAATCTCAAACCGAATCTGCATTTTCTCTATCTATCTATCTATCTATCTATCTATCTATCTATCTGTAAAAGATGTTACTAGTGTGCACATGCTGAAGTATACAGCTCTAAAGCCGCAAGGTCTGTTTATTATCCTTCTGTAAACACTTTCTGGTAGGATCATGTTCAACATAAGCTCCAACCAAGGATTTTGAATGTTTTTATTGGTTATATCTAGAGTCACAGTTATAAAGGACAACATTTTCAATTTGTCAGCCACTCCCTAGCACTGAACCCTGCTACTGAGTTGATACACCGTATTGCTATTATTACAGGCATGAGACCTGCCATCCAGAATGCTTGGGACCTGGGGTTTTCCAGATAACAGATCTTTCCGTTATTTGGATTTTCATACCTTAAGTCTACTAGAAAATCATGTAAATAAACCCAGTAGACTGTGTTTGCTTCGAATAAGAATTAATTATATATTAGTTTGGCTCAAGTACAAGCTACTGTTTTATTATCACATGGAAAAGGAAATGGTTTTTGAAAATTTGGATTATATGGATAAAATGGAGTCTATGGGAGATGATATTTCCTTAATTTTCTAGATAACGGGTTTCTGGATAACAGATCCCATACCTGTATTATTATTACAATTAACATATTTTATTGTATGCAAGAGTAAATGTCTATATTTTCCACAGCATATTCCTTACCTGAAAGCCATAAAATATCAACATAAAAGAAGCAGCAGATCATATGGAATAGGTTGTGATTCTCTTAAAATAATATACAGCAATATTAAAGAATTAATAACATCTAGTTTTAGGCATAAAAGGCTAATAGCATCCACAAAACCAATTTCTAGTTTAAAAACTCTATTTTGATTGAACCCCAGAATTACACTGTGTCACCTTTGCATCTTTATACAAGCAGTTGTTCATAATGTGCTACAAGAAAAATGGCCCACCACAAAAAGTAATATCATAACCCAGTGCAGACCCCTGGATTTACATTTTACCTAGAAGTAGAACAAGCCATTCCCTGAAATCTGTTGAGGGGCTCAGCTTTGATGTAATGTCACCACTAGTGTCACCACGAGAGGTTGAGCCATACAACCCCCCTCCAGCTCTGACAGTTGCATTTACTGCTTTTGATTGGCCTAATAACTGAATTATGTTTGTCCTGTTAAATTGAATAGAACCAGTTTAGGAGATATTGGTTCTTAATACACACAGCTTTAAGATAATAGGATGTAGCATGTAGGTATGGGATCCTATATACAGAAACCCATTATCCAGGAAGCTCTAAATTACGGGAAGGCCATCTCCTATAGACTTCATTTTAATCAAATATTTCAAAATGTTAAAGCATATTACCTTTTTCTCAGTTGAGATCAAGTACAAGGTACTGTGTTATTATTTACAAAGATATTATGAATCCTTATTGGAGGCAAAACAATCCTATTGGGTTTATTTAATATTTTAGTTATTTTTTTTAGCATGGGGATCCAAATTACGGAAAGACCACTCATACAGAAAACTCCAGGTCCCGGCCATTCTGGATAACAGGTCCCATACCTGTACTAACACTTTGGAAGCCATAGGGATTTGAAATCCTCTTTAACGTATACGTGTTAAAAAAGGAACGTGAGACACTGCATGTTCTCCTTATCCTTCACCCCCTCCCCTTCTCCATAATGCAGATGAAATCCACATGGCTTCTTTGGAAACATCAAACATGTTTTTTTTTTGTTTTTTTTTTTTTTTTTAAAGCCAGAGGCATTATACATTGTGTGACAGACACACATGGCCATATAGCTTGAATGCTGTTTGAGTTTTTTATTCAGAGCAAATACTGAATATGTAAGGAGTTGTGTGGTGTTAAAACACTGTATTGTTGAAATTATGCCAAGACATTGCCTTTATGTACTGCAGAATGTAGACCCCCATGGCGCTGTTAAACTCAAGCCAAGTAGAGAGTAAATAATAATAATTATAGCTGAAGGGACTGTAGTGGATTTTATAAAGTGCTGCAGCATATGTTAGGGCCATATAACGATATTATAATAAAAATCATACATTCTTGGGCTTGTCAGTTATAGGGGTGCCCCCACCTGGAGATAAGTCACAAATGCATATACGGTAAACATTGTCCTTCTGCATGCAAACATAGATGCTATAGGAGACAATCATACAAAAGGAAAGGTAGTAGCGGACACAACCTTTCCTGAACACTCCAACAGCATCACAGGCATATTTGCATCTAATTATCTTTGTAACATAATTTGCCCCTTAAAGGAGAAGGAAAGCTACACTAATGCAAACTATAACACTATATTTATTCTGCAAAATGCTTTACCATACCTGAGTAAACAGCTCTAGAAGATCTCTCTGTTTGTTTAGAATAGCTGCTGCCATATAAGCTTGGTGTGACATCACTTCCTGTCTGAGTCTCTCCCTTCCTGCTCTTAGCTCTGAGCTCAAATTACAGCAGTCAGGGGAGAAGGGAGGGGGACAGGGAGATAGGAGCAAACTGAGCATGCTCAAGCCCGGGACAAAGAGGTTTAAGCTGAAAATAGGAAGTCTGATACAGAACCCCATGTGTACACAATAGAAGGAAAGAAATGTGGTGTTTCTTTTAACAGAGGACTCAGAGCAGCATTACTTTGAGGGTTTACTGGTGTATTTATATAGAACTTTCTGATAAAGCTTACTTACTGTAGTTTTAGCCTTTCCCTCTCCTTTAAGAATTGATTAGTCTGGCATTGCAATTTGTGCAGAAGTTGGACAGAGCTCTGATCTTCAGGAAGAAAAAATAGTTTTCACCTGATTAATAATATGCAGTGTTGAGTTAGTCAAAGCCTTAACTAGAGGTAGGTAGAGTAGGTAGATGCTTAGGGTGCACTATAGGGGTGTTGCACATACTGTATCTGATCAGACAGATAGAAAGAAAATAAGTGAGGAAGAAGTTGGGCAGAGACATAATCTGCAAAACAAGTGGGTAACATGAATTGATCGAATTTACAAGCAAAACCCATCAAAAATATCATGAAGGCTATTAAAGGGGTTGTTCACCTTTGAGATAAATTTTAGTATGATGTAGAGAGGGATATTCTGAGACAATTTGCAATTGGTTTTATTTTTTTATTATTAGAGATTTTTGAGCAATTGAGCTTTTTATTCAGCAGCTCGTCAATTTGCATCTTAAGCAATCTGGTAACTAATGTCCAAATTACCCTAGCAACCATGCATTGATTTGAATAAGACACTAGAATATGAATAGGAGAGACCTGAATAGAAGGATCAGTAATAAAAAGTAACAATAACAATATATTTGTAGCCTTACAGAGAATTTGTTTTTTAGAAGGGAGTCAGTGACACCCATTTGAAAGCTGCGTCAGAAGAAAAAGGCAAATAACTATAAAACTATAAAAAAATTAAAACTAATGAAAACCAATTGAAAAGTTGCTTAGAATTGGCCATTCATAATAAAAGTTAACTTAAAGGTGAACCACTCCTTTAACATCTGCAAATGGTACAAGGCACCTCTGCCATTGACTCCTACAAGACCTCGACAGGTTTTAGATTTTCGGATTCGAGCTCTTGCCAAGGTTGGGTAATAATAAATCTCGAAAAAATCGAGTTTTCCTTTTCTAACCCGAAAAATCTATTTTTGACCTAAAAATACCCCCTAAAACTGGAAGTTTTCACGGAAAAAACAACAAGAAGAAGAATGCAAATAATTTTTTAAAAAAAACGACAAAAAAAGAAAGTGTATCCACTAATGGGCACAGTTTCATTTTGGGGTAATAATAAATCAGCAGTTTGTTCTTAAAAATGCCCAGTGTGGATCATTATTTTACCCTACAACAGTGGTTCTCAAACTATAGGGCTGGCCCTCCTGAGGGGAGCTTGGAGTAGGGGAAGGGGGCTCAGCCTGCATGCCAGTCAGGGAAAGGTTAATTAGGTAAGATTTGGAGTGAAAAACAAATCTGCTGTAAGAGCTACTTGGAACTATGGCCAGTCAGTCACATCCAATATTTTCCTACATCTGGCGCAAACTTAGACCTCCAAGTGGGGCTTCACATAAAATAATGCCAACAACCGCTAACCTAATTAGATGGGGTTCCTGCACAACCTCAGCCTGTCAGTAACTCGATGAAACATTCACAGCAACTATTGCATAAAACTGCAAAAGTAAGGATAAATAAAACCACAAGGAATAAAGCAGCCTGATGAAAACTTTCCTCTACACTAAATAAAGGTTTTATTTAAATGCTGAATATTCCCAGTCACAGAAAGCACTGTGCCAGTCTGTAAAGTAAAATGCAGCTAGGTAATGGGACGTGGCGAGTTGCTGCAAGGAACAGGCTGTGTTGCAATTCAGCAGAAATTCTTGCTGCAGGTTGATCAATAAGCTGAGAAGTGATTTTTTACTTGACAGATAATTGTATTAGTATTCCCTTTCTAATACTGTTTGAACCTTAATTGATCTGCAAACAGTGAAGCAATTATTTCTAAACCAGTCAGTGTAATAAGGGCTAGTCCACACGGGGAGATAGCCACGCGTTTGCGGTCGCGGCGTCAAAGCGCCGCGACCGGCGCAGGCGACAGTTTTGTATGGGCGCCTATGTAAAAACGCCTGTGCTAACCACACGAGGCGATGCGCTTTTCAACAGTCGCCTGAAAATGCCTCGCCAGGCTTTTTCAGGCGACTGTTGAAAAGCGCATCGCCTCGTGTGGTTAGCACAGGCGTTTTTACATAGGCGCCCATACAAAACTGTCGCCTGCGCCGGTCGCGGCGACTGTCGCGGCGCTTTGACGCCGCGACCGCAAACGCGTGGCTATCTCCCCGTGTGGAATAGCCCTAAGAGTAAAGCCTGCACAGACAGTAAATTCTACACGGACACCTTAAAATATGCAAAAGAGTGAGTCCCGGGATTGAGGTTCCCCCAAAGTCCAGCAAATTCTTTTAGGGCCCTCCTCTGCCCACACAAAAAACTTCACAGAAACAGACGATGTTGCTGTATCCCTCAGACGGGAGGGGAAATAACAGAAAGTTTATATAGTGTAGTAATTTCAATATTAAATAAAACACACCCACAGTGTCCTCCAATACTTATTAAAACACTCCTTCACTGTGACACAGAGAAATATACGATTGTGTATTACAATAAATTATTCACCCTGTGTGTTCATTTATAGCCTTTTAACCCTTATTTTAAACAAGAGAAAAAAAAAAGAGAAAAAAACATGGGTGGGTGGATCCATAACTAAGGGGTAGTGAGGTTAGCAACACAACTCCGGATTGCTACTCTCCGGTGGTATTATATACTCACAAGTGAGTTTCAACCAATATAAAACACAAAGAGGACGGTCTCTCATCCAGGTTCCTTCTTCCTGATTCCTGCTTATCTTGGTAGGGAGATAAAAAACACATATCCTGTGCAGAAGAGCTTTTAAAACATTTTAATAAAAATGGTAAAAACACACTCACAAACACACTCTGGTACAGCGCATTGAAATGTCCTTGTACAGTCCGTTTGGCACTTAGGTTTCCTTGGCGTCCCTTGGAACTTTGTGCTTTTTTTTAAAAAATCACGAGCAACGCTTCTCCAAATGGCGGGCGTAAACACGATCGGTGCTTCTGCCAGTTGAGAGCGTAATCACGCTGACGCATTTCGCCTATCGGCTTCCTCCTGAGCGATGACGTTTCCTGCTCTCTGCTGTTGCTTTATCTCCCATCGTCTCTCTTGTTGATTTATCTCAGTAATTTATTATACCCCGAGGATGGAAAAAGTCAGAATTCGAAAATCCGTCCATCTCTGAACTGCCGAGGTAGTGTATAAGTCAATGTCTAAATTTATCAAAAAAATTAAATTCTTTTAAACTCGGATGAATGCAATCAACCGAAAAACTCGAATTCTAAAAACTCGAATGTCAGGAAGGCTGCAAAAAAAATCTAAAATTCGAATTTCGAGTTTCGAGCTTGATAAATCTGCCCCTTATTGTATGCAGATCCAAATTACTGAAATATTCGTTATGCAGAAAACCCCAGGTTCAGAGCATTCTGGATAACAGGTACTAGTATCACATGCATTAATTATCCAATACAGTGGCTACAACCAACATTTCAACCTTTGTGGTCCGCATAGTGAATATACATGGGCTTCTGGGGCGAAGCTCAGTTCAGTTTAAAGAAATTGTACATAATTTTAAGGCTTTAATCATAGGGATATGATAACAGTAGACGAGGTTGAGAAAAAACTTGCATTCAACCATCAACACAACATTTGTGTGTAAGTGAAAGTAGACACAAGGATCTGTTAACTGATCCAGAGGAAGGTGAATTGAACTGATACAATAGTTGCTAATAAACTGCTAAGAAATATTTTAACTAATTGTATCAACTAAATGAAGCAAATTGTGACAGTTGAGATACTCCTGGATCACTCAGCTGCCAGACTGAAACCCCAGAGACATGAACTTCAATTTTGGGAAAACAGTAAAAAGTAAAATACGGAAAGCAATTGAAAAAAAGACTTTGTTTATGGTGAACAATCTGAAAATAACTGAACAACCCCTTTAAGGAAACGGTCACCAATATGCAATCACAATGGTCCCAATGAACTATTCAGGTAGGCGTTGGCTGAAACTCACACAGGTGTGAAAGTGACATCTGGTCACAATGGCATCATAACAGCTACATCCCACCTTCATAATTTCAAACGTGATTGTGAATTTTCGAAACTGAAGATTTATACAATTTATATATCGTAAATAAGGTTTATTTTGCCTGATTCGAAAAGAATTTGGAATTATTTCTGAGGGTGACAGATCCCCTTTAAAAAAAACACTAATCAGAAAGGTCCCACCTGCGACCCTCAGGCTGCTGTTCCATTTCAACACTCAAAACTCTCATAATAGTAGAGATATTTAAAGTAACACATAATGGGGGGGGTACAGTTCTTTCTTTAAATGTCATCATCTGATATAAATATATTTAACTAGAAGAAAACAGTTAATTATGTGGCTATCGAAGCTGGAATTAATATAAAGGCCAAAATACCACTATATGGGTTATTGGATAGAGTGTATGTAGAAGGCTGGGCAGCCACTATGTTATAGATATTTTATGGTTTACATGAGAAACATGTTGGGATTGTTTAGAAGCAGGACTGGCAAACAGGAACAGAACTGCCAATCAATAGGGAGTGATATACACAAAATAAAAGAACTGTATAAAGAAGTGGAATCAGACTGGGAGTTGGTGGGTTTCCTTTGTGCACCAACCAGTGTTAGATAGGGGATACCCCTGAGGTTTTAGTGCAGGTGGCACTCGGGAGGGGTGTCCCTAAAGAGAGGCTATATAAGGTAGAGAACAGTGTGCCACTTCTTTGGCTAATGTCAGAAGAGTAAATGACTCTAGGGAGCCTAAAGTGTGCCACCTTAGTGAGATAACATACGACATTGATAGGGTAAATACTGTTAGGTTAGATTTGTGGAACTCACTGTAAGTAGCGACTTAGTCAAGCAGTTTAGACTTCAATGAAGGGACCAGTAATGAAGGGACCAGTGTGTCGGAAGTCCTTCTCCAGACAGAGATACAGAGAAAGAGGGAGACCTTGACGCAAGCTACTACTTAGGAACTAACTCAATATACTGAATATATAAAATATAAATGTCACAATGTTAGACTGATTAGTAATACAGACGTTTAGGATGTGGCAGCTCTGAAACCAGTGCAATTTGAATCAGAACTTCATAATCAGTAGGGATGTAGCGAAAAAAGTTCGCGAACATATTCGCAAACTTGCGCCAAAAATGCGAACGGTTCGCGAACGTCGCGAACCCCATAGACTTCAATGGGAAGGCGAATTTTAAAAGCTAGAAAAGACATTTCTGGCCAGAAAAATGATTTTAAAGTTGTTTAAAGGGTGCAACGACCTGGACAGTGCCATGCCAGAGGGGGATCAAGGGCAAAAATGTTTCTAAAAAATCCATTGTTGACACAGCGCTGCGTTTTGTGCTGTAAAGGGCAGAAATCACACTACATTTCTAAACCTGTGTAATAAAATGCTTTAAAACGTCCGGCGTCTACATGCCAATCAAGTCGTGTAAAGGTTACAGCCTGTTCACACGCAAAGACGAAACGCGGTGCTTACTGCAACGCAAAAAGACGCAAAGAGCTTTAATGAATGATACCGTCAAGTGAGCAAATAATAGTTTTTAATTACTAGTTGAGCTTGTCACCTCCAGGATGTTCGTCCTGTTGGTGGCAATATTTCTGTAGTGGTGTGTTTAGCAGTCACCGTGCTTGTGCGCACGTGCACGGTCAGGCAGAGGTAATTCAATGTACAGTGAAGTGAACCAAAAAACACTGATTCTGCAGTGTGGGCCCAGTTTTGGTGTACTTTATTGATCACCTGCGGTGACCATAAAAGATGCGATTTTGCCACTGTCTTTGCTGCCTGAAAAACGTCACTCGGGTGGTGTTTCTAGAGACGGTATTATTATTGATATTTAGACAGAATGTGAACAAGCTCACACAGCTAGATGGTTGTTGTTTGAAAATGAAGAACACACTGAGCAAATAATGCCTACAAGGTTAACGTATACACTACTACAGCAGTGGATACGGAATATATTATTGCTGCCTGAAAAACGTCACTCGGGTGGTGTTTCTAGAGACGGTATTATTATTGATATTTAGACAGAATGTGAACAAGCTCACACAGCTAGATGGTTGTTGTTTGAAAATGAAGAACACACTGAGCAAATAATGCCTACAAGGTTAACGTATACACTACTACAGCAGTGGATACGGAATATATTATTGCTGCCTGAAAAACGTCACTCGGGTGGTGTTTCTAGAGACGGTATTATTATTGATATTTAGACAGAATGTGAACAAGCTCACACAGCTAGATGGTTGTTGTTTGAAAATGAAGAACACACTGAGCAAATAATGCCTACAAGGTTAACGTATACACTACTACAGCAGTGGATACGGAATATATTATTGCTGCCTGAACAACGTCACTCGGGTGGTGTTTCTAGAGACGGTATTATTATTGATATTTAGACAGAATGTGAACAAGCTTACACAGCTAGATGGTTGTTGTTTGAAAATGAAGAACACACTGAGCAAATAATGCCTGCAAGTGCACTACTATTGGTGCACTACTATGAAGAACAGCAACAGCACTGTACACGTTAAAGAACAGTAAGATAAGTAAAAGAAAAAAAAAATATATGTATATTAAAAAAAATATTTTTCTCGGGTTGGTGCTGCTGAACTACTAGGAGCAGCACAGTAGCACACCAGTCCCACTCCCCAACACTGCTAGACTAATAGCACTGGGCTTATAGTAGCAACTAGCAAAGTAAAAAAACAAAAAAGAAAATAAAAGCAGTCCTTACAAGGACTATTGGGTTATTACAGCAGTCAGCAGATGAGATCAGAAGAGATCAGTGCCCACAGCAGGCAGCTACATACAGAGCACTGCAGTAGAAGGTAGATTACTAGCCAGCAAAGCTACCCTAAAATGTCCCTCAAATCCCTGCAGACTTCTGTCCCTCCAATACAGAGCAGTATCAAGTAGATTACTAGCCAGCAAACTTACTATCAACTGTCCCTCAAAGAAATCAGTGAAATCAGTAACAGCTCTCTCCCTACACTAGCTCTTGCAAGCACACACAGGCAGAATGAAAAAACGCTGCAGGGCTTCAGTTTATATATGGAAGGGGAGTGGTCCAGGGGGTGTGGGGGTGGTCCAGGAGGGAGAGCTTCCTGATTGGCTGCCATGTATCTGCTGGTCTGGGGTGAGAGGTCAAAAAAAAGCGCCAGGTAAGGCGAACCCAAAATGGCGAACGTCGCGCGACGTTCGCGAACTTGCGGCGGACGCGAACAGCCGATGTTCGCGCGAACAGTCCGCGACATCCCTAATAATCAGCCCTGTAGCAGCAGCTTATGTGTCATTTTCTACTATTTCTCTGACAGATATGGGTGGTGGGCAGTTAAGGGTTCTGTCACACCTGCCATTTTTGTGATATTTCACTAGTGGAGAAAACACCATTGTGTGTCATAGGTCTTAAAATAAGAGATTATTAGAAGTCACCTCGGATTTCCATGACTTGTACAAAAGCACTTGGCCTTCAGCCCCGTACCTGTATATGGTCATGGAACTCTGTTGTGACTTATAATATCCTTATATTTTACCATGGGGGGTACATTATTCATTGATTATTTTACAACAGATAGTACAATTTTCAGTATATATGATATATATATTTTAGCCCACATATATATTTTTGCTGGGAACTAAATTTGTGAGTTTGTTAGTTGAATCAAGTAATCGGTTCACTCTAGTGATCTCATCTGTTCACTGATAATCTAACCACAAACATATTTATATCCAGTTTACAAATAAAAATAATATGCTTTTATATTGTGCTGTGTGCTTTATTGTACATTTATGGGATCCATTATCCAGAAAGCTCTGAATTATGGGAAGGCCATCTCCCATAAACTCCATTATAATCAAATAATTCACATATGTAATAATAAAAAATACCTTGATACTTGATCCCAACTAAGATATCAATAATCCTTATTGGAGGCAAAACAATCCTACTGGGTTTATTTAATATTTACATTATTTTTTATTAG
This sequence comes from Xenopus petersii, assembly GCA_038501925.1. Lineage (NCBI taxonomy): Eukaryota > Metazoa > Chordata > Amphibia > Anura > Pipidae > Xenopus > Xenopus petersii. The sequence continues at coordinate 40,003,430 of CM076676.1, read as the reverse complement.
ACATAGGGACAAATTTACTTAAGGTCGAATATCGAGGGTTAATTAACCCTCGATATTCGACTGTCGAAGTTAAATCCTTCGACTTCGAATATCCGGATCACAGGTCCCATACCGTATTACTAGTTTGACAGACAGTTGCTTATAGAATTAGGAGTTACAGTATATGCAAGTTGTCTACAGCAACAACAATGGAAGTGAGGTTTAAATAAAGTACAGACATAATCTATTAGTGATAGAACAGGCTTTTGGCAGATCAGAGGGCAAGGCTATGGTCCCTTTAACTTTCTGTCCCAAGTGGAATATTATTTGGAATAATAAGACCAGTGCAGGCTATATCATCCCCAGAAAAAAAAAAAAAGACAGCAACAAATGTAGACACGACCATACTGCAATTCCATACAGTAGTCAGCAGAGGTCAGTGCATCCACACCTAAAAACTGTATGAGCAGAACAAATGGTGCACATGGAAACTTTACAGAAAGTTATGGAATACTTTATTGATACATGTGAACATAGTAAGTTAGGTTGAAAAAAAAGACAGGTCCATCAAGTTCAACCTTTTAACTAACTGCCAGTTGACCCAGAGGAAGGCAAAAAAAACATTTGAAGCCTCTCCAATTTGCAAGATGGCAAGATGGCAATCGGACCCGTAACAATCTTCTTAAAGCTATCTAATGCATCAGCCAGCATGACTGATTTAGGGAGAGAATTCCATATTGCCACAGCTCTCACTGTAAAAAACTCCTTCCGAATATAAGACGGAACCTTCTTTCTTCTAATCGGAATGGGTGACCTCTTGTCTGGAAGGACCAAATGGTAAATAAAGCATTAGAGAGATTATTATATGATCCCCTTATATATTTATACATAGTCATCATATCTCCCCTTAAGCGCCTCTTCTCCAGCGTGAACATCCTCAACTTGGCCAGTCTTTCCTCATAGCTAAGATTTTCAATACCTTTTACCAGCTTAGTTGCCCTTCTCTGCACCCTCTTTAATTCAATAATGTCCTGTTTGAACGATAGAGACCAAAACTGTTGCAAAATGTAGCAGAACTGTTACTGTTGTGCCACAATAAAATGCATATTGGGGGCATATGCTATTTAATATACTAGCAATATTTTTCTGGAGGGCTTGACATGATGGCAATGCTTAATACTTGTGCACCAATAGAGAGCATCATTGTGGCCTAACTGAATGAAGCACAGTCACAGGTCTCTGTGTTGGATTTTGCACTTTGCACTTTAAAATATAGAAAAAATATTTTATGTTCTTTTTTTCAGTTTTAATTATAAGCTGGTTCTTTAAGCGCCATCAAGCAGAACAAATTTTGCTCCTGTTTCCGGCTGTGTCTGTAGAGTGGTGATGCAGTCACCCGCATGCCTGCATTTACCACTGGCTCCTAAAATCTGACTTTTGGCTGTATTCTTACAGAACAATGAAAAGTAAAAATCAATATGATCCCAAAGACATGTTATCAGGTCTGGACTGAGAATCAAAATAGGCCCTGGCATTTCAGGCACACAGAGCCCCCACCAGCCCAAAAAATAGTGACTGTCTATGGCATCTTACAGCAGCCCCTCTGGCATTTGCCAGAACCCACAAATTGCCAGTCCAGGCCTGTATTTTATATACTGATCCTCACCAAAACCCAGTCCTACACTGAACTGTAGTAAACTGAACAAAACATTTTCACTCCAGGTTTACGACCCACGTTACATTAATACAGGATCCAACGGAGTATCCAATAAATGAGTTAAAATCATAATTGTTACCAGGCGGTAGCTCCAGAGTTCCCTCAACACCCTGCCTCACTAGACACAGCATATCTGCACCTAAAGAATTGGGTGCAGACATCATTCGCAAGCCAAACATGTTTCAGGAACAGAGCAGCAAATTGTGTCTGATTCAACACCTGCATTGCACCCAAAGTGCTTCTAGAATTCTAAGGGGTGGAAATGGTGCATTATAGGAAAAAAACTGGCGATTGTGTTTCAAATTGCACTTTGCACACTGCCTTCGTCTGGATTAACTGGCAGTTAGGCAGGTTAAATAAAAAAAGTTAAAAGGTTGAACGTGTGTTTTTTCAACCTTACTTACTATGTTAATGGTCCATGTGTCCTCCACAAGTCTGATTGGTTACTGCCTGGTAACCAATCAGTGGAAAGCAAGAGAGCTGAAAAGCAGGAAGAACGTGTCTTACTATATTTGTACGCACACCCACTATATAAAACAAACTAGTAATTTCAGAATGCAGCCAGCAGATGTCAATATATCATCACTAAAGCAATATTAGCAATACAGCTTGCATACAGTCAAACATTATATCATTTAATGGAAAAACTCATTGACGCAGTCAAGTTGAATGTCTTGCTATGGCCATGACAGAGTAAAGACGAAGTGGAGTCTCCCCTAAAAAATAAAATGTAAGATCAAGAGCACTGGCACAAGTTGTGAAGATTGTGAGAAACAAGTCAATCGCTAAATAGGTTTTGCTACAAAAGCTCATTCTTTCAGCTGCCTAAAAAGGAACTGGTTTTGTTTCTCTTGCTAACAAGCAGGGTCTTTAATTGTCTGATCCACTCACTTGAGCAGGAGCCAATGAGAAATGAGTAGACATGTCTATAGAGTAATGGCACAGAGGCTCCATGGCTAAATAGCCACATATAATACCAGTGTGGGTGACCAGTGATAACTATAATAAACAGCACAGGCAGCAACCCATCCAAACCTGCTAGAGACAATTGCCCTCTATATGAGTAGCTGCATGGGTTAATAGTGCTGTGTGGTGAAACACTTGCCTTACTAACACTTACTGATTAATATTGACTCTGATTGATTTCCATGAGCAATGAGAACGAATAGCCCTGAAAAGCACTATTACCCTAAGGCTGTTGGGGATAGAAGTTAAGAGTTTCTCAATGACATGACACCCATCAATAAAAGGAATCAATCTACAAATGGATCAATAATCCCTTGAAATGCATGTAGATGTGCATGTAGTAGAGTCCTGCCTTTGTGTTGGGTACCTATGGAAAACCTGCCAGCAGTCAGAAGTAGAAAAGTCAGGGCTTAAGTAGAAAAGCCCTGATATCCTGACCATGGGGGCCATCCATGGGTATTGAGCATAAGAAGTGGGGTAGGATACATGAGGCAGCTATAAAGCATTGTTAACATATATAAAAGACTGAGCTCCCAATGATAATGCCGGTTAGTGACTTACTAATAGTCTAGTGACTGGTGGTGTAACTAAAAATGACTGGGCCCCACAAAAAATTAATTTTAGGCCCAAAATGCCCAGAGGTTGACCTGTTTTACCAACATTTATTGAAATTGTTTATTAATTAGGTCCTCATGTTGCCTCTTATACCTCTGCCCCCTCCCTGTAACATCAGGGTCTGCTTCCTCTGTAGTTATATCCATAGTTCTCTGTGTCTGTCCTGACCCCACTACTGACATCACTTCTACTTTCAGAGATTTATTCCAATGGGGGTTGGCTATGGGAATCAATAACGTAACTAGAGGGGGCGGGCCCTGGTGCGGGAGGCACAGCCTGGGCCCCCCAGCCCCCCCGCGGTACACCTGGAACTGCCGGGAATCAGCCCAGAACTGCCTGGAATTCGAGCTGGTGGGGGGGCCCTGAGGGGGTGTGGGCCCTGGCCCAATTGCACCCCCTGCTCCCCTGGTAGTTACACTACTGATGGGAATCATCTTAGCGGGGCACAGGTTTGGGTAGGAACTATCTTCAAGGAAAATGCAATTGCACTGGTTCGGGTCCAGGTCAGACTGGGTCTGTTAAAACAAGCATGATAATGTGCAAGAGAGAACACCATATACTGCCTTTTATAACTCAGAGAAATATGTACAGTGCATGTAAAAAATCTGTTATCCAGAATGCTTGGGGCCTTTAGTTTTGGGACAAGGGATGTTTACAAAATTTGAATTACCATACCTTAAATCTGTAAAACTCATTCAGACATTAGATAAACCCAGCAGCATTGTTTTGCCACCAACATGAATTCACACTGCTTAGTTACTATCAAGAAAAGGGATGGGTTCTATATTATTTATTCATTTAATCCATTTTATTATATTTTCCTTAATTCCCATGATTGGGAACTTTCTGGATAATGGGTTTTCAGATAAGGGATTTAATACCTGTATTGAGCACAGAACACCAATCAGTGACTAGCTTTGTTGAATGAGCCCCAGATGAAAGAATGAAGGTGGCTCATGGGCAGAGTTTTGGAATAACTGTGGCATGGTTGTGGAGAACGTGTAGCTATCAGCTAACTATATCTCTGGAAAAAAATGTTTTCCTAAAATCCTAACCACTGTATGTAACAAAAGGCACTAAGTTTGCCTTGGTGCATTAACCCATAGCAACCAATAAGATGCTTGCTCATGCACCAGGACAAATGCAGTACCTTTTATTACATAACCCTATAAGTGACTGTGCTTCAGCCTGATGATCACTAGATCCCATGCACTTACCTACAAAGACACTAAATATTACATTACCAGGTGTAAGTAATGGTTTAAACAAGTTTCCTTCCAGATGGGTACTCTTTATAATGATTTATGGGTTCTGTCCTCTTAAGAATTTAAAAGAAATCACTTCTGCTGGTGGATTGTGCACAGCAGTGTTCCCAGTTTAGCACTGGTATGTACAGTCCTCCCATGATAGTGACTTCACACTTTATGTACAAAGCAGTGATTTCCGCTTCCATCTGCCTGTCTAAATCATCAGATTGTCCTGGAGGACTGCAGACTCAGATTGAAAATGTTATTTGCTACAGTTTCCAATAATACAGGATCCAAAGTGGCACTAGACAGCATTATCTTGACTGCAAAACCCTTGTTAGGTTTGTATCAATTTAGTACCCACATGCTGCAAACACACTAAGCAGATTATTGGCCTGCAGATAAACACAGGCCACGAATAAACCCCAATGCTCCTATCAGCTTTCTGATGTGATGGGTGCAGGCACACAGAACAAATTCTGGAGCCAAAATGCATACTGCAAAATCTGCTCCGAATGCCTGTACCCAGACCAACACAATGGCTCCAGTGCAGGCACATGAGAAAGCGAACAGGAGAGTAGGGCTTGATTCTCTGTCTGTGTTTATCCACAGGCCGAGAATCCACCTGGTGTGGCAGCATTTAATGGGGTTACCCTTAACTGTTACACTCCCAGTCGAGGTGCCCACAGGGTCTTTAGGTTGTGAATAAAGCATAATGCACATAGTTGCAATGAACATTTATTTATCAGCTTCACAGGGGCACACTGGAGTCGCTAATTGACCAACAAATTATTCACATACACTTCTCTAGAAATCCTCTTGTGATCCTGTCACACACACAACATGTCTCCCTGAAGCCACCAGGACCCCTGTTATACAGAAATGCACAGGCAGAGTGCAGTTAGCCATTCAAAGGGAGCCTCCTCTTCCAGTGACTCTCCCCTTCCTCTCTGCCGTGTCTACAAACAGTGCCCAAGCTTCCAATGGACTGTAGGCCACAATGGTTCCACTAGGTTGCCACTTACCTAGTCCCTACACGCTCCCCTTCCTATTTGGCACACAATCGCCCTGGGCATACCTCCCAACTGTCCCTTTTTCGGAGGGACAGTCCCTCTTTTGACAGCTCAAACCGCAGTCCCTCATTTGTACTGGAAAGTCCCTCTTTTCTATGCACTGAACAGCCAGAAAAAGAAACAAAGTTTCTCACTTAATTGGCTTTTAGCAGAGAGCCCAGAACAGGTAACAGGTGCAAATAAGATACTTTGTAACGATTTTGAGACACAAAAACACGGTTTAGATAAGGAGAAATATTTTCAAACTTTCATAACCTGCCAAATTTTGTAAAACAAACATGTTAATTAGGGGGTGTGGCCACAGAAAGGGGTGTGGCCCCGCTACGTGCGGGGAAAAAAATTTTTATCCCTCTTTTTACTTCCAAAATGTTGGGAGGTATGGCCCTGGGGAGTACCTCAAATCTACACTCCTTGTTAGGACACAGTCTATCCATGCTAGCTAGTCCTATTTAACAATTGCGAGCTTAATCACTACCTCACTGTCTATTCCTAGCAAAAGTCTGGTACCCAACTGGTCTGAGGAAGAGAAAAGTGCCCTCCAGGCCAACCTTATGGGTTGGTGCCCTTTGCTGACTGCTCCATAACTATGTACAGTAATAAAATAAAATATATTTCACCTCCTTACAAGCAGCCTAAGGAGGAAATCAAGGGAAAATGATACCTTTGAAAGAAAATATCTAATTTGGTTATCTGACTGTAGAACCACATTTATTTACCCCTCACCTCTGTAAACATGTGGGTGTTAATGACTTAAATTGCCTGACATACTGTCCATGGCTATTGTGGCTGGTGGGATGCAAATCTTCTTCTACACTTTAGGTGCAGTAAAACACACCATATATTGTGTTAGTGCTGTTGCCATCGATTTTATCTTTCTGCTCTGTGACACTCTGCGTGTTTACTGGCAAGATGTAAAAGTGGAAGTGGTTAAGCCCCTATCTAATCTACAATATCAGTACTATGGTTTAATTTGATTGTCTTAACATCTTTTAAGTGGCCGCTTAAAGTATGGCCCGTTTATAGACAGTATAGATAAGTGACTACATGCTGTACTAAATTTGCTAACACAAGATGCAACACAAGATTTCAGCAAGCATCATTTTGCAGGGCTGTTACCAGATGCTGCAGATGTCCTCTTCAAAGCCAAACAATTGTCTTGTAATCAGAACCAGCGCCAAACTGACAACTTGAGAACTATCCAAAATTCCTATTATTGCTGTGCAACAAAACAAAAGTTGTGCGAGTTGAATGTAATACTTCAAACAGTCCTGAAATGTGCCTTCTCTCATTCATCACCATTAGCTTTGCCTTTATAAGCTGCTTGGCACTTTAAGGGTTCAGCTGCTGAAAATAATTTTGCATGCTTTAAGTGGGTTGGAAAAATGTGTTAAAGCTAAAGATTCGATTTCACTGTTGTTCAACAAGAAAGTGTTCTTTCCACAATAATTTCCCAATTATACGTGCCACCAGCTTGATTGTGTTTTGCCGCAGGTTTCCTAGTCAGGCTGCCATCTTTCATTGCTACAGATTTCCACCGTTGAATTAAACCAGCTGTAATAAAGCCGATTCTGCTTCTTAACAGAATTCCTAATTATGTTTAGTATGGCTGTGCTTAGCCAATTATGGGCTTGTCAGAAGAATCATTGAGAAGGTATGTTCCTCGTACATAGGGGAGAAAGTTCATGTGTGGATAACAAATCTTTTTGTTTGTGGACTTGAATGACTTCTAAATTATGATGATGGGGAACATCAGTTAAAAAAAAAAAAAAAAGGAGGAGTGAGAATGAAGAGCTCTAGTAAAAATGAAGACAGAGAGATTAGTTACCAATACTGTACTGAAGGCAATTTAGTCAAATTCTTCTTTGGATGGAGACACCACGGGACTGATTCACTAACTTCGAGTGAAGGATTCGAAGTAAAAAAACTTTGAATTTCGAAGTGTTTTTTGGGCTACTTCGACCATCGTATGGGCTACTTCGACTCGAATTATTCGAACTAAAAATCGTTCGACTGTTCGACCATTCGATAATCTAAGTACTGTCTCTTTAAAAAAAGCTTCGACCCCCTAGTTCGCCATCTAAAACCTACCGAACTCAATGTTAGCCTATGGGGAAGGTCCCCATAGGCTTTCCTAAATTTTTTTGATCGAAGGATATTCCTTCGATCGTTGGATTAAAATCCTTCGAATCGAACGATTCGAAGGATTTAATCGTTCGATCAAAGGAATAATCCTTCGATCGTACTATCTGCGCTAAATCCTTCGACTTCGATATTCGAAGTCGAAGGATTTTTAATTCCCAGTCGAATATCGAGGGTTAATTAACCCTCGATATTCGACCCTTAGTGAATTGGCCCCCACGTGAAAGAACTGTGTAAAATCTTCCTTTATTGATCAAACTTGGTTAAAATCACAAAAGTCCAGATGAACAGGGCGGGGGAGTGCATGGCTCAACGCGTTTCGTGACTACAAGGTCACTTCATCAGAAGCCAGATGCGCCCCCTGCTGACAGCATATTTATACATATTAATCAATTAGTTAAAAACACCAGATGATATAAATCAATCTAGTTAAAAACATCGTAGTCACAATAGCATAAATCCCAGTATACATTTTTGAAAACATGTCTAATCAGTGTAATACTTTCTAATGAGACAATAGAATATATTATAATATAAACCAGGGTAATATATATATGTATAAATATTTGGATGTACAACATTAATGCATTATATATAGTATAAATGAACAAATAAATAAAGTTATCTGTCAGGAATAGGGTTACCTATCCGAAATAATGTATGTGTACACATACACACATATATATATATTTTTCACCCAGGAAAATGTGTCATGTTTGTGCTTGTGTTGCTCTCCTGTTTTTGCATGTGAATGTTGCTCACTGTAAAAAAGGTTGGGGGCCCCTGGTTCAAGCACATGAGAAAAGCTCCAGTATTGGAACATAAAAAAGCACCAAATGTGCTATAACCCTAATTAATATTTTCACTGTTTTGTCTCAGAGAGCTCACTATTTCATAGCTCTCAAAGCAAGATTGGAAACCAGCACATGCTGTGATGTCTTAAAGGCAAGTCAGCAGTATGCCAAAGCTATATACAATACTATAGGCCAGGAGTGCAGAGTAGCAGTCACTGTTTTGTAGCAGTAGGTGCTTCCTTCTTGCAAAGGACTACAAGTCCCCTAATTTAAGAAAGGTTCTGTTTTGCAATCTTTAAGCAGGCTATGGGATGCTTCATCAGCTTTAGTTAAGCTGTGCTGCAAGAATAATACAGTGCTGTATTTTTTGTTCATAAAGATGGTTTATGTTTGCAAAGTTCTCAAAAAGGTTTTGTGTGACATTTTGTTCCATTAAAAGAAAGTAAACTACAAGGACATCTCTAATGTAATGCTTAGAATTGTATTGCTTAGCATTACTCTATGTATCCAAAATATCTTCCAACTGGCACACATGCTTATAAAAAACTTTGTCTTTTTATTGCATTGTATCAAAGTCCAACGTTTTGGCCTTCATTAGGCCCAAAACATTGGACTTTGATTTTTGTTTTATATATATATATATATATATATATATATATATATACTGTATATATATATATATACATACACATACTTAAGGCGTGTAGAGACAATGAAGAGTAGAGTCTTGTGTACTAACAAGTAAACAGCCATAAAGTGTCATTGTTCTTCCTCTCAATACACTTTAGTCCCCCATATTTACAGTACACTTAGCAAGGTAAAGCACAAATTGTTTGTTTCCTATTCTAGTGGTACATGAGTGTCCACATGCACACCTCTTACTAGCATGCCATTCATTAGGAACTAGAAGGGGCATCTGTGCACACAAAGGGCAGTCAGAGCCCTGAAGGAAGGTGTTAGATATATGATTCCCTTGTGCAGGTGAGTTCTATATTCTCAATGGTGCACTGGATGCAGAATGAAAGGTGCAGCCAGCACAAGGGTGCAGAGCTGCTCCCCAGAAGGACAGTGCAGTGTGGATTATACTTAATGGGTGCTGTTCTGCATCCATTAGCATGCAAATCACTTACACCCAGCTTTATTAATGACAGTGGTATAACTAGTTCCCGTCAGCCCCCCAAGGAATTATGTGCTACCGCCCTGCCAACACATGCAATGAAAATTTTCCCCTGACCTGCCTCCCGCAATATGTTTTAGCATGGTTCCAACAAGGCCTGGGTGCAGTCCCAGTAGTTACGCCACTGCTACAGGACATTTTGCCTTCTTCTTTTAGACCTACTGCCTGATAGGATGTCAACAGTCAGGGAGAATGTTAAATGTTTTCTTGATAAATATATAATTAGAATAAATTGTCTGAGATAAAAAAAAAGTTCAAAGTAAAACACATAGCATAGAAATGTTCTCTTCAAAATTGCTTTAAATTGTCTCATTAGTATATCGTAATGGGAAGCAAATGGAAAAGTAATATAAATCCATGTGGCAACATTTAAAACTAGACAAACATGTAATACAAATCTGAAAAATAGCCATCAGATAGCAAAATTATATATTTATGGGGAGGAAGAAAACCAAAAGACAAATTTATTTTCCAAAACGTGATTTAATGCAAGAAAGTCACAAATCCGGGGGGATTAAAGAGGAAGCAGAGATGTAAATGCAGATTCTGGTGCTAATGGACTTCCAACCAAAAAAAAGAATTCAATTTTAAACAATGGGTCAGTTTTAGCTTAGAGTGGAGTGTCAGGTTCCTAATGTGCAATTCACATTTTTTTTTTGGAAATAGGGAATAGCAATGGCTTATTCTATCTCATGTATGAATTGGAATTGAACAGTTAGTACAGGATATATTCCAACCAGTGGGGTAATTAGATATCACTGGGCCCCACAGCAAATAATTTTTCAGGCCCTCAAAATGTTTAGAGGTTGACCTGTTTTACCAGAAACTGTATATGAATTAGGGCCTCATGGGGCCCCTATACCTCTTGGGCCACCTGCAGCCACAGGGTCTGCTTCCTTCTATAGTTACTTCCCTGATTACAACTGATGTACCAGTCATGAAAGGAAAGTTGCAACTACTAAGGTTCTACTAAGATTAATAAAATTTACATTTTCCAGGATAAAATTGCATAATGGCAACTGTGACTTTTCCTGCATTCACATTTATAATAAATAAATTCTCAAACAAGTTCATCTCTATTTCTAATTGTCATAGCTTGAATGTTGAAAATAAACGTCCCACCGACTTTTTTGGCATCTCGACAGCTTTTAGGTGGGTAGATTTTCATTTTTTCTTATTTAACGGGGGTGTTTCACTTTAAATGAACTCTTAGTATGATGTAAAAAAGTTATATTTCTAGGGAAATTTGCAGTTTTTTAAAAATTATTATTTGCATTTTTTTGAGTTATTTCGCTTTTTATTCAGCGGCTCTCAAGTTTTCCTGCACAGAGGACCTTTATGAAGACAGAAACGTCAACATTAAAGTTTTGCACATAAATTAAGTCCCATCAGTGTTCTGTGTTCTTTATGCTGATATTACTTTTTGTGGCAGCCCCTGAGCTTTTTTGCCTTGTTCTAGGGATGAGTATATATATATGTTTATATTATACTTTTCAGTAATTTAAAGGAAAATACATGTAATAATTAGTGTTACTATGAAAATGCAATACATGCAAGCAAAATGTAAGAGCTACAATGAACACACCTATTTGATTATGCACCACAAAAATGCTGGTCTGGTCTCTGCCTGTACTCACATATGCTATACAGAAATCCCTTTCGACACTAATGAACCCTAACCAAACTGAAACTGGAGCCTACATACAGAGAGCACTTCAACCTTTTGTTTTGCTTGACATTAATTATTGAATATGAATGAAAAATTAAGCTTTTACAAGGGAAATATGAGATTCATAAAAAAAGGAGTTGCCTGTGTGGATAATGTACAGCATGACTGCAGCCTGCGGCGTCTCTCGGACCCTTTGGTGCTGACATTGGAAAAGTTTGGACCTTGCCCTTATTTATGTCATGAGCATTGTTCGCTGTAATTCCTTCTTGGCTGTGTGCCCAAAAAAAAAAAACAACTTGTGTGCTCAGTTTTTAAAAACTGTGTGTTCGAGTCAGAACTGATACAAACTTTGCACCAAAAGTGTGCACTGTAATTTGTTGTGTGCGCTGGCCTCACCACATTAGTTCATGAGTCTTTACAACTGAGGTGGGCACTGGCACTTTTTTATAATATATGGAGAACTATAGAAAAGGTTAGAAATGCTTTATCTTATGCACTGTACCAGCCCAGAGGTTCAGAAGTACTAAAATTGTAGTGACCCATGCCTTCAGTTTGTCCACAGCAGCTCCACCAATATTGTGCTACACACAGAGTCCCCATAATGCACTTGGGATGCCAAAAATAATGAATTCAATGTTATTAATTTAATTTATTTTAATTAACTGCTCCATTTAATGCTATAAACATGCATCATTCTTGATGGGCCCTGGAGATATCAATCTCATGCAGGGAAAGAACAAGGGACCAGGTCATAAAAATGATTTAAGAGCTGATTCTCTGCTTCTCTCTCCTAGGGATACATTGAATACACTCTATTGGGATGCAGCCAAATCTTTAAAAAATCGGAACCATAATTTACATACGTAAATTAGGTCTTAAGAATAGCCTTGTCCTAGGCACATGGGCAAAAAAACACATTTTCCTTATTTGTGTGACAAAATGTCATGTGATTTTAAGGATTCGGTTCAGCCAGGCACTTGGATCTGGTTAAATCCAAATCCTGCTGAAAAAGGCGGAATCCTGATCCAAATACTGGATTTAGTTCATCCCTATTCTTTCTTGATTACATAGCAGTAGTAATGTGTTGGACAACAGAAAACAAAGACCCACACCAGAGACCACCAAACCCAAACCCTACCCAACCCAGCACGGCCGCTCTATTTATAGACCTGTGCCTGACCCACCCATCTTTGACGTCATGAAACATGGTGTGGCAGGAGCACACTTATAAATAAAGGCTGCCGGAGGCAAAAGCAAGCATAGTAAGGTTGAAGAGCTCAACCTAAAGCCCCCACAACCCATCAATCGAAGTCAGCCAAAACCTGCCAGACCTGTGGGTAAACCCTTGGATTTGTGGCCAACTATTGGAGTGTAACTATTGGAATACACTGGTGCCCCTGGTCTTTCATGGTAGAAGAACACTGCAAAACACTTTTCAGTTAGTCCATCCCTGTGCTTATTTTGGGGGCAGGGATGTCACTGAAACCCAGTCAGTGTCGGACTGGCCCACCGGGATACCAGGAAAAGTCCCGGTGGGCCAAGGTGTCAGTGGGCCCTTATGCTGCTAGACATTTGGCCTATTTCATGGCCATTCCCAAATTCTTTGAGAACAAAGAGGCTAATTAGATGGAATAATAGATAATAGTATGTAAAAGAAAGAGACTAGGAGAATAGAGGTTGAGTGAGGAGAGGAAGAATAATAGTACTAAGAGTGGGCCCCTGGTCTAAGATTAATTGGTGGGCCCCTAGTCAAAGGTTTTTGGGTGGGCCCCTGGTGTCCCAGTCCGACACTGAACCCAGTTAATCTGGCAGATTTCTACACTCTTCTATGTCTGAATGAAACCTGTTATTGTTACTTATAAAGCCCCCATCAAATTCCTTTATCCATCCGTAGTCTGGATCAGGTCATCTACAGTGCAAGCAGACCAATTCCATTCACATCATATTCCTATTACCAGAACCAACATGGGCCATGGTGAAATGTACTTCCCGCAGGCTGAACGTTTATTTATTGAAACGTTTCATGAGTTTAGGGCAAATAAATGTTGACAATTTGGCTCAGTTATTAAAGCTAAGGTGCAGGAGAAAACCATTCTGTAACATGGGCCAGAGCCTTGCAAGTCATACTCCACATTCTATCGAGAGAGTTTTTTGAGCTGTAAGAAAATATAATGCAATGCAAGTCTATGGGAAACTCAAGCTCAATAAAAATGTTCACATCTCTGCAATAGAAATTGCTGTCAAAGAAGAATAAATGTGTGAATATCTAATTTTCCCTCTAGAAAGATACTAGAATTTTTTTCACTGGAATTTATTTTCCAACTCTTTCCCCAAGCCATGCTTCCTTCTAATCTTTTTGTTTTGTATACCATATTTGTTTGATTGAATGAATGTATGCCTCCTGCAGCTCCATCTACATCTGCACACCAGGGAGAGCAAAACCACCTATGTACACTGTACCTGTCAAGGGATTATCTACTATTTACATTCCTCTTCACATTTGCATACAACATTTTACACCTCACTCTTGTCTTAACCTACTATTCCCAGTCCCCCATGGACATGCCCCAGCCTCCCAAAATCCCTGCTTGTAACAAAGTCTCATGACTGGTGGTCTTCTGCCACAAATATGTAGCTTTGGCAGGGAATAACAGGAGGCTTCTATTGTGAGCCCCACTATTATCTGTCCTACTGCAGTTTCTGGGGAGTAGTACCTAGGCCAAAGAGGCTCTTTGTGCTGCTTTGGCTCTTCCCATTTATTAAAGTTCCTGGTGGAAAGACAAGGAATTTTGGGAAAAAGGCCCAGGATCTCGCATAATATTTTCATTTGACGGGATGCCCTCAAAATGCTTTTTTTGGGGAATTACCTAACCATGGCCCAACCTTAGTTGCTGCTACCTGCTGTAGTTTAAACTACACCTAAGTATTCATAACTGTTCACAATTAATTTATATTTCACCTCCTCACACAATTGCCAGGTTAGAGTACATGATTAGGGCCTAAACATTGTAAATACATAAAACAATTGTTTCTTTATATTGATTTTCCATCGTTTGCAAAGTAGGAATGACATAGTTCAGGTCTGCCACTTTTAAACATTTCATCTTCTTTTAAAGAATCTAAAGCCCAAATCCCCCATCTGTGTTTGATTTATAGTCTGAATTTGGAGCCAGAGCTTTTCATTTCTCAATATTGCATGCACGGTATATAAATGGACTGGATGAAGAACAGGGTTAAATAAACTCCATTACATCTGTGACTGCTCTGCAATTGTGCTGGTGTGTTGCACTTAACCTGGAAAGCTATGATCACTGAAGCTTGAAACACGCATGCTTCCAGAAATGACTTATAAACTGCAGTACATGTATGGCGGCCCACCCATCCTGACCGATATTTGTGTACTATAGATATTAATTGATTTGGAGATAGAGCCTGTTTGAAAATTGTATCTGCCACTGTACCATACCTGCTAATATATTGAGCTCTTTCTGACAAGGAATGAAAGGGTGCCGTTGGTTGGGTAGCATATTCTGCTGACCCATCAATGTCTACGTTGGGTGGTGCAATTGACTGATCAAGCAAAGCCGACACTAATGCTGGGGACTTGATCTTGATCTGGAAGCTTGCATCTTACTTAGTACAAATACTTAGTACAGTTCATGAAAAACAGCTACTAATACAAATACAAACAACCAGGTGCATAAACTGTGGACGACTTTGCTTAGGGGACACCCAAAATTATGCTGGATTCCAGATACGTCTAATTTACATTGAAGAGCAAGCATCATTATGATCGACCACAATTGTGTCAGGTGGCCCCTAGTGAGTGCAACAAAGCTGGAATTCTGTGGGAAAATGCTGTGACGAAAAAGAAAATGGTTGGTGTGTCTTCTAAAAAAAAGAGCCAACCCACAGCACTCAGTAAGTGACTAGAATGGTTGAGGGGTAACTTACAACTTGGAACCCCCCTGTTTTACAGGATTTTAAACTATTCTCTTATTAAAATATTAAGATAAATGAGACCATTCACTGGCAGCCCCGAGTTACATCCTTATTTCTTACACGCCATTTCATAGAAAAATAAATGGATGATAGACTCCTGGTGTACTTTTCCTTTAAGAGCAAATCAGCACGCATGTACAAACACAGAGTCTTTCAGGCCGTACATCAGTATATTGTACTCGTGATTAATGAGAGTGACATTTCTACTTAAACATCAAATACATATTGATTTGGCCCAGCGTCTATGACCATTATTATTTATAGGAAATGAAGTGCACATACTGTGGTAAAGGAACGAGCTTGGTTTATTTTTACAATACAGGGAAGGCTTGGAAATATAACTTCACATATTAGAACCTGGTGTTTTTCGATTTACAACGTGATTTCAAAATGTTGTACCCATTAGAGCAAGAGCCGTATAAATCTATGGCCTGAGTTGAAATGTTCAATGTTTAAACGTTGAATGTTGCCGTAGGACTCCGGAGTATAAGGTTGCAGCTGAATAAACTGATGATTCTTTATTGTAAGGCTCCCCAGGGCTCAGGGGCTAATGTACACATGTGCCTTATAGAGAGGGACGGCCTCAGTGCACCTCTGTGACTGCTTTGCCTGCCTGTCTGGAATGTACAATGCAGTTGCTGTCAGACTGTAAGCTTTGCCTCTGCATGTAGGAATCACCTTCAATTCAGAAATAGTAGCCTTTTTGGGGGGCATATTTCGACTAAAATTGGTGCCACTTTTGACATGGAGGAAAGAAATTGGAAAAGCTCTACTATACTCTTGCTCCTGACCTTGGGATGACTAGTGTTTTATCAAAATACACTCAGGCCCAAGATATGAGCAAATATTGATACAATATGTAAGTACAATCGTTCAGAATATATTATTTTAGCTTTCTCATGGACATTTGGATATCAATAATTTACTAGCTTGGGATCACATATAGACTTTTTTGGATTGTTTGATGCATTATATTATGAACACAGTGTACTGTGTTTGAAAACACTGATCATATCACACCACCTCCCCACTATTCACTATTGTCACTGAGCACAGGGTCGGACTGGGGGGCCTGGGGTCTGGGGTCGGACTGGGGGGCCGCAGCGTATGAGCAAAAGGCGCCGCAAATTGTTTTATTTTTATTTTTTTTTAGGGCCAGGAGATTGGGAGAGGGGGTCTGGCCCTGCGGGTCCCATGAGGGCCAGGGCCCACCGGGTTGTTTCCCGGTGTCCTGCCAGGCCAGTCCAACCCTGACTGAGCATCATGGGAGTTGTACCTTAGCTTGGGAGGTGGAGTTGTTTTGCCCCTCCCCCTAACACAGCTATTTTAGTGATTTTATTATACAATTGCTTATTGGTACAAATAAAAACTTTTCGGAATCGAGTGCTGCAGGATGAATTTCATGGACTTTTGACATGAAAGTGGGCTGACAGAGACATGAAAATGGATCTTTTCCGGAGTATATTGGCAGTGCTCCTCAAAGGACATTTTTGAGCATTTATGTGCCAATTATGTAATTGTACATACCCCTATATTAGTGTCCCTAAATGCACAGATAATAGCCCCCTTGGCTGTGAGGCCTAGCAGAAGCATAACCAGGGCCGAATTCCATAGCGCGGCACCCCAAGGGCGCATGGTCCCAGCACCCGAAGGTCACGCACACCCCCACCTGCCACCACTTCCACATGGTCCTAGTTCCGAGCTATTACTGCGCACAACACCTCCTCTGCGCGAATGCGCTCTCGAGCTCCGGGGCACAGGGGAGCTTTGAGTCCCCAGTGCTCCTTAGGATATAGCTGGGCAGCATGCCGCCCTAGGCCTGGGCCTCTGTGACCTCGCCACAAATCTGGGCCTGAGCGTAACTACAGAGGAAGCAGACCCAGCAGCTGCAGGGGAACCCAGGAGGTATAGGGGCCCTATGAGGCCCTCCTTCATATACAATTTAAATAAATATTGCTAAAACAGGTCAGCCTCTAGACATTTTTGGGGCCTGAAAAAGAATTTGCTGTGGGGCCCAGTGATATCTAGTTAGACCACTGAGGCCTAGGCCAATTAGAGAGAGAGTTGACGGGAACGTGTAATTGGGTTACGAGATACTCCAGTGGCCCATCTTGATGGTCAATTAGGGTGAAATTTGGGTTGAATACTTATTTGCTGTGCTGGATATTATTAGAAGAATGGCTGAATGACTGATAGACAAACACCCGGTGTCATATAGGAAATGGAGCCAGTAAAGACCTCAAACCTCTGTCCTACAGTATATACATCCTAGAAATACAGAAATTCATCCTTTGCTGTTTCTCATTATACTTCCCAAAGGGTCCCGTCGATTATTCCAGCATACGGAATGGATATTGGAACCCTCAGCAACAGGCTTTAGAGATAATTCTTAAAGGAATCAGTTGAATGTTTGAAACACAGAGCTGCAGAATAACCTCATAAATCTTTTCCATTTTGCTTTTTGATTTTTCATTTAACTTTATTGCTGTCATCTTAAAAATATAATGATCATTTTCAGATGTTGTAGAGATATTTACATATCTCCAAGGGTCACAGAGTGTCCAGAGCCAACACAGAATGATATAAAAAAGAAAAAACACAGCTTTACATTTCTGGCACATGTACTAAAATGCATGCTCAGCATTTGGCCTTATAGATGTAGTTAATCTACAGCCTCCACAATCCCCAGCAGCTTGGTGTTGTGCCTATAGGCATGGGAATTGTATAGCATGACTGGTTGGAAGCAACTCCCTAAGAAGCATCTCATCTTCAGTTTTCAGAGAAATCGTTATTATTTCATGTGGCTTTTGCTATTTCTAAAGTTAGCTTCTGCTATAGCTGGCAACTAAATGTAAAATTGCACTATAAGACAGGATTTTTAGAACAAAAAAAAAACAAAGCCTTTATTTAAAATAAATATGTATTAGTTTAAAGGGAGGACTCACCTTTAAGTTAATGTTTAGTATGTTATAGAATGGCTATTTCTAAGCAACTTTTCAATTGGCCTTCATTTTTTTTATAGTTTTTTTGCCTTTTTCTTGTGACTCTTTCCAGTGGTCACTGACCCCATCTAAAAACAAACGCTCTGTAAGGCTACAAATGTACTGTTATTGCTACTGTTTATTACTCGCCTTTCTATTCAGGCCCTGTTCTATTCATTTTTAAGTCTCTAATTCATGTCAATGCATGGTTGCTATGGAAATGTACCCTAGCAACTGAATTGCAAACAGGAGAGCTGCTGAATAAAAAAGCAAAATAACTCAAAAACCACAAATAACAAATGAAAACCAATAGCAAAATATCTCGGAATATCACTAACGTATGATAGTCAAAGTTAATCCAAAGGTGAACAATCCATAAATAGAAGGTAATAGAAAACCAGCAGGTTCATGGTTCTTTAAATGTTTCTCCATCCAAGGGATGTTTTTTGTCACAATAAGAAAATGTAGGTCCATTAATCATTTTTAAAATACTTTCACTTATTCTTGAATTTATTTGCAATTAAAGACAATATTTGTATCTGTCTCATTCTGACAACTTTAGTGAATATATATATATATATATATATATATATATATATATATATATATATATATATATATATATATATATATATATATATATATGTATGTAATTTGAATACAATTTGCTTTCATCAAAGAACTCTGTGTTGCTGGTCATTTCTACTATATTATCTATTTAATTTACCTTGCACCCGAGGTAAGCTGCAAAGGCGGTGTGCTGCCCATTTGGAATCATTACATATATATATATATATATATATATATATATATATATACTTTCCTTTTGGTGCTATTGCATACAATCTAAGGGTGATGGTACGTGGAGCACTTTCACACCTACCTGAGGGAGCAAGGTTCCTGCCAGTCCCACCAAATGATCCTAGATATGCGTATATAGAAATGCAGCACATTCTGAAAAGTCTCACAGTTATAAAAGCAAATCAGCACCTATGGCAACAGAGAAAACAGACAACAGAACAAAAATATGGTGTAGTATGCTCAGATTTCTCTAGATGACACAATGGGGCAGATTTATCAACGGTCAAGGTGAACTTTCCAACGAAAAAAATTCGAATTTCGAGCTATTTTGGAAATAGTCCACATTTGATTTGAATTTGAAAAATATTCAAAAATTCAAATATCGAAATGTATCATGTACTGTCTCTTTATAAATTCAACTTCGACCATTCGTCATCTAAAACCTGCCGAATTGCTGTTTTAGCCTATGGGGGACCTCCTCTATTTGGAGTCAATTGGTGGACTTTG
Organism: Xenopus petersii; assembly: GCA_038501925.1. Taxonomy (NCBI): domain Eukaryota; kingdom Metazoa; phylum Chordata; class Amphibia; order Anura; family Pipidae; genus Xenopus; species Xenopus petersii. Next base: position 39,983,763 of record CM076676.1, on the reverse strand, counting down.
AAAAATTGAAGGTTTTTTTTGGAAAAAACTTCAAATCAAATTTGATCAAATGCGCTATTCCTTCAATTCGTACAATTACGGACCTATTTGACCAGAAAAAAACTTAGACTTAATTTTGGTTGGTCTTTTTGAATTTCAAAGTTTTTTAATTCGAAATGTGACCCTTGATAAATATGCCCCCATGTGTTGTAAGACAAGAAAAACTTTCTTGTGTTAGTTTCCCTTTAAAGAACCTTCTTTCTTCTCCAGAGCATGCATATAAGCTTATTCCAAAAACCTCCACCAACTTTGGCCAAAGTGCCTACTTACAAGATGGAAATTTCTTTATTGCATGTAATATTCAGTCATGTTCTCTCCTTTTCCAAGCAGTAACTTCATGCCCCAATATGGAAATACAAAGATCTCATAGCTCATTACTGTTTTATTAATACAGAGAAAAACTTTAAAATATTGCACTCACTTTAGTTATCTTGAGGCTAGTCACCCATCCATATGCAAGTCTTTTAGCAGGTTTCCCCAATTTTAATCCAGAGAGAAGAGTTTTGCTGGCGTCCCTCTCTTCCTCGTGGTTCTCCTCCGCAGCTTGCAGTGACGTCACCTCTGCCTGACGCATTTTGCTAAGCCAATCAGCTTTCTCAGAGGCATTTGGAGAAGTTAAAAGGTTCTTAAAAGGGGAACTAACACAAGAAAGTTTTTCTTGTCTTCCAAAACATGGGGGCCCATTTACTAAGGGTTGAAGTGAATTTTCGAATTCAAAAACTTCGAATTTCAAAGTAAGTTTTTGGGTACTTCGACCATGGAATAGGCCAAATTCAACTTCGATTCGAATTGAAAAAACTTTGAATATTCAACCATTTGAAAATGGAAGTACTGTCTCTTTAAAAAACTTCAACTTCGACACTTTGCCACCTTAAACCGCTGAATTGCTATGTTAGCCTATGGGGACCTCCTAGAACCTATAGACAACATTTGGCTAAGTTTTTAGAAGTCAAAGTTTATTTTTTGAAAACCGTTCGATCGATCAAACGATTTTTCTTCAATCAAATATTCCCATATTCCATCAAAAAAAAACTTTGATATTTTTTTCCATATTTTTGTTCTGTTGTCTGTTTTCTCTGTTGCCATAGGTGCTGATTTGCTTTTATACCTGTGAGATTTTTTATGTAGAGCTGAGAGACTGGAAAAGGATCGGCAAGGGTTAATAAATCTAAAGGACTACTTTTTCTTATATTTTTTTTACGTTTTGAAAAGTACAATTTTCCAGCCTAATTTGGAAAATTCCCTGCTGATGTCCAAGATCCCTTCTCCTTGTGAACATGTACTTGATATTAATAATCCACTAATTCACTTAGCCTTTATTTCCAGAGGGAAAATTGGGTTTCTAATGTACTTCATAAAACTGAAGGTGCCATAGGAACGAAGGAGTTTCTTAACTGAGGACCATAAGTGAAGGCTAAGTGGATCGGTAATCTATAATATTTGTGTTTTAATTGGAAAGGAAACAGTCAGAAAGATGGATGATTTTTCAAAGGGAGTTTTCCTGGTTGTTTAACTGAAGAGGAGATTAGGTACACCTACTGAAAGTCGCTATGACATTTTTAGGAGCATAAATTGTCATTGTTCCCATTATGCAATATTCACTTTTTAAAGCTGTTATTTGATCAAAATGATCCAAGAGTTGAATTCAATTTGGGTGCCTCATTAGGGACCTAGTTACTGTGTCAGTGGTTCAGTAGAGTGTGAGCCCCCTATTCTTATACCTTTTCTACAGCAATGGCACATCGGCGACTGAGCACTTTGTTGCATGATATTTTGAAGCACCATGGGAAGGGGGATAAAACTTTTTAAATTGTCCTCCCAATTCACTTGAATGGCCATCCCAATCAGGTGATTTCAAGCATTTTAAACATTTAGGGGCAGATTTACTAAAGGGCGAAGTGGCTAATGCTAGCGACTTTTCACATCCGCAGGGACATCGCCAATTCACAAACAGGCGCAAATGACAATTCGCTAGTGAAAGAGATTGTCGCTAGCATTCGCACTCTGTTGCTCAGTTGAATGGTCGTTGCTCTGCAAGTTCACTAAAGTACGGATTTTACTAAAAGTTACCTTTTTCGCCAGAGTTGACTTCGCCACCCCAGACCAGGCGAACTGCTCAAATGAAGCTTCTTCCTCAATCTTATGTCACTTACATCATATTCTGTCTGCCGAAAATGCAAGTTGAAAAAACGCTGGAGACTTTTCCTTTTTTTTTTTAAGCGGGATTGCCTGCAAAAGTCATGACTTGAACTTTTTTGGGTTAACATTTTCCCCCAGACATTTGAGGGTATGGAACATTAATTTTACAGTGGGCTCATGTCTAGGGCATTATTTGATCTCTCTCTTTATTAGGGTTCCATGGACATTTGTAATAAAAAGTGACCACTTCAAGCATTTGCACCAACATCTCTAATAAAGACGTCCATACAACTTTAATGTATTCAAATTGACCTAAGCGTAAGATCACTAATGACTTTTCGCTAGGCACAAACGCTAGCGAATCTTCTCTATGAAATGCTCACACTGATGAAGTATCGCTAGCGAAAAGTCACCAGCGCTGGTGCCCAGGACGCAATTTCGCATTCTAGTGAATTAGCGTAGTGGTAACGAATTTGCACCTGCCGACAATTCATCTTTTTGTAAATCTGTCTCTTAGTCTCTTGCCAACAGAGCTACAGTCAGTGGTGTAAATTTGGGTGGTGGAGTATGTTCTTACCAGGACCCCTAGTTATGCCACTGGCTACAAAAACACCCAGGCAACCCAAAATGCTCATTACTGCTACAAAGGCAAAGGGTTGATTTTTATCTACATTTAAAACTTAATTTTATTCTAGTTTCTGTTCTAACATATCTATGGCTATAGCTACTAACATACTGTATCTATACTAACATATTCATTTTATCAAATACTGCAGTTATCTGGGGGGACTGCAAGAAATATCATGTTTTTATTCAAGAGTGGGGGGCAGAGAAGTTTTAAAAAAAAAATCTTTGGCTAATTTTACTTGACCTTGTGTAATATGACCTTCTGCTGCTAATCAGAGGCGTTTTATGAATTGGAACAAGCTACGCTTATCTATTTGGCTTAAGGAGAAGGGAGATTCAGAGGGGCATTTTAAACCTAGTAAAATAAGCAAAATTCACTTATTATGTATTCAAGTTTGTACAGAAGTTTCCGTTTGTTAGAATGTACATTATGTATCAGAGCGATATAATGTAGTTTCTTGGCCAGTAAAGGCTGGCTTGTCTTGAAGACCAAAACCAGATGCTTCAATTTTTCTGCTTTTTCAGTAAGGAGATCTGTCAGTTGGTTAAGAGTGTCCCTATGGAGGGTCAGCGTATTGAATTTTTTTATGCTGCTTCTCTATGTTACTAATCTCCTGCTCGTACCTGGATACCAGCTGTTGGTGACAATTTTTTGAAAGCAACAATGCTAATAAAAGAGCTCCATAAAATCAGCTCAACTGGCCCCAAAGTGCAAGAACAGCATATGAATAGTCTGTATCTGATAAATAGTCATTTATAAATGATCTGGAAGCCAGGATCAGATAGGCAAATGGGGGAAATAGAATAGAGTCTGATTTGTCTTCTGTTGTGTCTACAGAAGAGAAGGGGTTGTGTTTGCCAAGATGTTAATAAGGAAATGAGATAATGGGGTGGAAGGATTTGGTGGCGACTTGCGGCAGGCCTGGAGCCAAATGATGAAGCATGAGGCTATCAGATACTGTCATAGTCACACCTTGTTTCCAAATGCTGTTCTGCGTCTGCTGGGAGATTATTCTTTGTGCTTACTTGCCCATAAATAAAACAGTGTCACTCCTTAATTACTGCCCTTGCATGCTCGTTTATTTTGTAATGCTTTTTTTTTTAAGTAGCACATATTGTGAAGATGAATGAGCATGGTAAATGAAAACAGAGCCACGTTTTAGTACCACTAGTCTTCACAAACATGAAGAAAAAAAGAGAGACTTTCAAATGCATAAAATTAAAAAAATAAATCTGTGTCCCATTCTTCCAACATCTACTTATAGAACTCCAGTTTTGACACATCAACATTTTTTGACATAATTGACTACAAATCCTTTTATGCCAATTTCATCATCATATTTTCTACTTTATATCTAGTAAAATGCTTAATTTATCATTTTTTTGGAAAATAAATGGAAAATAATCAACAAAAGCCCAATAAGAATGTTTTGTCCTCTATATGGACTTATGCAGCGTAGTTATCATCAAGTACAAAATGCTGTTTTATTATTTCAGAGAAAAAGAAAATTATTTTTAAAATATCTAATTGTTTAATATGAACTCTGTGGAAGATGACCTTCCTGCAATTCAGAGCTATCTGGATATTGGGTTTCAGATAAGAGATTCGATACCTTTACAAGTAATGGGATTTTAGTAAAATTGTAGTATGTTATCTACTTCTAAATTATATAATGCTGTCAAAATGTATTGAAAAAGGAAACCGTTCCACTTCATTGGTTTCTAAATCAGACCCTAAATGTATTTTTCTAAGAATTTCGTGATTTTTGCTAAGCCGATCTGAACTTGATCAAGTAAATGATGGAGATAAGGGCCATTCCTTGCCATCAGTTACCATGATTACTGTTGCTTGCGACAATATTTGCTGTAACACATGGAATTTCCTTGTTCCTGTTCCATAGATGAAATCTTACTAAGGTTCCCCAGTGGCACAAGATTACGATGATAAAAAATAATTCGTTCTGGGAAATACTAGTTGTACAGAACAATAAGACTGGGGGTTTTGATCTGCTGTTAAACAATTTCCTCTTCTTAGGTCTAGTACTTTCACTGGCTAAAACATTTGTAAAGATTAATGGCGTGACTCGGTTTTCCGACTTGGGGCAGTAGGAAATGGTAAACTTGTCACGTTCTGTAGCTCAAAACCTAGAACAAATGCCAAGGTTCCAGTCACGGCTCATGCCTTTCACGTCGGGGGGAGCCCTTCCCTACTCGGATGCTACCAAGTTCTTAAGCTGGCACTAGACGCAAAGATCCGATTGTATGAATCCTCGATTCCTACGATTTTTGGACTGTGTGTGGAGAGTGCCGGCATTTTTCGTCCCACGGACGATCGGTCGATCGGACTGGTTAAAAAATTTCTGTCGCCTGTAGATAATTTCTCTGCATGTATTGCCGATCGTACGATTTTCAGTGGGAGACTGTCACTAGCTTTGGTCAGACATAACTTTCGTACGATTGCTTTCATGGGCAGAACATCGCTTGATCTGTTCTTTTACTACTTTATTTGATCTGAATTGTTAGTGGCAGGCCGTGAGATGGGGAAGTCTGATCGTTCGAGGATTCGAATCAGATCTTTCGTCTATGGCCAGCTTTAAAGTGAGAGAACCAAGGCAATGGTTCTGGGCAAGCAAGAACCTGAACATGTGACAGGAGGATTGGGGTAATAAGTGTAGTGGCAGAACAGGTTGGGATCAATAACCAAACAGTCAGGGCAGTACAGAATCAGGAAAAGTAGTCATTAATCAGGCAAAGTCGATTCAGGCAACGAAACAGCAATGGTCAAGGAACAGGCAAGAGTCAAGAACAGTAAATCAGATGAAGATCACTCTAAGGATCTCAGAATAGACCTACTTTGGGCAATGAGTCAGTGCAGAGTAGGGGGGTTATATAGCCGGACTTATGGCTTACACTGATCACCTGTGGCCAGACTATCAACAGGGGAAACAATGCATGCCCACTTGCAAATACAAGGATGGCAATAGGAGTGAAGCAGGACCTTGGATGTCTGCTCACATAGTACAGAGGCAATGCAGACAGCAGGAAAACACCAGGTCACTGGTTTAACTCCAGGCAGGATGTTAAAAAAACTAGTGTCAAAATATGTGTTTATATATATACCTACATGTAGGTTATATTGCTATTTTGCCATGTCCTATTGTCAGATGCAGTAGATTCTGCACTTTTGTAAAAACAAATCCAAAAACCCTGATTACCTCTTAATGACCTGCAGTATGTTCTGGTAGCACTCACTGATTTTAAATGGGCATACAGTATATACATTCTACTTTGCTTCATGGTCTTTGATTTTCTATTATTTCCCTTATTTTCTGGTCTTCTAGCCCCTATTCCTTTGTATTTTTTAAAAAAAATTCTAGCAATTTTGTTCTTATTGCTCTGCATCCCTGTTTGTCTTTTTTAAATTCTTATATTTCCAACTTCTCTCGCTTCTATTTAGCTGCTGCTAAAAAACACAGTTAGAAGCCCTCCCCCCCTTTAATTATTAGCTTACCAGTTGACTGGGTTCCCTAGGGTGGTAGGTCCTGTCCTGGCTCAATTAAATAATAATGCATAACTAACTAAACATCATGCCCTGCCATTGCCCCAATCCATCCCAAATAAGCCTGCTTACCTCACAAGCCTCTTTGCAGCCCTCAGACCATCCCTTTTCATCTCACTATACTCCCCAACTCCCTGGTGGCTTTTCTGTACTGAGTATGTATAAACCACAATTTCATCATTCAGCTCCACTCTATGTTTTTCTTGATTTCATACATTTATGTTTGATAATGGGATTTAAAGTCTCTCTGCTTTCGATTCTGGGATTTAAAGTCTCTCTGCTTTCGATTCTGGGATTTAAAGGGGCAAATTCACTAAGATGCGAAGTTGCGGCAGGCGCAACTTCACCGCACTTCGCCAGGCGTAGTTTCGCCAGCGCTCCGCAAATTCACTAAAATCCGAAGTTGCGCTCAGGGGTAGCGTAAGGTTGCGAAGTTGCGCTAGCGTTGATTCACTATGTAAAGCGAAGTTACGCTAGCGAAGGCTAATTTGCATACGGCGCGAAATTCAAATTTCAATGGAGGAATACGTATCAGCACTACAAATGCCAAGAAAACCTTCAAATCTGCAAATAAAAATTTTATTTTGCCCTACACATGTGCCCATTGTCTAGGTAAGTTGCCATGAGTCAGGAAATGTAGGGGGGAAGGAGGGGAGCCCCAAAAAAATGTTCGATCTTTTTCAGCCTATCACCCATCATGTAGAAAACACGCCAGCGTTTTTTGGGACTTAGAAAAAATTTTGACTTTTTTGGAAACAATCCCTATCTACTCTATTGCGCTTCGCCAGGTCTGAGGTGGCGAAGGAAGTCTAGCGTAAAAGGTAGCGTTCAGTACACTGCGCAAGTTAGTGAATTTGCATAGTTTCGTTGCTAGCAAAAATTCGCCTGCCGTAAGGGTGCGAAGTAACACTAGCAAAACTATGCCAGCGTTCGTTAGTGAATTTGCGCAGTAGCGAAAATGCCAAACGCTAGCGAATTAACGCTAGCGTTCGGCGCTTCGCGGCTTAGTGAATTTGCGCCAAAGTCTCTCTGCTTTTGATTCTGGGATTTAAAGTCTCTCTGCTTTCCAGAGAATTTGTGTACCTCCCACTTATAAAGCTGAGGGACACAAAGTCCCAGAATCCAACATTTCACAATGGAGCAAGGTGAGGGAGTGGTTTCATTACTTTGTGAGCCTAAGGGAGTTGTGTAAATGGTGCCTGCAACCAGAGAAAGACTATCGATCCACGGAATCTGGTATGAAGATGAAGATATTTATTTTTAGAAATTCAGATAATGTTTATGTGCCTTTTTACATAAGCCCAACAACACCAGCTCATGTCATTTCCCTTTAAGCTGAACAACTAGCACCCCTGCAGGCTGCAGACTGATTGTCACTTACAGGGTTAAGTCAACTGTCATATTGAAGCTACACTGCCTTAATATAGGAGCTGACTCGTAGACCTGCTTGGATTTGCAACTGTTATGTTGCCTCCAGGTTATTTATGTTCTGCATCCTTGTTCATGAAGCATGTCCATATTACAATAAATGTTTCATGGGGGCACCCATATGGAATAAATATACACACAGGTGTTAAACTGGGATGTTAGTTTTGTTACAATAACATAAACACAAATAAGATCCTTTCAAGCATAATTTTAACTTTTATCTTGGCCTGAAATTCCCACCTCATTACTTAATGTTTGCACTTTCTTTTATCCTATGAATGAAGCCTGTCACCATTTAATAACGCTTTGACCATAAAAACGCTTTGAACATTTTTGCATTACTTGTTCTTGGTTTAATGATTGTTTTGAAAAGTCTCTGCAAATATGAATGTTGGCATTTATGTGGGAATGTAGGTGTAGATGTCACAGAGTAAAAAGATAAAGAAATAAAGAACCAGATGTGAATGTAAAAACAATATGATCATATACAGTTTGGGTTTCTATTAGCTGTAATACTTGGGAGCTCAGGGTTTCAATATGATCTACTCGAGCCAGCATTCATGGGTAGGGGTCTGGGCTCTCTGCATTACACCTAGGAACAAAATAACAACTACCATAGCTCATTTTTACCACGAGCGGGTAAAATAAAGTCTACTTTTATTAGGGCATAAGCAGAGGGGTTTGACCACCCCCGCCGTCTGCATAGCAGTACTCATTTTGTTAATATATCTTTAAAACGTCAAACTTCTATACAAGTAGTATATTTGCCCTGTTGTTAATACATTATGGAATTAATGCTAAGATTTTTGCTCTCAAATATGATTGGCAACAAGATGTCTAATAGTAAGAAAATGGAAGGTCGTGCCCCATAATAAGAGACTATGATAGGTCATGGACATGGAAAAACTGATGGCTTTTCCAGATAAGGTCTCTTTTGGGTAATTTGGATTGGGCATACATTAAATTGACTTAAAAAATAATTTAAACATTAAATAAACCAATTTTTTTTCCCACCAATAAGGATGAATTATATCTTACCTGGGATCAAGTATATGGTACTGTTTTATTATTACAGAGAAATAGGAAATCATTTTTCAGAATTTTAATTATTTGATTATAACAGAGTCTATGGGAACTGTAATTTAGAGCTTTCTGGATAACAGGTTTCTTATCTCATACCTGTCCTCAATTAAGAAACTTTACATACATATGGCGCCATCAGTTTTATGCAGAACATTGTAAACCCAGCTTTCCCCTTGGATTAAACAAGTCAATTGGTGGATTATTAATCTAAAGTTTATTTTTCCACAAGGAAAAGGGGAAATAACTCCTTAGATCATGGGCGTCAGCAGGAAATTTTCCAAATTGCAAAATTATACTAAAGATTGTGCTGCATGCATTTGAGAAGGAGGCTTAAGGTGTAGTACAGGTATGGGACCTGTTAGCCAGAATGTTTGGGACCTGAGGTTTTCCAGATAAAGTATATTTCTGTAATTTGGATCTTCATACCTTAAGTCTTCTAGAAAATCAAATTAAAAAAAACATCAAATAACCCAATAGAAATGTTTTGCCTCCAATAAGGATCAAGTATATTTTAGTTGGGCTTAAGTACAAGGTACTGTTTTATTATTACAGAAGAAATAATGTTTCAAAAAGTGAATTAATTAAAATGTCGTCTATGGGAGACGGCCTTCCTGTAATTCTGAGCTTTCTGGATAACAGGTTTCCTCATAACGGATCCTATACCTGTATATCAAAATTTCACATTTTAAAGTGTTTCACGTTTATGGTTATAGACAGGACCAGCAACACACCATTTTAAGGGGTTGTTCATCCTCCAACACTTTTTTCAGTTCAGTTGGTTACATAGAGTTCACCAGAAATAAAGACTTTTTCCAATGACTTTCTATGGGTTACCATTTTTTTAATATTGAAGCGTAAAGTGTCATTTTTCACCTTCTAAAGCAGCTCTGGGAGGGGGGGTCGCCGACCCTGTGAACTGTTCTAAATTGATACATTTAGTTGATACATTTCTTGCTGAGGCAAGTCCAGTTGTTTTAGATTTACCTATACTAGATATACCATGACCTGGATGAATGAAAATCTTCATAGTCATGTATATACTGTATATTTCAGGTAACCTGCTCAATTCTGGCTGTTGCTGGAGGGCACCAACCCAGTAATGGTACTAACATATTTTGGAGCTTCCTGGATAATGGATGTCCACATAATAGATTCCATGCATGTTATGTTCCCAAATAAAGACATAAAGCTGGAAAAGAAAAGGCCAAGCCAATGTTCTGAATGTGACAAAAAGTTGGTACTGCCACAATTTCTCTACCACTGCGTTTCTTCTATCATTAACATGCATTGTAAGATAAACACAGTGTGAATGTATTTTCCAAAATTCCAAAATTCCAAAAACAGTAGTCAGAACCCCCACCCAGTGAAATCAGTGGACAGAAGGGAATTGTATGACAGTGGAACATATTCATCGTGTGTTTAGTCTCAAAAGGAGAACCATCTGGCCAATGTAACTGCTGAACAAAATCACCGTAAGTCTTGCAAGAATAATATTTACAGGGGTTACATGAGGCAAAACACAGAGCATCATTCCCAACTGGCTCACAAATTGTCTCAGCTGGCCAGTAAGGGAATCTATCATAGCAGCTGCAACTGTGAGTGCTTTACCAACGGGCAGAAATGCGAAAGCACATTTAAAATATATAGGGATGCACCAAAGCCACTATTTTGGATCCGGCCGAATACCGAACCAAATACGAATCCTAATTTGCATATGCAAATTATGAGTGGGAAGGGGAAAGCATTTTTTACTTCCTTGTTTTATGATCCGCCCCTAATTTACTTATCCAAATTAGGATTCGGATCAGCTGGGCAGAAGGATTCGGCCGAATTCTGAACCGAATCCTGGATTCGGTGCATCCCTAAAAATATATACTAGACAGGGGTGCTTCGCCAATGAGGCGAGTTGAGGCTGTCGCCTAAGGCGGAAGCGCCCCACTAGGTACCAGGGGCAGCAAAAATGCTGCTCCTGGTACTTAAAGAGCGAATTTCCGGGGGAGGGGGGCAGCAGCAACTGCTGCTGCCTCAGGCGGCGGAGGGGCCAGGATCGCCCCTGATACTAGAACACATTTATATACACTTACACACAATAATGTATCCTTCCTATATCAGCAGAAGAGTGTCCTTTGATTAGGGTGTAACATTTTGGGGGCAAGCCCCTTCATCAGACATGTCCCAAAACGTTACACTTCAATAATAGGAATAATAGGGATTATCCCTCTTGCATGGGGTCTTGTGTGCTAGTTATTCCTTTCCTTCAATGAATTTGGAGGGTGCTGTTCCCTCATACCGTGCACTGGACCAGTTTTTTTTTTTTAAGAGGCCAGGGTGTGCTGGTGGGTTACCTATTGGACTTTACTATTGGTGGGCACATGTATTCTTGAAGTAGTGACATGTAGATATGCTCCCAGTGTAGTAAATATATATAGTCACTTACAAAAAAAAGAGTTCCAAATAGTTACACTATGGTCTCAGCACATTACACCCCAGTCCAATGAGTTGCAATAATTCCAAGTCCAAATACATGTAAGAGACCCATGACCAGATTTGTGGAGAGGCCACCAAGGCCCAGGCCAATCCCCATTGCTCCGGTCCTGATGATGAAAATTTGAGTGAATAAAAGGGAGGGGAGAGGGGCGACGAACGACAGCTGGCCTAGGGGTGTCCTCTATGTAAATCCGACCCTGAAGAGACCTAGGTATTTGGAATAGGAATTAGTTTGCATGTCCCTTGCTTTCGTAGGGCGAATGTAACCCACAGAAAACAATCAGACATTTATTTTCAAAACAATGACCAGTAAATGCTAACTAATTGCTATAGGTTACTAGACCTTGTGCAAAGGTTGTGACTTTTCAAGTGTCAATAATAAAAGAACAATTATAGTAAAACTAAAAATTAACAGATTAGCAAGATATGGAGAAGTCTAATTAGTTGGGTCCTTTTTACAAGTACTGTAGGAGGTAGAACATTTGTACAGGTATGGGACCTGAATGCTCGGGACCTGGGCTTTTCCAAATAAAGGATCTTTCAGTAAATTTAATCTTCATACCTTAAGTCTACTAGAAAATCATGTAAACATTAAATAAACCCAATAGGCTGGTTTCTAATAAGGATTAATTATATCTTAGTTGGGAATCAAGTACCAGTTACTGTTTTATTACTACAGAGAAGAAGGAAAACATTTTAAAAAATTTGGATTATTTGGATAAAATGGAGTCTATGGGAGATGGCATTTCCATAATTTGGAGCTTTCTGGATAACGCGGGGAATCTGTATACAATAATGCACAACCATTCACTGTAGCAGGTTTCCTTGGAAATAATGGCAAACATGTGGTTGCTTCATCCCTGGCTAAACTGGAAAGGATTTCACCTATTTAGGGGTAGCAATATATGCAGATATACGGTAAGCACAACAAAAAGAATATGAATGTCTGTCACAGGAAGGATTTTGAAGACGTTGACGTACTGTAGTACAGTATGACTTCCACCAGGAACATGGTTTGTGGTTTAGAATTTCAGACAGAAAACTCAGAAGACTCCGTTCTAAACTCTCTAGAATATGTAGGACAACAGGGCATTGGCGGGGGGGGTCTTATTCCTGGCAGTGAAGTCTATTCAATTTCAGCAGCCTGGTTTCTTCCAAACACGTGACTTCACATTTACAAACAACAAAATGCACATGTATAAATAGAACATAAAACATACACATGGTTAACAAATAAAACTATGACATATGCTGACAGTTGGTCCCCACAGCTCAGTATAGCGGCGGATGTGTTTAAGATAGAGCATATTCCAATTTTAAAAAAAGCAACTGAACGACCTCAGGTAAACTTTAACTTTACCAGAAACTCATGTACGAAGCCGGACAACCCTGAATCTGTTTTATGTCACACTGGCTTTCTATGATTTTAGCTTTAAAGCAATGAGAACTGAATGAAACGTGGTACTTATGAGACAATGAGAGAATAAAGGATCTAGTGACATCCACAGAGAAACTTGACACTCCCAGGGTCATGAATAATTATTCGAGCATCTATCAGAGCTCCTAATCTATCTTCCCCCATGAATACAGCTCTGCCTGCCTGAGCTTCAGACTGGGAATGGTATGTGTGGGTCCCCTAGATTGCATTCCGTTCAGCAAACTAGGAAGTGCCAACGGCTGCTCTAGCAGGGTCCTGTACGTTCCACCAGTTAATTGCAGTGGCGTGCCTTGCACTGTTCACTAAATTAGCTGTAGGTACAAAATGAAGGCAGCACTTAATTCCCCAGACACAAGTGCCCTCTAACTAAGCATTAAAGGGGTGGTTCACCTTTAAGTTGACTTTTAAAATGTTAAAGAATGGAAAAATTTTAATTTGTCTTAATTAGTTATATGTTTTAGCTTTTTAACTATTTGTCTTCCTCTTATGACTCTTTCTAGCTTGCAAAAGGGGGTAACGGACCCCCATCTGAAAACAAATGTTTTGTAAAGCTACGTATTAAATGTTATTGCTACTTTTAATTACTCATCATTCGATCCTGGCCCTCTCCTATTCATATTCCAGTCTCTTATTCAAATCAATGCCTGGCTGCTAGGGTAATTTAGACCCTAGCAAGCAGATTCCTGAAATTGCAAACTGGAGAGCTGCTGAATAAAGATCTAAATACCGTATATACTCGAGTATAAGCCGTCCCGAGTATAAGCCGAGGTCCCAAAAACTGTGAAAGCTTATTGACTCGAGTATAAGCTGAGGGTGAGCAATCGAGCAGCTTCTGGTAAGTTTCAATCAAAAAATTGAAGGTTTCTGCTCCTATTGGAGATGCCGGCGTCTCGTTTTTGGATGCCGGCGACCATTCTTGGACGCCGGCGACTATTCTTGGAGACTATTCTTGGACGCCGGCGACTATTCTTGGGCGCCGGCGACTATTCTTAGGCGCCGGCGACCGTTTTTGCGCTTGACCCGAGTATAAGCCGAGGTAGAGTTTTTCAGCATATTTTGGGGGCTGAAAAACTCGGCTTATACTCGAGTATATACGGTAACTCAAAAAACACAAATAAAAAATGAAAACCAATTGCAAATTGTTTCAGAGGAGCACTCTCTGCCTCATAAAAATAGTTAACTCAAAGGTAAACATCCTCTTTAAGTGTAAGGGCACACAGAGAGATTAGTTGCCTCAGCGACAAATCACCTTTTCTTCGGGGCGACAATCTCCCCGAACTTCCGGCTGGCTATAATGAAAAATCGCCAGCAGTATGGCACTCGCGGCACTTCGTTTTCCGAAGTTGCCCCACGAGGAAACTTCAGGCAAAACGAAGCGCCGCAAGTGCCATACTGCACTCAATGATTTTTCATTATAGCAGACAGGAAAGTAGGGGAAAGCAGATCGGGGAGATTGTCGCCCAGAAGAAGAGGCGATTAGTCGCCAAGCGACTAAATCTCTCTGAATCTCGCTGTGGTGTGATTAGAGACTAGATTAGTTTTCTAGCACTTGCTTCCAGGTATTTAATAAATAAAAGCCAATGTGTCAAGGGTGTGAGTAGTCAGTCAACTTTAAAATAGCAGTTAAATTAAAAAATGTGATGAGAATCAAATGCAAAATGACTTGCCTCTGTTCTTTTGGACTGCTAGAAACCACAGAAGAAGATTTTGGGGATTTATACATATAAACTATTGTATAAGGCTAATCTATATTAAGTTTATAGCTAATGATAATTTGACTTTTTTGTCTTCCGGTCTATAATAGTTTCTACATGCCAAAAAAAATGCAGCAGTTCTGTACGGTCTCCACTGTGAGTATATCAAAGCAAAAGAAAAACACTATTTGCATTTTGAAAATGTTAGTACCTGTATAGCTTATTCTGCTTAGGTAATCTTATATTTATTTACTAGAATGATCTAATTAAACAGTGCCCTCCATGTGATAACTTGTCAAACAATGGTAGAAAGCTTGGCAAGAAGATGGAAGCACACCCTTTTGCTGTGGCTTATATTTATAGGAGGAATTTGATTGCTGTGAATCAGCACTGCTCATTGGCTACAAGTGACTTCCCGCTGTGTTTATTCTTCCAGCTGACCACTACTGGACACATAGAGGCATATGGAATACGAGCATTAAATTAAGAATCTTCCCTCTCTAAGGAGCTTATTCATCAAAGGGTAAAAATCTAAATTTAGGGCTTACCACACTTTGCCAGAGAGGCGTTGAACAGCTCTCTATTCACTTTTTAGTGGCGTATTTGTCAAAGTGCAAACTTTCACTTCTTTATAAATATGCTCCTATAAAAAAACCTAAATGGTTGCTCATCTTTAATGCTTACATTTAGGGGCAGATTTATTAAGGTTCGAATTAGAAAATCGAATTCGAATTTTCGAGTTTGATTTTTGGTCAAAACTCATAAATTTCTGTTGGCAATAATCCAATCTTGAATTCAAAATTGATATTTATCATACCTGGACCCTGGGAAAATTTTTCATTTGACTATCTGCCACCTAAAACCTGCCGATTTCACGTAGAAGTCAATGGTAGAGGTACAGTGACCCATTTGAAAATGTTAATAGCCTTCCTGATGGGCAAAAAACTCGATTCGAGTTTTCAGGTCGGTAATATTCGTTCGAGTTTTTTCCAGACTTCTGTACATACAGGACATAAGGGTGTTAAAGGTATACACTTCCAAGATTTCCTTTTTTGTTTTGTGCTACTTCAAATCTTCTACCTTTCCTTTGCCAAAATGATTACATTTATTTCATAATGTATCTGCATGTGGAGTGCACATCAATAATTATATGAGAACAAGAAATGGCATGGCCATAAGCCATCACTGCAGTATAGGCTTGCAGTACTACTATCATAATTATCCCTATAGTTAGACCAGGACTGGAACTAGGGGGTAGGCAGGCAATGCATGTGGGTATAGTTGGTGGTGATGCCCATGGGAGAGTTGTGCAGACTGAGTGTCATGCAATGTGCTAGGCTAAGTAGTGTTTGTTGTTAGTGTTAATACTGCTTGACCCAGCTCTGTGTTAGACTATGCCTGGGCCTGAGCTTCTATAGGCCTCTGATCAGCCCAGGCCCAGATTTGTAGGCAGGTCACAAAAGCCCAGGCCATCAAATTGCCACACCTTAACTGGGAACTGGATGGGAGATTTTTGCTCAGTCCCAAGCGATTGTGTCTGCAGCAGCCAAGAAGTGTCAGGTAAGTGCGAGCGTGGGGGGTGATAATTGATTGTGGGCAGGTCGGTTGTGCCAGGTTGTGTGAGCGGGGGGTGGATGTAGCAAGTGGGATGATCAGGGTGTGGCACATTTCTAAAACATATAAGTGCAGCTAAGTGCGAGCGTGGGGGGTGATAATTGATTGTGGGCAGGTTGGTTGTGCCAGGGTGTGTGAGCAGGGGGTGGATGTAGCAGTTGGGATGATCAGGGTGTGGCACATTTCTAAAACATTTATTTATAAGGTTTTAAAATATTTAAGATCTTAAAAAAACAATATTTACTGTATCAAGAATCTGAATCTACAATTTTCATAATGGCTTTTATTGCAAGTGATGGGGAGTGACTGACAACACATTTTCAGCACTGGAAATAACAGCTGTGTTGGGCAGCCATTCTATGGCTTCTAAGCGATGCTTTGGGGTAGAAAATGATCCGTGTCTGGCTTTGTTTGCATAAATCTCCTGTTGTCATCCGGAAATGCCAACAGACAGATCTGCAGCCCACATACTGGAATTGGGGAAAAAAAGAGCATTTTCCCTGTAGGTTTATGTATCTTCACTTTCTTTGGTGTTGAGGAAACACTTCTTTTTTGTATGCGGAAAGGTTTCGTTAGAGGTCATATATCAGCTGCAGCCCCCTGGTCAATTGCTAAATGTACTTCCTTTGGTGTCTGAATGTATAATGTACCAGGTTTATTTTCTGTATATCCTCTCTTAAAACACAGTAGGGAAGCCGGGGCCACAGCTTACTGTGAAAACAAGTCTTCTCTGTGTTTTTTTCCATTTACATAGTACTCTGTATTGCTATATTTGCTAGGTCTAAATTATTCTTTAGATACAATAATCTGTGCCACCTGTTCTTAGTAACAGATTTGTGTTCCTACTTGCTTTCAGTGGGGCTCATTTATAATAAATAATTTGCATAGTCAAAATATTTGCCCTGTTCATTGTTATATTTGTAAACCTGACAAAGAGTGGTTTATTTAATGCGCAAACAGAATTGCGAATTTTTATTCACACTTTGAATATCCATAAGGGATTTTTAAACATGGTATAATGACAAATTGTTAATATTTATGCACACACGCTGCGTTTGAGTTACTCCAGAACTTTGATGGTGGAGAAAATATTCACAAAATAGCATTGGCAAATTAAGAATTTTAAATTACCATCAACTATATTTTCGTGCACAACGACCTTGCAAACACTCATCTCATTTGCGAGCCATTTGCAAGTTTTTTTGCGCTATGCGAATTCACAAAAAACAGAAAGACAGGCACAGCAGTGCAATATTTCAGCGATCAGGAAAAAACATGGGCAATGCAACCATTTGCAAATAAATATGCGCAGTGTGAACTTTATAAATGACCCCCCATATCTTTCCCGTCCAGGGAAAATACCAAACCCAAATACCAAACGCATAGCAGGCAATATTGCAGCTTCTATTTATACATAAGAGTTACAATCAATCACATAACTTTAATCATTTTTATTTAAAAATGTTATTTTGGTGGGAAAAATAGGATATATTCTCCTAAATGATGAACTCCCTGGTACCAAGCAGACATCAATACATCAATGTGTAAGGAGGTTAAAAAAAAAAAAAAATTATATATATATATATATATATATATATATATATATATATGTATATATATATATATATATATATATATATATATATATTTGTTTTTTTGTTTTTTTTTAAGTGCAATGTGGAGATTTAGCCAGCAGGTGGAGCTATATAAGGTCAGTGCCTCTTTTAGCATAAGAAAATCAAGAGGCAGCATCCAGAGCAAAGTGGCCAGACCTACGCTGAGGTTAGTATGGTTAGGGCTAGCTAGAGGATAACAATGGCAAGTAAATTCACTCTAGGAGTGAAAGTTAGAGAGGGCTAGCGAGCACAGATAGCCTGTTGTGTCAATGAGAAGTGACTAGGTGGGGATAGAGCCCCTAAAGGCAATAGTGCGCTAGTGTTTGGGATTTGAGCATGTAAGTGTAGGTTTCATTAGAGAGAACCTACGGATGGAGCTTTGACACTGTACGTTCAGTCACAGCAGATAAAGGGGTGAAGGAGGACCTCCCTGGAACAGCTAACAGCACTCTGTCCCTGCATTCCGGTGGGACAGGTCCAGGCCTGGACTGGGAGTCAAAATAGGCCCTGTCATTCCAAGTACACAGAGGCCCAAACTGCCTCCTACCAGCCCACTATATGGTAACTTTTATGGAGCCGTAACAGCAGCCCCTCTGGCATTTGCCAGAACCCACAGATTGCCAGTCCGGGCCTAGACAGGTGCATTGGAGACTTCGTTGAAATAAGCTCCAGTGTGTGTGCTTGAGAGTAGTTGAGAGAGCAGAGAATATGTAGAAGTATTACATTTTGTACAATTATCATTCTATGTCGGCAACCAGAGCCCCGGTCTTGGGTCTGCCACGGAGGGCCCTGTTACAACTGTTTTTCACAATGACTATGAAGATTTTCATTCATCCAGGTCATGTTATATCTAGTATAGGTAAATCTAAAAACAACTGGACTTGCAGAGTAATCAATGAAGATGTTTCACTTCTCATCCCAGCAGCTTCTTCAGTTCAACTGACTGGTGTGGGAAGTTCTCGGCATATAAACTCTTCCACTAATCCATTTACAATAGCACATTGTAACTCTTCAAAGAGGTGACATCTGAAGAAATTCACAGAGGTGTAGATTCTGTATAGTTACTGTGATAGGATTATCACAGTGTTTTTCACAATGTTTCTGGTAAGGCAAGGTGAGTTTTGCTCATCACTACATACCTCACAATGGTCTAATTTTTGGGGGGAAAGTCCCAAATCATGGGCTTGAAAGGGGGTTAAGCCAGGGTTTGTTGCAGAGTGGAACTGAGCTGTCAAGAATGGTTGGAACTGCAAAATGTGAAGAGAAGCTGTAGACACACTGGATGTAGTCTTGGAGCCATATATATTTATCTACTTAACATTATTGCAGAACACTGCAGTATTACTTTAAATTTCCAATGAGTAAAATATATGATTAATTGTTTAGGATTTAGAGTTCAAAAGAGGTTTGTAGAGAAGTATAGTTTATATGGATTATTTGTGGGATCTAGAGTTGAAGACTTCAGCTTGGGCCATAGGTCCTTTACACAGGCAGCCTCTGTTTTGCCTTTTTTAACATTCTGTTCTCACCAAATATAGTATTGAAATGTTATAAAGAATTAGAACCCTGCAACCCAGATGATCCTTGACTCTGGTAGTTCAGGCCTTTTTAGACATAAAAGAAGTCACAGTCATAAAGCTTGACAAGACTGCTGTTTTTGTGCGGGGAGCCACCCTACCACAAAATACTTTTCCAAACTCACTAACAAAATGAGAGACACTTGTAACTGAAGTCAAGTAGACTTTTTTTCCCAACACTGCTCTAAATTACCCTTTGCTTTTATGCACACAGCGTTTTATATGCATGATGTACCTTTTAGTTCAGATGGTTATACCCAGAGTTCATCTGTTGTGCTCTTTTCTTTCCCAGCCTTTTCTGCTTTTGTTTCTATGTGCTCTTATTCTCTTGTTTGGATATCTTGCATATGCTAATAACGTATGCTTAGACAGGGTGAAATAACATGTAGCCCTGACAAGGATTTAAACTAACATGATTAATTACAGGGCTTTTGTACTACTAAAGAGGTCATTGATGTATATAAAATGTAAAAAAAAAAAAATTATCTCAGGAGGCCAAGATTCCAGAGACACCAGAACTACATTCCAAGTTGCTTAACTATGAACCATGGAAAGCTGTAATTCACAGTTGTACGTTGAACATTTCCAGTATTGATGTAATTAATACTATGCATTGGATAAAGTGTACTGAAATACTCTTGTTAGCATCTCAGCAACTAGGGAAAGCCCAATTATCTGCATCATTGCAAATGATGATATGTACTGTAATCCACTGCAGTGATCCCCAACCAGTGGCTCAACATGTTGCTCAACAACCCCTTGGATGTTGCTCCCAGTGGCAACAAAGCAGGTACTTGTTTTTAAGTTTATTGCTTGGGGACAAGTTTTGGTTGCATATAAACCTAAAAACAAATAAATAAACCTCCTGTGGGCTGTCAGTTAACATAGGGGTTACCAAATGCCAATCACAGCCCTTGATTCACACCCCTATGGACTTTTTCATGCCTGTGTTGCTCCCCAACTCTTTTTATATTTGAATCTGGTGCACGGTTAAAACAGATTGGGGACCCTCAAGCTACTGCATATACTGCTATATTAACACGGGGGCTCATAATTACTGATACAGGTTTCCATCTGTTAAAATTAGAGAGAGAATATGCAATGCCTTTACCACCTACAAATGAAAAAGCAATTTATTGTTCTTTGTTTAAGAGTACAGGAGAAAGGGACTTTTCCAAAGAGTAAGCATCATTATACCAGCACACAGCAAATATTCATTAAATTAAAACATGTTTGGAACAGGAGTATGAAGATTCAGCAAATTTAATTTAGGGCCCCAATGTATTAATAAGTTGGCCTATACTGCCAATATATATTTATAATTGATCATTAATTATAGCCTCACTAGCCCCGGCACTCCTGGGTCCCCTGAAACTGCAGGGTCTGCTTCCTCTGTAGCTAAGCCCCTGTTGCCAGTCTTGGTCTGTCTCCTGAGAACTGATTAGGACCCTTTGCTGAATACCATGATTACAGTATGTTTTGGAATATATTACCTTTTAAACTATGAGTTTTGGAGTTTTGTTTTGTTGGATTTTTTTGTCTTTTGATATGCAGCATTTGTATACATAAGGAATTGTTCTTTTCTGAAATATGAGAGATTTGAAATAATCTCCATTCTGTTCTCTCCTGTTTTCCTGTGTCTGCATCTGGAGCCAGTGCATCAGCTTAGGGGCAGACACATGTTTGGCAACAAATGCATGAGTATGCATTTCGGAATTGAAATCCATTTTGTCAGCTGGCCTATTGCAGAGGCTCCAGGTGCAGACACAGTAGACAGAAGATATGAGTGGAGGGGATATTTCTCCCCCTGTGCTTATACGCAGGCCTAGAAACAGCCCCTTGTGGCATTAGCCATAGAATGAGATTGGAGAAAAATGCTAATTTGCTTTCCTAGATACCACTTCAAAGCCCAGATATAGATCCACCACTTCAACAAAAGTGGCAAGCAGCTCAAATTCCACTTTTTAATACCTTCAGTTTGACATTTTTTCACTCCCAATTTACCACTCTCACCCCTCGACTGTCTTGCCTTATCATAAAAGAAATCCGTCATGACCCCAATCCCTCTAAGTTAGTATCCTGATTGTATCAGAACCTACTTCTGTCTGGCCCGAAAACCTTCCGGACAGCGCAAGAGTGGTGGTCTAGCAAGATTCCGGGCCTTAAACAAGACGACTGGGATGAGGCAACAGACAATGCTTACACCTGTTTTATCTCACTTAAGGATAGGCTAATACAATACAAGACCATACGCCATCTCTATTTAACTGTCATCTGACTTAAGCAAATGGGTCAAATTGACAATATGTTTAGCCCCATGTCAGATTTTAAAATTGAATATAAAAAAATCTGTTTGCTCTTTTGAGAAATGGATTGCAGTGCAGAATTCTGCTGGAGCAGCACTATTAACTGATTCATTTTCCCATGACAGTATCCCTTTAAGTAAAATAAAGATTTAAATAAAGTTTAAATGCTATGTGAAACTTCTTACTTCACTGCAGAACCTTGAGTCTTTAATTGCATTCATTAGCAGCGTGACTCAGAAACTTTAGCAAGGCAAGGCCATGTAGGGTTGCCACATTTTTAACACAATAGAGATAGATTTGGAACCAGTAAACTGCCCTTCACTAACTTGAAGTAAATAGACCAATGAAAGAGAAATATTTGAAAATGAAATTATGATCGTATCCCTTAAATGGAGTGAATGTGTTTCAAAAACATCCTGCATTGGTGCATTTCTATGTGGATAAATGAGCAGCATGTAAAATACATAATTTAAGATAAAGTTCAAAATTTGAAACAGGATTGGCTGCCTCTTAAGCGAGAGCGATGGACTGGTTTAGCGGTTGTATTCAATTACATCCTGTTCTCAAGATCTGCAGAAGCTGCTTTTGGCCTCCAGTTGTAAGGCTTTTGTATAACTCATGAGAATTGAATAGGTCCATCCATGCAGAAGAAGAGTATTACCACGAAACGAGTCAAATGTTTTAATTATCTGTTTTCTTTCAAAGGCAGGAAATAGAGTCAATATTTACCAGCGTTACAAACACCGATTAATACAAGAGCATCATGTACTTTATAGTTAGTTTACTTTTCTGTATATACAAATACCGGCACAACTTGACAACACAACTCTCCACATTGTGCCATGACTAATCACTTTAAGTATCTCCGCCTTGCATTGCTTCACGTATGATCTCATTTGTTTGAATACAGAAGAAAATTCACAATAATGAGAGAATGGGATCAAGTAAAATGACAAACTGACCTTTCCTTCTTTTCATGAAAACAGTTCACGAGAGAGAGGGAGAAAGATCAGTCGTGTCACTTGCAGAGACAGAACCACTCAGCCTTAAATAATTAGCTGGCAGTAGCATGTAATGGTATTTACCATGAGTCAATTCTTATACACGAATGTGCAATTTGCAGCACTTCAGCTGTTGTTGAAATGCCATTCTCAGCTTCTTGTGACATATCATGTGTTATAAAAACAAACATAAATACCCAGAAAAATACTTACAAGTTCAAGTGCAAAAGATAGCAATGGGAAGTAACTTACCCATACATACCCGTTACATATTCGAATTATTATTAACATGTATTTATAAAGCGCCAACATATTCCGCACCGATGTATGGTAAATGGATTTATACATTGAACATACAGAATTACATGCATACCAATACCAGATCCTAGAGTTGATGAGGGCCCTGCCCAAAAGAGCAAACATATTTTGTGTATTTTTAATACATAAAATACTGTGTTTGATATGTAGGTGATTAACAACAAGAGGGCTCTTGTAACTAGTGATGAGCAAAACTGACCTGTTTCACTTTCCTGAAAAATTTGGAAATATTGGTAAACTGTCAAATACATTAGGGTCAGTGGGAAAGCAAAAAAAATCATTTTTTACCAGCAAAACATAATGCATGAAAATGTTTTAATAATGACGTTAGCTTCTTTTCCTCCGTTCCATTGTCAAATTCTAATAATGATGGCAGTTTTCCTGAGGTGTATATACTATATATATATACATATATATATATATATATATATATATATATACATATACAACGTTTCAGTCCACTCTGGGAGAGAAAGGTCCCAGTCCTTGAGAAAGGCCCCAGAGTGGACTGAAACATCATGTTGGCTGTATAAGCTCACATAAATAAAAGATTTTTGCTTTGCACTAAAATCCTGGAGTTGCTGGTCTTTTTAAATACTATATATGCGGATTTGCAAAAAACTGGTAATTTTGCTAAACTGTGTCAGCTATAAGGATTCGCTCACACCTCCTCCAGTGGTTTTTAATTTGTCAACAAGAGATGGGGGGGTAGGTGGCCATAGATGGCAGATATAAGCTCACAATTTGAGCTCCTTCAGTCCAAGTTAACTGCTTATCTGCCTGTGTATGGAGCACTCCAATTGGACCCACCCCACCCATCCACCCCACCCACCCGATATCTGGCCAAAAATAACCCAGAAATTGATTGGACAGGTTTAATAATCTCATTGGGGAGATGACTGCATGGGCTGGTTGATGTAGTCCTTCTCTTGACAGCCTGTGTTCCCGTCATTGTTCTATGATCATTTGGCCGTAGGGCCAAAAGATCTGATCAGCCCGATATCGCCCACCCCATGGTGGGCATATCAGGGAAAGATCTTTCAATGTAGGGCTAGCTTTAGAGAGTGTTCTTTTTTGTTCTGTTTGGATAATTAGTATAGCATCTGTCTCAACTTTCTTACATTTTAGGTCAGGACTATAGAATAAGCTTCATGCATGATTAATGCCGAGCTGCATGTGTTTAGAGACCATGGAATTTGGCTGGGTCCCAAGACCACAAACATCATAATTTACTAATCTACAATAAATTGTGGATTAGTGAGCATAAAGACCAAACCTCAAACATTCAAATGTGTACACTGATGTGTCTTGTGTAGATACATCTGGAAGCAGCTCATTTAATTTTATCGGAGGGCTAATAATAAAATCTGAAATTGTGTGTGACCAGTGTAAAATTGGTAGGAAGATTTCTCTCTACAGCATTAATGTTTTCTATCTTAAAAGTGTGCATTTTGCAATTTCAGATGCAATTTCCCATGTTTTTTTTATATCCAGAATGCTGCATTTCACCCTCCGTGGAACTGCATCCAATCTTTTAGACCACAAACAAACACATTTGATTGGTTTATGGAATTGGACACAATTGGCCTGATAGTTTTCAGAGTGGGGTTTGGCTTATTTCCAGTGCCCAGTGTTAAATTCTGTTGGGGCAGCCCACAATGGAAAACTTGGAATAACACCCCCCTTCGATGTGGCAGCAGCTCAAGGGTCACCCTCTGTCAATACAGAAAAAAATACCGCTGCAGCACCTCTTTGTTGCAAAAAAGTGAAAACTTTAATTTATTAGGTTCAAACAACCAGTCAACGTTTCAAACTTACTCTTGCCCTTTCTCATGCCTTTGTCAATAGACACAAGTGTGCAACATTCATCAATCAGACTGGGCGGGTGCATACGCATTGGTTTGAGGCACATGTGTAGGTGCAAATACCTATAATGAATTGTGTCAATGTCCACAACAACTGTGCCCATTTTTGTAGGGCTGCTTGCGGACATAACTGAGCTCTAGATTGTCACAGGTAACATGTACATGTCTACATTCCCACACAGATCCACTAGGATTATCAGTACTCAAGAAGAGCTCAGGTCAAATGCCATATCCCTCTAGCATTTTGACTAACACTGCCTCAAGAAATGTCTTACTCTCTTTAAATATCTGTAGGTGAATATAAAGTATTTTAATTCATATTTCCAAGAACATATGCTTCAGAGCATCCGTAGGCTCTTTATCTGCAAAGGAGTGTTGATTACATTCCTAAATACACTTTGTATATATCATTTCTTTAAGATCTATTTTATATTAGCACAGTCTCATGTGTTAAAGTTCTTGTTCAGTTGTACACCTAGGGGCACATTTACTTAGCTCGAGTGAAGGAATAGAATAAAAAATACTTTGAATTTTGAAGTATTTTTTGGGCTACTTCGACCATCGAATTGGCTACTTCGACCTTTCGACTATGAATTTGATTTGAACGTTTCGAACTAAAAATTGTTCGACTATTCGACCATTCCATAGTCTCTTTAAAAAAAACTTCGACCACCTACTTCGCCACCTAAAACGTACCGAGCATTTTGATCGAAGGAAAATCGTTCGATCGATGGATCAAAATCCTTAGAATCGTTCGATTAGAAGGGTTTAATAGTTCGATCGAACGATTATTCCTTTGATCGGCGATCGAACGAATAACGCTAAATCAAAGTCGAAGGATTTAACTTCGAGGGTCAAATATTGAGGGTTAATTAACCCTCGATATTCGACCCTTAGTAAATGTGCCCCGTAGTATACATAGGAAAATTGAGGTGTGCTCTATCATATGCAGATAGTCTGGAAAATAGTCTTCCATGGATGATCAGTAGATCAAGGAGCAGAGCATTGCCTACTACAAATGTTATTACATCACCCTCCTGTTTGCTTCTGACTTGTTAGAATTTGAGATTTTTATCAAAAGAAAGTATTTTAAATATTAGTTGATGGTTTAAATTAGGGATGCACCGAATCCAGGATTCGGTTCAGGATTTGGCTAGGATTCGGCCTTTTTGAACAGGATTCAGATTCGGCCGAATCCTAATTTGCATATGTAAAATCTGAATCAAGTTACTCATATCAGTGGTGTAACTTTATGTGTTCTGTAATGGCTATAGAGGAGTTAAAAGGCAAAAACATTATCTATTGAATCTTTACTTGTTATTGTGGGGTTGTGTTTATTTTAAAGTACTTTTTCAAGTTTCCAAATGGCCCATTGTGCTTTCTTCTTTCCCCCATAGTCACTCTGAAAAAAACATATTTTGCTTGCATTATTCGGCAATCCACCCTGTAAAGCAAGCCATCAATCCCAAATCCATAAGTAAGTTTACTCATGTCTTAGCTAAGTGTGTATAGATCTGCCACAAACACCACTTGAAAAGTGTGTGATCACCCTCACTTGGACCTGGCACAAGCACAAGCAGGAGGAGATCTAACTGCACTAGGTGTAAAGGTGGCTGTACACAGGCCGATAAAAGCTGCAGACAGACCGAGTCGGCAGCTTATTGGCCCGTGTATGGGGCCCCCCGACGGGCTTCCCCGATTGAGATCAGGCTGAAAGTCGGCCAGATCTCGATCGGATGGGACTAAAAATCCCGTCGGATCGCGGCCGCATCTGTTCGTTGATGCGGTCCCGAGATCCGATCGCCCATTCCCGTTCGTTAGGATGGGCCCACGATCGGATCAGCCCGATATTGCCCACCTCAAGGTGGGCATATCAGAGAGAGATCCGCTCGTTTGGCGACATCGCCAAACGAGCGGATCTCTCCGTGTATGGCCACCTTAAGCTTTAAAGGTTGATGACATATATATCCAGATGCAAGGGAGGAAGGCAAACAAGACTTTATAGAACTAGCTTAAAGGTACATGTATGGAACCTGTTATCCAGAATGCATTTAAACATTCAATAAACCCAATATGATCGTTTTGTCAAATAAGTATTAATTATATCCGAGTTGGGAACAAGTACAAGGTACTGTTTTATTATTACAAAGAAAAGGGAAATCCTTTTTTTTTAAA
Organism: Xenopus petersii; assembly: GCA_038501925.1. NCBI lineage: Eukaryota > Metazoa > Chordata > Amphibia > Anura > Pipidae > Xenopus > Xenopus petersii. The sequence goes on along the minus strand of CM076676.1, from coordinate 39,956,797 downwards.
ATTAGAATTAGAGATAGTCTTCCCGTAATTCTGAACTTTCTGGATAACGGTTTCAGGATAATGGATCCCATATATGTACCTGTCAACTGATTCTTTAATGTGTGTGGGAATTAATTATTGCTAAGAACTAAATTATGAAGACTCTAGAAACATGGCAGAATTTCTGCATCATTTTTTTCTAGGGCTTTAGAAGAGTACATTAATTAAATGTATATTATAAAAAGTTTCTTCTCTAGTCAAGCTATTTTGACACACCTCTCACCCAGTCACCCACAGTAACAGTTAAGTTCCTTTTCCTAATAATTAGTAAAGCTCTGCCTGCATGCATCTCAAACTTATTTTCCATTGGAACTGTTATTTTCCAGTGAATATTTGCCTTGCAAACAAAAGGTATTGGAAATAGTTGACGATTGGCATATCAATATATAATTGTGATAAAACCTGGATTGCTTGTTATTTAATGGAGGCATCTGGGTCATACCGGCAGGTATTGTCGGGGTATACTTCATTGAGAGTAGGCAAGATGTTAATTTGTTTTCAACAAAATTAAAAAATTGGGGCCCTTGAACAGAGTCTTACTGGCTTCCCAAATTACCAAAGGATCTTCTGGTCATGGTTTTTCCCCATAAGCCCTTTCTTATTTGCACCATGGAACAATAAAGCATCTGTAATATTTAACACCATCTACATCTGTTGTGAAATTGAGCCCTTGGTTACAAGTTCTCAGGTAGGCCTAGAAGATCCAGTCCAACAATGTCCTAACATGACGATTCGAATTTGATCAGTCAGCAGAAAGTCTTTTTAAAGGACAAGGAAAGTTAAACTAAAGAAGCAGGTAGAAATGTTGTACATGATGTTTTGGGCTTCTCTACCAGCCCAAGGCAACCACAGCCCTTTAGCAGTAAAGATCTGTGTCTCCAAAGATGCCCCAGTAGCTCCCCATTTTCTTTTCTGCTGATTCACTGCACATGCTCTGTGCTGCTGTCACTTACTGAGTGAGACCCACTCACAATATACAGTACACATAGTGAGTGATAGAAGTCAAACTTTCCCTGACCTGCGTAAATAAGGAATGCAGTGCTTAATCTTCAGCAGTTGTGTTCAGACTGTGGCCCTCAGGAGATACACAAACACCTTTTGTTGGAAGATGATTTAGGGCAACCCACTTTTGTTTATGGAGACAATACCAGCTGAACACTTGCACATTGGGTTTACACAAAGCAAACAGATTCAAGTAAACTGAATTGAAATAAACTAAAAGCACTTTTTCACTAAATGCAACTGCCTGTGTTACTGGTACAGGACATGCAATGGTTGGTATTTCAGCATGAGCAGTGTCTTTGACACTGTGTCTACCAGGCCCGGGCTTGCAATCCATGGGTTCTGGCAACTGCCAAAGACCGGTGATCCACAATCAGTGGATCGTGAGCAACATGTTGCTCACCAACCCCTTCGATGTCACTCTCAGTGGCCTCAAAGCAGATACTTAATTTTGAATTTCAGGATTAGAGGAAACTTTTGGGTGCATAAAAACCTTGTGGACTGCCAAACCATATAGGGACTACCAAATAGCCAATCACAGCCCTAATTTGAAACCCCTCGTGATTTTTTCATGCTTGTGTTGCTCCCCAACTATTTTTACATTTGATATTTGAATGTGACTTACAGGTAAAAAAAAGGTTGGGTACCCCTGCCATAGAAAGACATAATTTTTTAGGCTGCTATGGGGTTGCTTGGGCCTATTTTGAATCTCAGTCTGGATTTGGTGTCTACCCAAACATACATCAAAAACATAAATCCAGAACCAGAGGAATGACTATTTTTTGACACAGCTACTCTTAAATTGACTTTAAATAGACTTTGACTCCTTTCTAAAAGAGAAGTATCCATTTCGTTACCATCTTAGGGATCTTACCCTCATTCTCCAAACATTTATTATGCTAGATGTGGCTGCCATTACAGATTATAACAGCTCTTGGGCATCTACAGTCTGAAGACAAACCCCTCATGCCTCATAAATCCGTTATCTGGAAACCCATTATCCAGAAAGCTTCAAATTAAGAAAAGGATGTCTCCCATAGACTCCATTTTATCCAAATAATCGAAATTTTAAAAAATGATTTCCTTTTTCTCTCTGTAATAATAAAACAGTACCTTGTACTTGATCCAAACGGAGATATAATTAATCCTTTTTGGAGGCAAAGACAGCCTATACATGGGGGAATGTAATAAAAGTCAGTAACGGAAAAAATATTCGCAATGTGAAAAGTTATGCCTCTGTGCGAAAAAATTTGCCTTTGTGTGAATTTAATATAGCTTATGAGAACCCGAGAACTGTTTAGCGTCCACTTCCGACAGAGGAAGAAGGTTTGCGAATTTTATAGTTAGCACCAGTGCGCAGTGAATGTAATAAAACTTCTTACTGAAAAAGTTGTTATGTTTGCTCCAAAAGATTACGACACCTTCAAGCACTTCTTAAAAGTGGGCAATGCGCCATTAAAATTTGCAATGCGCAATTAAAATTCGCAATGTAATAACAGTTTCAGGAAGAGACTTACATTGCGAAATTAGACTTTTTATTCTTATTTGTGCAAATTGTTTTGCTCTTTGCGACTTTTATTACATTCCCCCATTGGTTTATTTAATGTTTACATGATTTTTTTGCAGACTTAAGGTATGAAGATCCAAATTATGGTAAGATTCATTATCCGGAAAACCCCAGGTCCTGAGCATTCTGGATAACAAGGTCTATACCTGTAGTAGTAGTAGAGAAATAGGGGAAAAGCATGCACAGTTGGAGTTTTATAGGAGAACTATAAATGGGTACCACTAATCAACTACTAATCTCTAAAGTAGACTTTGCCATTTTAAATGGGAAATTAACAATTTGCTGGTATCCCACTGGCTAAATGGAAAACCACTGGCCAAGGCTGGGGCCTGTATTAAAAATGTACTTGCAGTGTTGGTATAATTAGGGTTCCCTGTTGTTACACCATAGTAGGGCCACTTTCAATAAGCTGGTAAAGTGCCCACTTATTTACTAGCAGGGTCTGCTAGTTATGTCACCACTCCCTTCCATCCTTGCCTCCTTTACAGTGAGCTTTCTCTGATCTTCCTGGTTGCACCCTCAGTCTACCCTAATCCCCCTCCAGTACCTCAAGGACATGTCTCCATCAGTAACTTTCTCTGAAAAAGGTGGCAACCCTAAAGACAAAGTTGCAGGCAAACATCCTTACATGCAAAGAAGACTGTACCCTACTTGTTGCGTTTAGTATTTCATTCTTTGCATTAATGCTTAATGATATTTCTGTTGCACAATATGTAGCTGTACCTCACATTGGGGATTGCTGTAGGACAGTGCAGAGAAGGCCATTGTGCTGGGGCTCCCAAACCCATAAAGGACCCCTTGACCAGTAAGTGTCTATGAAGTGAAGCAGATAACATTTTTTCATTTTTATAGTTTTGTTTTTGTTGCTAGTGAACTATTTATCATATCCATTCTATCCTCCTTCACCGTTGAAGGACATCTCCCAGCATACGGCAGCCAAAGGAGCCAAACTTCCTGCACTGTTTCGCTTCTTCCATTTTCACCAAAAAACATGCAGCCACGTCCAAAAAGAAACATAATTTATTATAGATGTTTATTAGATTGGAATGTCGATTTGTTAATGGGAGCAGCACATCCGCAATGCTATATGCTTACAGATGATGTAAAACAGCTTTACAGAGTTGGACATTTTTCGTTTAGCATGATATAGTGCTTGGCTGCATTGTGATTGCTGTTGATAACACAATATATTATATATCAATGCTCACCATAAGGAAACTGAATATCTATTTGGCAAGAGCAATACAGATGGACACTTTTGAAATCATGAATTTTAGTTTTATTATGCTTACTTTTTTTCTTTGCCAATGTTAATAAAATAACTCAACTTTTTAACGTGCCTTTTATTTCCTTTCTTCAAAAAGGCTATTAATCTTCCAATTAAAGTTTTTTCATTGAAACGTGCCTATAGAGACATACTGTGAAAAGAACGTTTTATAATGCTAAGGATTAAGCAGTAAAAGAAGACATTATTGTATAAAATAGCATGACAAGGTAGGAATAGACTGGCAGATATAATAGCACCATACTATGGGAGGATTACACAGGCAAATATTGCAATAAGTGCAATACTATGGCAGGGTTCAAGGAGCAAACACTACAGCAGAATTATTCAGGCAAACTTGGAATAGATGCAACACTGCAACAATGACTAGGACTGAGTCAGACAAGAAAACACCAGTCAGAAAGGAAACACTAGGGGTAAATTCATCAAAGAGTGAAGTTCCGCCACTACAGTGAAATTCTGCAGCTCTCAATTCATTTCTATGGGATTTTGAAAGGCGTATTTATCACCCTTTGATAAATACGCCTATAAAAATCCCATAGAAATGAATGGAGAGTGGCGGAATTTCACTCTAGTGCCAGAACTTCACTATTAACTTCACTCTTTGATAAATATACCCCAAAGTCTAAGTAAATCAAATCCACTGCCATCCCAGAATTGAGGTCCCTGCTTATGAGAAGGTAAGCAGGGACCTCTATTCTGGGATGGCAGTGGATGTGATTTACTTAGACTTTGCTAAAGCATTTGATACAGTGCCACACAAAAGTTTATTGGTTAAATTACGGAATGTTGGCCTGGAACATAGTATTTGTACCTGGAAAGAGAACTGGCTAAAAGATAGACTACAAAGAGTGGTGGTAAATGGAACATTTTCTAATTGGACCAGTGTTGTTAGTGGAGTACCGCAGGGCTCTGTACTAGGTCCCTTGCTTTTCAACTTGTTTATTAATAACCTGGAGGTGGGCATTGAAAGTACTGTTTCTATTTTTGCAGATGATACTAAATTGTGCGGAACTATAGGTATGCAGTGGAGTTTTGGACTCCAGTCCTTAAGAGGGATATAAATGAGCTGGAGAGAGTGCAGAGATGTGCAACTAAACTGGTTAGAGGGATGGAAGACTTAAATTATGAGGGTAGACTGTCAAGGTTGGGGTTGTTTTCTCTGGAAAAAAGGTGCTTTACACTTTACAAGTACATTAGAGGACATTATAGAGAAATAGCAGGGGATCTTTTTACCCATAAAGAGGATCACCGTACCAGAGGCCACCCCTTTAGACTAGAAGAAAATAACTTTCATTTGAAGCAACGTAGGGGGTTCTTCACAGTCAGGACAGTGAGGTTGTGGAATGCACTGCCGGGTGATGTTGTGATGGCTGATTCAGTTAATGCCTTTAAGAATGGCTTGGATGATTTTTTAGACAGACAGAATATCAAAGGCTATTGTGATACTAATCTCTATAGTAAGTATAGATATGGGTATATATAATTTGTGTGAAAGTAGGGAGGGGTGTGTGCATGGATGCTGGGTTTTCATTTGGAGGGGTTGAACTCGATGGACTTTGTCTTTTTTAAACCTGACTTAACTATGATTTAACTATGTAACAATAACACAATACTATGGCAGGGACAGCCTGGTAGTCTATTGCTTATTGCTGTGGAAACAATGAGCACCTAGTTTAACTTGTCGGTCATATGCCGGTACTGTAAATAGGACTAGATAAATACTGTAAATAGGACTAGATAAATACTGTGTGGCATGTGACAAACTATTGCATGTGTGGAGAGTCAACAGGGCCAATGAAATCACCCTTGCTAAGTACTCAATGTGAAGAATTCCTTTCACTTAATTTCTAAAAAGACACAGAGGTTTGTGAGTAGTGATGAGCGAAATTCGCGTTGAATTTGCGCGATTCACTGACAGCAATCAAATTCGCAAAACAGCCACGAAAATTTGCCGGCGTCAAAAAAAATTGTCGCCGGCGTCCAAAAAAAAAAACAGACGCCAGAGTCAAAAACGGACGCTCTGTTTCGCAAATTCGCCCATCACTGTGAGCGATGGAAGATTTTTCAAGGGTTAAATATACCGAAAATTTAGTTTATTTAGTACTTTATTATTCCAGCTCCAAATACATGGACATTTTTCACTGCAAAATGCAGGTGGTCTTCAATATAAATCTGCATCTGCCCTCACTGAATTCATTTGACAAAAGCCAGATAGGGACATGTGATCCTTCCCTGTGGAAAACAACAGGTTTTGGAAAATTCCCTTCAAGGGGACCCGTCAGCCAAAAAAAATTATTCAAAATCCTATTTTATCAGATTAGTCAAGGAAAATGAACTTTAATTACATTATATAAATTATTTGAATCTTGTTTCCTTCAGTCTGGGAATTCATAATTGTAGCAAGCAGGCGGCAGCCATTTTGTGGACACTGTTATTAAGACAAGCCTTGCATCATCTCAGAATTTTGTTTGTGCACCAGAATGGGGGGCCCAATATCCATCCCCATGCCCTGGCTACACAATTAAATGGTTAAGAGAACTGGGGGAATGTGGGGAGAGCAGTGACATCTAGGAAGTGCTGAATGGAAAGTGAAAGTAATTGTCTGCCCCGCCTCTATGCCATGGGCATAGAGGAGGGGCAGACAATATATGATTGACAGCTGAGATTATTAAATGAGCTTACAACATCTATGAATGCGTAAATAAAAAATAGAAATTGGATTTCATGTTTAATTTGAAAAGGACTTTTATTATACAGATTTTTGTGTCTGGGTAACAGGTCCACTTTCACTATCCCCCTCAAAGTATTCCCCACTTTTGCTAGTGTCCTATGGAAAAAGAGAAGGGTTAGGAAAAATAGGGTGCTAGGCAGAGGGTTACTTAGGCCGTTGACTATCCAGTTTATGGACCTGGGCAGCTGTTATACTGTGCTACCAAAAGGTCTATTTCCTAAAGTGTCTACAGGATCTTTCAGCCATACAAGGGTTGATTCACTAAGGGTTGAATATCGAGGGTTAATTAACCCTTGATATTTGACTAGGAATTAAAATCCTTCGACTTCGAATATCGAAGTGGAAGGATTTTGCGCAAAAACTGCGATCGAACAATTGAAGGAATAATCCTTCAATCGAACGATTAAATCCTTTGAATCGAACGATTCGAAGGGTTTTAATCCAACGATCGAAGGAATATAAAGGAATATAAAAAAGTTAGCCAAGCCTATGGGGACCTTCCCCATAGGCTAACATTGACTTCGGTAGCTTTTAGATGGCGAACTAGGGGGTCGAACTTTTTTTAAAGAGACAGTACTTCGACTATCGAATGGTCGAATAGTCGTACGATTTTTACTTTGAATCCTTCGATTCGAAGACGTAGTCGTAGTTGAAGGTCGAAGTAGCCCATTCGAAGGTCGAAGTAGCCCAAAAAAAACTTAAAAAAACCCTTCAAATTCAAAGTTTTTTAACTTTGAATCCTTCACTCGAAGTTAGTGAATCGGCCCCTGTATGTTCATGTATCCTCTATAATTTGGTAAATGAAAAATTGCCCTGGTTTGCAATGCCTTAGTCTTAAAACATAAACATAAAGTGATAAAACCTTATATTATAAGCAATAATTTCAATAAGGCCAGAAACTATAGTGCTTCATGATAGAGATTTTTTGATCTTCACTTCCATAGGGTTATGATTCCCCCACTGGCCTGGCACAGATCCATTATCTAGAAACCCATTGTCCAGAAAGCTAAGAATTACTAGACTCAATTTTTTCCAAATTTTTAAAAATTACTTCCTTTTCCTCTGTAATAATAAGGCAGTACCTTGTATTTGACCCCAACTACGATATAATTAATCATTATTGAAAGCAAAAACATCCTGTCTGGTTTATTTAATTTTTAAATGATTTTCTAGTGGAATAAAGGTATGCAGATCAAAATTATGGTAAAATCCCTAATCCGGAAATCCCCAGGTCCCGAGCTGGATAACAGGTCCCATACATGTAATACCTGTGTATAAAGCTATATAATTTCAAACAATACTGTTTCAGTTGCCCTTCAAAAGCATATCTGCAGCCTTAGCCAAGGTATTCCAAGCCCAAATTTTCTGCCCTTTAAGGGCTTCACAGTAGGAGCTGCAGAAGTCGTGGCACAGCTGCATTTTATCAGTCCAGCCATAGAAAATGACTAATGATACTTAAAAAAATGATGTTTATGCTGCAAAGCCCCTAGTGCCCTGTTTTATTCAGTCTTGGTAAAGTGACATCCCAGACGATGTCAGAACTACTTTTACACACTCCCAAGAAAGTGCAGATGTTCTGCCCCTAGAAGTGGGATATTAACCATGAGCTAGCCTAGGGAGATTGATGAACAATGAATATAAATTTAAGCACCTTAACAAAATACACTTGGTTCTAACCGTTGACACAATGGGGTATTTATATCAAAGACTGAAGTGAAATACCGCCTCTCTCCATTAATTTCTATTGGACTTTTAAAGGCGTATTTATCAAAGGGGGAAACTGAAAGTTCGCCATTTGAGAAATACCCCTTTAAAAATCCCATAGAAATGAATGAAGAGAGGTGGTATTTCATGCTAGTGGACTGTCACAATCTCTAATTTCACTCTTTGATGAATACACCCCAATGTAGCGAAAGCCAGCTGTCCTCCAGCCAAGACTTTAATCCCCCCAATTATCTGCATGTGTCTTAAAAGAGCTGGATTCTGCTACAGTCAAACCAACAGTGCTGAGAAAATTAAGGGACACAAGTCCCACCCCCTTCACAACACGCAAATCGCACTTACATCTATTTTACAAGAATTTTTTTTTCTTTTACAAAAAATATTTTTTTAATAAGGCAACTTTTAAATGATGTTTGATTGCATCATATTAAACATTTGTTTTAAAGAGAATAACCACACTCGGGGGGGTGCAGAGAGGACTATGCGTCTGGGGGCCCCGGGGGGATGGTGTGGGGGGCCCCTGAGGCTGCAGGCCCTGGGCCCCCCAATCCGACACTGACTATGTTCAATAGGTAGAGACACATCAAATGGCAACAGTTTTGTCATACTCCATTTTACTTTTGTTCCACAATTATTAGCCCGCTGGTCACCTGGGAACCATAGGAGGTACTCCTATGGTTCCCAGGTGACCAGCGGGCTAATAATTGTGGAACGAAAGAGAGCCTGGTTAACTTAGCAGTACGGTGCTCCATGGTAACCGATAGTGGCCTTGTGTGCTGGATTTTACCTGTGCGTGTACACAATTACACAACTTCTTGGCTTATTTAAGGACAAGGAAACTCTGGGGTGTACATATGTTAACGCAGCTCAGGGCCACCATTTCACTTATTTTTTTTAGGCATTGTTTACACTGACTCATGTGCAAGTCTGAAGACGGATGGCTGGGAAGGTTTGATGGCTGCTACATTTCTCCCTTTTAAAGGAGAATTCAACCCTAAAGTAAAAAAAAAACCCTACCATCCTACCCTACATAAACCCCCCTCCCTCCTCCCCCCCAGCCTAGCTGCTACCCTGGACAAATGCACCTAACTCTTTCCTTACCCCACGGTGCAGATTCTGTCCATCTGAGTTCACTGCAGCCATCATCGGAATGAGAGTGGCACTTCAGCAATTTCCGTCACTTTTGGAGCATGCGCGGTTGTCTCGCACCGAGAAAATGCTCCAACTGCGCATCCGCCAATACGGCACTTACTTCCCGAAGATTACTGAAGAGAATAAGATGACTGCCGTGAACTCGGCTGGACAGAATCAGCACCGAGGGGTAGGTAAAGACTTAGGGGCATTTGCCAAGGGTAGCAGCTAGGCTGGGGGGAGGAGGGAGGGGGGTCTACGGTATGAAGGGTAGGGTAGGGTTGTTTTTACTTTAGGGTTGAATTCTCCTTTAAATGTTCTATTAGTCCAAAGAAAAAACGTAGCAGTTAGATTCAGTGTGGGTACCAGTAAGTTAGGAAACCCCCCCGTTGAATCAAATTTTTAAGTTCCCTCAGTAACCCCTTGTCCTTTAGGTTCTAAAGGTGGTCTTACACTATAAGATCCGCTTGTTTGGCTAGGTTGCCAAAAGAGCAGATCTTTCCCCGATCTACCCACCAAAAGCAGAGCAATTTCGGGCTAATCCGATCTGATTACAATGATGGGAATAGATGCCGACGGTACGAAGACTACATCAATTAGCCGATGCGGTCGACGATCGTAGGGGAAAATCAAACCTACCTGATCAATATCTGGGTGATTTTTGTCAGATATCGGTTGGGGAGGACCGTCGGAATGCCCCCATACACTGAGTGGATAAGGTGCTGAATTGGTTTAAAGGACCTGAATCGGCATCTTAAATCTGCCCGTGGGTGTATGGCTACCTTAATTTAGCAACAATGAAAGTAACTCATTAGACAACAGCAATTGTGACATTGTGTTGCAAGGTCACTATTTTGTTTGCAGGCTGGGAATTTGCCGTTAATCTATAGGCAACGGAACATAAAGGGATTGTGTGTTAATGTTGTATTGACAGAGATTTTGGTGTGTGTTTGTGTGTATAATGGTTGAGATTGTGGCGCCTTTGTATACTGCACCTGATCTACATCAACTTCCCCTGTGTAAATATACAACTGCACATTTACTGAGGTGTAAAATTTTGTAAATATTTCATTTTTGGCACTTTGCACCTTAGCTCCTCTTAGTAAATTCCTATCATATTTCTATTGAAATTTTGTACAATATGATGTGTGTGTATGGTGGCAGATGGGGCAACCAATAGTGTTAAGGTGGCCATACATTGGCAGATTAAAGAAGAACTAAAGCTTAACTAAAGAAGTAGCTAGAAATATTGTACATTATGTTTTGTGCTTGTGTACCATCCCAAGGGAACCACAGCCCTTTAGCAGTAAAGAGCTGTGTCTCCAAAGATGCCCCAGTAGCTCCCCATCTTCTTTTCTGCTGATTCACTGCACATGCTCTGTGTTGCTGTCACTTAATAAGCTTAGGGACCCACTCACAATATACATAGAATATAAATGTCACAATATAAGACTGATTAGTAATTAATACAGATAATTACTACATGGCAGCACAGAAACCAGTGCAATTAGCATCAGAATTTAATAACCAGCCCTGTAGCATCAGCTTATATTACTGGCCAACCTTATTTTCTGCTTGATAATTTGCGACAACCCCTAAGCTTAGCTTCTCAACAGCTGATCAGAGCCCACTGAGCACCAAGATGGTGACCCCCTGTGACAAATTTGAAGTCCTGGATCATTGCTGCTATTTGAGAAGCTGAAACTTTAGACTGGTGCAATAAGTTCAGTATATGAAACATAGCAGTTTTAGCCATATTAATTTTTAGGGTTTAGTTCTCCTTTAAAGCTGCCGATATTGGTCCTTTCCTTTGGACCGATGTGGTAGCTTATCTGCCCGTGTGTGGGGGCTCCCGACGGGGATCTATATCAGGCCAAAAATTAGCCAGACATCGATTGGGCAAGTTTGAGTTTTTCAGCGATCCAGGACTGCATTGGCTAGTTGATGCGGTCCTGTGACCCGTTGACAATGCTGACCAAGTCTGTCAGTTGCCCCAGGCAACCCGGCTGGCCGTTGGTAACTTCGGTCCCTGCTGCAGCTGTGCGCAACCATGGATGCATGTGCGTAACCATGCGCAACCGTGCACGAGCATGCATAACAAAGGATGCACGTGCGTAACCAAGGACACGACTGCACAACATAGTGCGCGCGTGGTCATGCGCCAAGCACTTCGACTAGACAAATCGCACCCACTTTTCAATGTGGTACTTGCTGGACTAGGGGTAGGCTTCATATAAGGTAAGTGCCTGGCACCCCCAAGATTTGCGCCCTAGGCACGTGCCTCTTTTGCCTACCCCTAGTTCCGGCCCTGCACATTGGCGCCCTATTGCAGCATTGTAATCCAGGGCCGAATATCGCCCAGCCGTTAGTAGGTATATCGGGTTAAGATTCGCTCGTTTGGCATCTAAAAGTGTATGGCCACCTTTAGCCACGATGGAAACATTTTATTGGGCACTTTTTAGGCATCTTCACAGGGATACTGCTGAATCGTCAGATAAAGGTCGAATTCTATTGTTTCTGCACATCTGAAAATTCAGCTCTTATTGTTTGTAGTTCCTGGAACCAATGGTGGCAGGAAATATCATAATTGTAAGCTCTGTGGCCAAATCAGCAATGCTTAGGATCATTTATAAAAGAACTGGTAAAAAGGTGCTCGGGTCAGGCTGTCCCTATGCCAATAGATAGTGACTATAAGGCTTTCACAAGTGTTTCCACGAAAAAATCTCTCTTTTTCCAGCAGGTTCCTGGGCAAGACTGAAAATAAGTTACAGTGCAACTCTGCCCCTAACGCCCACTCTGGTTGTCCCTACTATAATGGACCAGGAGCTCAGGTCACGCTCCTCGCGTTCCCTAGCAACACCCCGGCCGGCTTTCGGGCCCCGCCCATAGCGACGTCACCGGGCTCAGCAGGTCCCTGGGCAAGAGTGAAAAGAAGTTTCAGTGCGGTGCATGAACAGTACCCGGAGAGCAGCACAGTCGTGAGCTCCTGCCCAGCATTCCGTGCGTGCGAGGGAAAAGGAACAAGGGATATACAATGTTCCTGAGCGTTACTCTCAATGGCCCTTCGCCCTGGGGATTTAGGCTGGTGGGGGGCAGGGACTACAACACCCCTCTGACCATTTCCAAGGTAAGGACCATGAGCTGGGATACTGCCTGCTAGCTTCTTGCTGCTTTCAATGGGAAACGTGTTGCTGCTTTAACTTGTCCTGCTGCTGCTGTTTCCCTTGGCTCTTTCCACCTCCCTTTCTGATGCTTCTTTCTACCACAATATGTGGGACTCATCAAGCCTAGATATCTCTATAGAAAATGTGCTTATTGGCAGGCTTTGGGAGCTGCCAGTGCTTTCACTTTCCATTGGATTTTGGGGAAATTCCATGTTTTAATTTCATTCATTTTGCACTGAATTCATTTTGCTACATGGTAGCTGTTTGCAGACTCACTTGGCATAGGCAAGACATCTTTTGGGACAAAGAAAGGGGACCCCCTCCCAAAAAAACCTTTTTGGTGAATGAAATAAAATGTAATTCTAACCAGCTTTACAATATACATTAAAACCAAGGTAGAGTTTTGCACTCCATTAATTTTTAGGGATGCACTAAATCCACTTTTTTGGATTCGGCTGAATCCTTTGTCAAAGATTCGGGCGAATACCGAACCGAATCCTGCTGAAAAAGGCCGAATCTTGGATTCGGTGCATCCCTACTAATTTTACAAACATTAAGCAATGTGGTTGTGACCACAAAATTTATATAGACAAATTATTAATTTTATAAAGTTTTACCCACAACTTACTTGCTGCTTTCAAAGTTAAACTTTGGGAATTTTACTTTGAAAGCAGCAAGTAAGTTGCAGGTAAAACTTAGTCCCATTATAAAATGTATAATGAAGCAATAGAATTCTTAATGAATCAGATGAAAATTGAGTGTAGGAACTGGCCACACCGGGGATGACACTTTGACGTAGTTGGCCATCTTAAATATATTGCAATATATGGACAAACAATCCCTCTTTTGTTTAAAGGGTAAGGCATTTTTAGTAGCATAAGACACAGACTGTTTAATATATTGATAATGGGTTGAGTGCATATACCTATATATATATATATATATATATATATATATATATATATATATATATATATATCCCACAGTGCCTGCACTCAAACTTTACAAAGCCAGAGGTGCACAATCAATTGTTGTAGTATATGCAGATGGAAGATCAGCACACTCTGTTTGTGATTGTGAATATATAGTCTTTTATTTCACACAATGATATAGCATCTTATCCGACGTTTCTGTCCCACTTGGGGACCTTGCTCAAGGGATTTTCTTCTAATTAAATTTATTTGTAAATGTAATTGCTATTGAAAGCAGTATCTGTCTGGCTGTTTATATTCTCTGCATTCCTGGCTCGGGCTCTGGAAACAATGTAGGAAGAAGCCAGCTGGTTAACAGACCTGGAGGCAAACTGACTTCTGCTACCCCGTTTCAGGAGTCAGAACCAGAGAACAGAAAGGCATAAACAAACACTGCTTTCAAGCTCAGTTAAATAATACAAATAATTTTAAAATGGGTGGAGTCCTCCCCCTTTTGCTGATAGAATTGTACAGATAGTAGAAATCATATACATGCACAACATAGACCTTTGGACACACACACACACTATAGCTCCTTGGACATTGTATCCCTCCCTGGCGAATGGCTTATCTCATAGTAATCCACGCGCAGTAAGCACAGGTTATCGATCAATACTCTGTTTATATCACATTGGAAAGAGAAGCAGGGTATAATCTGTTAATATTAGAAGGTAGGGGAAGGCAGTTCGGGGAGATTGTCGCCCCAAAGAAGAGGCGATTTGTTGCGGAAAATGCTAGTAAAGTATGACATGCTATTTGATTTGGGGCTGCTGATATTGCCTCTCCAAAGACTGGAACTTGACTTGTATACTTAGAAAAACATTCCCCCAACTGTGATTTTACTGGAATAGAAACCCAGATCCTTTCAAACCAGTTTCAGTAGGTGGAGTCGCTGTCAGCCAGATGCTAAAATGGTCCTTTCTTGGTCCCCCTGCTACCTTTATGCTCTTATGCTTGTTCAGCATTAGTGCAGACAGTTTACAACACCCTCCTTTCCCTCTTTGTTGTGACTGTTTTGTTAGCAGGAGTCCAATATGCAGGGGGATTATCTATGCACTGCCCAAAGGACCAGACACTGAAGTAGCTTCATTTTCCCTTTTTGCCCTGTTTTAGTGTCAGGGCACACAGGCAGACTCAGGGAGATTAGTATCTCCTCTTCTTCAGGGCGACTAATCTCCCGAACTGCCTCCCCGCCGGCAATTAGTTTTCCGAAGTCGTCTGAAGTTTCCTCGTGAGGCAAAAACCATAGATTTGTTTGTAACTAAAAGATTTGTTTGCTCCTAAGCGAAACCACAAAGCTGAGGAGCCGCTAGAATCACCAGCAAATCACTTTACTCTGTCTTATATAAAAAGTAATATTATGTGCAGATTAGTGTATACAATCATATTCTGACAAATCTACAGCACCATGGCTAACCAAACATATTTAGAGAACCTTTCAGCTGGATGGTGGTGTGAAGCAGATGGGCAGTTTTTGTGTCTGCTTACTCACACCTCAATAACTGTTTTGCTTAGCAAAGGAAGGTATGAGGGTGTAGCTTACTGCGAGAAAATCCCTTCCCTTCCTACTTGCATTAAAGCATATGAGTGGGAGCTGCTGTATTGCTTCTGTGGCGTTCCAACCAGAATATAATCTGTTTTTGACCTGTAGGTGGCGGTAAACTAATAATGTTAATGACAGAATGACCTAACATAGATTAGGTAGCCCCCACTCATATTTATAAGTAGGAAATAAAGATATAGAGAAGCTATGTTCTTTGTACACAATAATCAAAGCCATCGTACTTTACTCTTTCCTTTCTAATGGCAAAAAGAGTAAACTTTGTCGAAAAAATGGCAGGCATGTCTGTTGACATAGGAAAATAGTGTTGATAGAACAGGGGGAACTGTTTGAATTTTTTGTCATGATATTGCTCCAAACAGTGCTTATTGTTCCAGCCTGAGTTAGTTTATGTTCACTTTCTGAATGTTATAATAGCTAATACCTGTTTACAATAACCGAAAAATGTAATTGCTGAACAGCACGTGTATTTTTTTTTTTAGTTGTAATATTGGTGTGTAGGCCCCATCTCAGGTCATTTTGCCTGGTCATGTGCTTTCAGAAAGAGCCAGCACTTCAGGATGGAACTGCATTCTGGCAGGCAATTGTTTCTCTTACTCAATTTAACTGAAGGAGTCGCAGTGGGACATGGATTGTTACTATTGAAGGCTATTCTTTTATCTACCAGAAAGCTGTTATCTGGGTACCTTCACATTGTTGGGCTGCTGGGGGGGGGAGGGGGTGATATCACTCCAACTTGTAGTGCAGTAATAAAGAGTGACCGAAGTTTACCAGAGCAAGTCACGTGATTGGGGGCACCTGGGAAACTGACAATATGTCTAGCCCCAGGTCAGATTTCCAAATTAAATATAAAAAACATCTGTATTTGAAAAAGCCAAACCCAATACACCTTGAATTCAGAATGCCGCCTTACTGATTTACACATAAAGCAACTCAATGCCCGAATACCCGCCAAAGCACTGTGGTTATGTTTTACTAGATATTAAAGGAATAGTTCAGTGTGAAAATAAAAACTGTGTAAATAGATAGGCTGTGCAAAATAAAAAATGTTTCTAATATAGTTAGTTAGCCAAAAATGTAATATATAAAGGCTGGCGTGAACAGATGTCTAATAAAACAGCCAGAATCCAACTTCCTGCTTTTCAGCTCTATAACTCTGAGTTAGTCAGCGACTTGAAGGGGGGCCACATGGTACATTTCTGTTCAGTGAGTTTGTAATTGATCCTCAGCATTCAGCTCAGATTCAAAAGCAACAGAAATGGCCCATGTGGCCCCCCCTCAAGTCTCTGATTGGTTACTGTCTGGTAGCCAGGGCAACCAGTCAGTGTAAACAAAGAGAGTTGAAAAGCAGGAAGTAGTGATCTGACTGACTTGTTATACATGAAATCACTCCAGCCTTTATACATTACATTTTTGGCTAACTAACTATATTAGAAACATTTTTTATATTGCACAGCCTATCTATTTACCCAGTTTTTATTTTTACACTGAACAATTCCTTTAATTTATGTTGCATAGGGCTGCTGTCCACTGAAATCAGTACAACATAACAACATAACTTTGCTAACCAAAGCAAGGGTAAATGCTCTAGTATGAACCTACTAAAGCAGCATCTAAAATTGAATCACAGTGGAAATGAATAATTGCACCGATTAAAATAATGGATTATGGGTTTAAGATTACCTTTTAACAAAGCTGTATGGAGCAGGGTGACTTATAAGTACATGCCTATTACAGTCAAATTCTTCATTGATTTTACTCATTGATTGAATCTTTTGTGTGACTGATTACATTGATTGTAATAATTATTAACATTTGTGACAGTACTGTATGGCCCATCTACCCCCAGGAGATAGGCCATACACTACTATTCAATTAGTGGGCACCATGGTTAGAAATATTTGTAGAAACTGTAGCTATTATGATTCAGTAATAATATTTTGCACATGATATTTATTGTTTGAGCTCATTACATAACACCATTGCTATTGGGGATGAAAAGACACATCTATGAAGTTTTGCACTCCTCCACATCAAGTAAAAGCTAAAAAAAGGAAATATGCAAGGGAAGGGTTGAAGTCCCCATCTTGTGCCGTCTCCTCTTTCCCTCAAAGGAATAGAAAATTCATCCTTGATTTCAAAATGGCAGTTGGCCCAGACCCTGGATCAACAGGCAGAAAAACATTTCTTATTACCGGTAACCTTGTATATTTCAAATCTGCTAAAGAGACATCCAACACTTTCTTGAATTGAGTGTATCTGCCAGTAGAGTCTCTATAGGGAGCGCATTCCACAGCTTTACTGCTTTCACTGTAAAAACCGCAGCCCAAGCGAAAGCTACAGCCTCCTCCTAATCTCAAGCATCGCCCTTTTTAAAAACAAATTCATTCAAGTCAACGTTAATGGTGAAATTGTGACAGCTCTTTCCTTTCATACATTCCCACAATGACATTTCTGCGCTACTTATCATATTAATATGGGAAACATACGCAGTTACATGCCTTGTTTACCAGATACCACCCAAATAAAGGAGTGTCAGGTATAAGCGTGTTCCACAGAGGTGGAAAATAACAAAAGGCATATTATCCCTTTGTTGACTCTGCCGAACAATGTTTGGTCACAGGTGCACGTCTAACAGGGCCAGTGCGAGCAATCTGTATTTAGATGGAGATGGAATTATTCTATCCTCAATATTTCAGATTATATGTTATTCTTTCTCATTTGTTGGCTGATTGTTTTCCGGCACAGCCAGTTTCGGTGTTTTAGTTTTGGTGCCTGCGCCTCCACTGAGATTTATTGTACAGCAAATCAGAAACAAACACTCTCTGGAAAACAAACTGTATTTATATAGAAAGAAAACATTGTGTTCGATTGGCAGATATCACTGTCTAAACATTAATAGAAGATAAGATAATGCTGCAATTCAGCAGAATGAGTGAAACATATACATACAAGTCTTGATAGATCATATTTCTGCCATTTTATTAGGTAATGAAGCAGGGTCAACTGGTGGATGCAGGGCCCTCCAGGCCCAGCCATGCCCCCACACCGCCACCACTTGCCCTCCATACGTAAATTAAACCTACCTTCAGTGTGTTGGTGGAGGGAGATCAGTGGCCTGGGGAGTGATGACGGGCTTCAGGGTTTTTTATCAGTGTCCCGCCAGCCCAGTCTGAAGAGTTTAAAGGGATACTGTCACGTAAAAATGCATCAGTGCTGCTTCAGCAGACTTCTGCCCTGAAATTCATTTTTCAAAAGAGCAACTGTTTTTTTTATATTTAATCTGATATGGGGCTAGACATATTGTCAATTTCCCAGCTGCCCCATGTCATGTGCTCTGATGAAATTCAGTCACTCTTTACTGCTATACTGCAAGTTAGAGTGATATCACCCCTCCCTCCCCCTCCCCCCCAGCATCCTAACAACAGAACAGTGGGGATGTAACCAGATAGTAGCTCCCTAACACAAGATAACAGCACATGACCAAGAAAAATGACCTGAGATGGCTGCCTACACACCAATATTACAACTAAAAAATACACTTGTTGGTTCAGGAATTACATTTATATATGGTAGAGTGAATTACTTGCAGTGTAAACAGTGTAATTTAAAAATAAAAACGACACCATAAAAATCATGACAGAATCCATTTAAGCATATATATATATATATATATATATATATCTATATATATATATATAGATATATATATATATATATATACACACACATACACACACACACACACATGTTCCTCAAACAGACAAAGACTGCATATACAGATATGAGATCCATTATCCAGAAAGCTCTGAATTACAGGAGGGCTACCTCCATAGGCGCAAATTCACTTAGCGCCAAAGCGCCGAACGCTAGCGTTAATTCGCTAGCGTTTGGCATTTTCGCTACTGCGCAAATTCACTAACGAACGCTGGCGTATTTTCGCCAGTGTTACTTCGCATCCTTACGCCAGGCGAATTTTCGCTAGCGATGTAACCACGCAAATTCACTAACTTGCGCAGTTTACTGAACGCTACCTTTTACGCTAGACTTCCTTCGCCACCTCAGACCTGGCGAAGCGCAATAGAGTAGATAGGGATTGTTTCCAAAAAAGTCAAAATTTTTTCTAAGTCCCAAAAAACGCTGGCGTGTTTTCTACATGATGGCTGAAAAAGATTGAAAATTTTTTTGGGGCTACCCTCCTTCCCCCCTACATTTCCTGACTCATGGCAACGTACCTAGACAGTGGGCACATGTGTAGGGCAAAATAAAATTTTTATTTGCTGATTTGAAGGTTTTCTAGGCATTTGTAGTGCTGATACGTGTTCCTCCATTGAAATTAGAATTTCGCGCCGTATGCAAATTAGCCTTCGCTAGCGTAACTTCGCTTTATATAGCGAATCAACGCTAGCGCAACTTCGCAACCTTACGCTACCCCTGTGCGCAACTTCGGATTTTAGTGAATTTGCGGAGCGCTGGCGAAAATACGCCTGGCGAAGTGCGGCGAAGTTGCGCCTGGCGCAACTTTGCATCTTAGTGAATTTGCCCCATTGACTCCATTATAATCAAATCTCTTAAAGTTATTTCCTTTTTCTCTGTAATAATAAATCAGTACTTTCACTTCATCTCAACTAAAACACAATTAATCCTTATTAGAGACAGAACAATCTTATTGTGTTTCACGTTAAAAAGATTTTTTAGTAGATTTAAAATATGATCCAAATTACGGAACGACCCCTTATCCGGAAACCCCCCAGATTCCTAACATTCTGGATAAGAGCTCCCATACCTTTATTTTGTTATATATATATAGTAGGTTCAAGATGTTCTGGACATGTATCAGACTGGATGTCATTTTTACATACAATATACAATTCATTCTATGTTGCTACAATGTGGCAGATGTAGTTTGTAGTGGAAACAGTTGGGCCTATCCCTACATCCTCCCTTGGGTGATATCAAGCACATCACAGTCTACACTGAACTGGCGCTGGCAGCATGGAAGGGATGTTGTTGGATTCTGGGGGCTGAAGATAGTCTGTCCCAGAGGCCTAAATGAGTTATTTAGCAGGTGCACACTTTAGATGTAAAATAACAGTGGTTAGAAGTCTGCAGGCTTGGCTAACTGCCAGCCATATGGTTAAACTGCCGGGGGAAGGAATTTGAGTGTGTGGCTCAAGGGGGTGATAGTATCACTTTTATGTTACATGTGTTTTTTTTCTGAGCAAAAAAATATTTTTCTATTGTTCACTCTTAAATTTCCACTCATTTTCTAATGCTAAGTTTTGACACTGCATTTATTTTATGCATGTATAATATTCTAAAATTCATATCGGCAGTGAGCTCTAGTGTTGTTTGCCTTGACTGAAAGAAAGCATAATTGCAACATAGAACAATAGATGCCGCACAGCTAAATGGTTACGTATGTCTAAGATCAAACTGGGTTACTTGTCCTAGAATCCAGGCAATGATTTCAATGATATGCTAGTAAATATGTAGCAGAGGACGACAACACAAAGGAATACAAAATAACAAAAACCACACCTACCCACAAACTCTTTTTTGCTTACTCTTTGCTTGAGTCACTGAGCAGAGTGAGGTGTAAATCCTATGGTGAAGAGAGGTAGAACAGACGGTTAAATAGTTCCCAGACTGCTATGTGATGATATATAAACAAAATGTACCAAGTCACTAAGATTACTTGTGTCTGTACAGGTAGAACCATAACTACCAGCATTCCCTGCCAACATTATTACAGGGGATTAGGTGGTTCCTTCGTCTTTCATTTCACCATGTTTTGTCAACATCATTCCTTCTCACAAACCTTCATTTGTAACACATTACAGGTTTGGGACGTATTATCCAGAATGGTTGGTACCTGGGGTTTTCTGGTAATGGATCTTTCCATAATTTGGATCTTCAAACCTTAAGTCTACTAGAAAATCATGGAAACATTAAATAAACCCAATAGGTTGATTTTGCTTCCAATAAGGATTAATTATGTCTTAGTTGGGATCAAGTACAGGGTATTGTTTTATAGTTACAGAAAAAAAGGGTATAATTTTAAAAAAAAAATGGGATTATTTGATTATAATGGAGCCTATGTGAGATATTTATTCCGTAATTCAAAACTTTCTGGATAATGGGCTTCTAGATAACGGATCCCATACCTGTACTACACTCAACAGGTGATTCCCAACAATGTTATTCTAGAATAGAAGCCATGGTAGCCAGTCAAATGTTACTGAAGTAAAACTGCAGTAATATAACAGTTCTTTGTACTTGAAAGAAACTAAGCTGCATGAATCCATATTGATGGCAAAACAGCCCTGTTGGGTTTTTTAATGTTTTTTTAGCTGACCAAAGGTGATCGAAATTACTGAACGATCTCTTATCTGAGTCCCAAGTGTTCCGGATAATTAATTCTATGGCTGTATTTAAGATCATTTTTAAAATGTACATCTGTTTGGGGAATTATCCCTCAATGACAATGACTAACCAGTTTTTATTTTCACACTGAACTGTTCCTTTAAGCGCCTCTTCTCCAGTGTGGAATGATGTATAGCAGTGTGTGTATGCGCTACATCTGCCTTTATGCACAGCAAAAGCACAATATGGGACTACGAGACACAAAAAAAACCTAACCACCTTGTCATCCATCATCCTCAAGGAAAGCTATGTACAAGCTTATTTCCCTGTGTATTGATGTGTAGCACAGACATAAGCTGTTTTTATATGTTTCTCGCCTTTGTATCCTTTGACATTGCTTGAAATAATATTGCATTTGCCTTACAATGCATATATATCATGGTTTATTTAAACAGAAGCGAAGGCTGTGACAAAGTTAGTGCCGATGAAAACTTTCGTTTTCTCTCTGTTTATAAAGCAGAAGTGACAAAAGAAAAATATTTTCCACCAAAATAATCTCAGCTGACAAGGATGAAAGTCGTTTTTGGGCCTCGAATAAACACAGGATTAAGAAAGAGAGTGAATTTAGCATTACTGCATTAGTACCAGGGAAGACAGTTTCCACTTATTTACTCTCCACTGTGTAAGTAGAGATTGTAAACAAGATTAGAACATTGCGATCTGTTTTTAAAGTAGGAATAATTACAGGATTATGCTTAAACCAGCAGGTTAGTGCAGTACATTCTGGCATTGTGAGAGTAGAGATGAGTTTGTAGTACAGGCATAGGGGTCTGTTATTCGGAATGCCTGAGATCTGTGGTTCATCAAATAAGGGATTTTTCTATAAGGCTGCTGAAAAAAAAGTTGTAATATTAAAAACCAAATACAAGGTACCATCTTATTGTTAGGGAAGGTGGAAGAAAGTGCCAGAGGCTTCTACTCATGCATGGATATTCTGTCTGGACAGACCAGTATTTCTCTGCTTGCACAAGTTGGTCTGTCAAATCTGCCTTACGATAGGTCTCTTTACTGAGCAATATTCATGCAAATTGGCCTATCAGGCAAATGGACATTTTTTATTACTACGTATAAGGGTTGCTACATTTCTTCTTTAAAAATCCCAGCCCCTTCAATATAGACGGAGGCATAACAATGAGAGGCATGGAGATTATGTAAAATGGGCATGGTTATAATGTGTGAGGGTTGGACAGAGAGCAGATGGAGCTAAAATTCTGGGAGTAGGGTGTGGGACAGAGGGGCAGGACGGAAAGGGGCCAAGCTGGAATAGGGATTACAAATTTACCAGTGATACTGGACCCATCCCTGATGGCAAACCTACCAAGATTACAGTGTTTTAGGAGCAAGTGACTTGCTAAGGCCACATGTTAGACCAGTGGTCCCCAACCAGTGGCTCGTGAGCAACATAACATGTTGCTGTCCGACCCCTTGAATGTTACTCCCCGTGGCCTAAAAGCAGGTGCTTAATTTTTAATTACTGGCTTCAAGGCAAGTTTTGGTTGCATAAAAAACAGGTGTACTACCAAAATGAGCCTCCTGTAGGCTGACAATCCATATAGGGGCTACCAGATGGCCAATCACAGCCCTTGTTCAGCACCCCAGCAATATTTTTCATGCTTGCGTTGCACTCTAATTCCTTTTAAATCTGAATGTTGCTCCTGGGTAAAAAAGGTTGGGGACTCCTGTGTTAGAGCAACAGGTGTTAACAATGGAATAAGATCCAGGTCACCCTAGTAACAAAAAAAGTGACCCAGCCAATGAGCTATTCCTTCTTTCTCTCTTTGTCTATTTCCCACTCTGAGTTTGTCTCTTCTTCCTTCCACACCGCCATCTCTTCTCTTTTAAAAAGGATGTTCACCTTCCATTGCTTTTATCAGTTCAGTTGATTCCAGATAGTTCACCAGAAATACTTTTTTCAATTACTTTCTATTTTCTATTTGTGACCGCTTTTCTAATATTGAATTGTAAAGTTTATTTTTCACCTTCTTATGTCTTTCTAAAGCAGCTCTGGGAGAGGGGTTCATAGACTCTGTAAACTGTTCGAAATTGATACATTAAGTTGATACATTTCTTATGTCTGTCCCTGCTGAGTAGAATCCCTGAGTTTCATTAAAGGCAGCTGTTAGAATTGATACAATAGTTACTTAATATTCCACAACAGATGATGCTGAGAAATTTATCAACTACTGTAACAAAGTTACAGTTACAGAGTTCTGCACCTAGTAAAAAAAAAAAACAAAAAACGATGGAAAGCAACGAGGAAAGTCTTTATTTCTGGTGAACAAGCTGAATACAACTGAACTGAAAAAAGTGTTTGGAAGGTGAACAACTCCTTGAAGTAATTCTTCCATCCTATCAAATGTTTTTCCAACATTTCTTCCATGACCATAATTTCTTTCTTCATTTCACACAGTGGCTGCAGTGGCTCCTTATTCTGCTTAAGCAGAGCTTTTCTCATTGTTATATCACAACACAAATGTAGCATGTATGGCATGTATTCAAACACTTGATTTAGATGTGTAAGGCAGAGTTGTAATTGAGCCAAAATAAAGATTTTTAGATTAAAGGTGAACCCAGCCTCACAGCTGGTCTGGTTTGGCTGCCCTTTGTTATGCCCTTTCTACATTCTCTACATTCTGGCCCCTTGGGTTGCCTTCTACAGGGTTTGACAATGTGGCTTGTTTACATTTAAAATGTTTTAAACTCACTGCAGTCAATTGTAGGCTAGTGTGTGTTCTATAAGCATGGCAGTATTCATGCAATCTCCAAATTACGAGAATATGTTTGTAATGTGGTCCTAATATCCATCTTGTGGGATGCATCCATTTCATCTAACTGAATATTTCAGCTAACGCCTAACTGAATAATGGAACCATTGTGATTGTATAATGATAAATGTATTACCCCTAAGGTGGCCATAGACGCACAGGAAATATTGTACAAAGCAAATTTTCGTGCAATACTTGGTGCATGTATGGTGGGAAAAGAGCTAACCAATATCGGCAGAAGATATTGGTCAGCTAGTCGATCGGGCTGGATGAAAAATCTGGATTGGGTGCCGTTGAAGGCACCCAAACATCGCCCATTGTTAATGCTGGATCATCAGATACAGGTAGAATTCTATTGTTTCTTCCTGTGTACACGTGTATTGAAACAATCTTTCTTGAAAAGATCTTTTCCAAGAAAGATCGTAATTGTTATGTCTATGGCCACCTTAAAGGGGAATTCCCTATCAATCTGAACTGAACTGAACTGAAGAAGCCACTTGGATGAGTGGTGAAACGTTTTCAAAGAAACTCATAAAGTTCCGTTGCTTTAGACTTATATCTGCTAGATACTGTACATGCATTACTGATAGACCTTAACTTGGGTTGCAGTTGCTATAATGTGTTTTGTAAATTGCGTTCATTTATAGTTACTTTTAACTTTTGTGAAGTGTAAAAATGACATAACATAAATCCATTATCTGGTATTTTACTTTCATTTCAAACACAATCTTAAAATGATCACTGGAGACATAGAATGCATGGGACTGTGTAGTACTACCTGTACAAGATGGAGGCAATACATCTTTAATTTTGCATTCTGTATTTTGTGCAAGCCTATCCAGTGTTCCATGAAGCCGGGAGGTACAAAAGCTGGATTGTGTATCAAATGTAGCAACCTCCTTCCTATAATTTTGTCACAGACCCCTTGGATGTGTTTGATTCACAAGTTAGTTTGGTAAGGTTCCCAAAACAAGCTGATGGACTCATTAGCTGGAATGAAGTCCCATGTCAGCAACACATTTCCCAGAGAACAATAGAGGTGAGACATTTGTTACTCAGGGAGAACAATCTCCTGGCTGTGACCAGGGGAATGAGGCAGAGCTGGAATAAAATACACAAGCAGCTGCTGCAGTTTCACTGCCTTTTATCTAACTGAAAATTCATATACAAGATCCAGTTCCAAAATAATTTTTCCCGTGGTGTTTTGTTTGCTCACTTAAAATTGAACAGAATAGTTAACAGGTAACTAGTGCATACAGTGCCGTCAGCATTGCTGCTGAAGGGGTCAACTCTTAAAGAAAACTACACCCCCGAACAATGTTGGTCTCTATAAAAATATATTGCATAAAACAGCTCATATATAAAACCCTGATTCATGTAAATAAACCATTTTCATAATAATAAACTTTTTTTAGTAGCATGTGTCACTGGGTAATCATAAATCGAAAACTGCCATTTTAAAAAATCATAACTGTGATCGTATAATTCACGGTGCACACAAACATACCAACAAACCAAACATTTTAGATCACATGAGCCAATTAACATACAGGGGCAAATTTAAGGTTGAATATCGAGGGTTAATTAACCCTCGCTATTCGACTGTCGAAGTTAATTCCTTCGACTTCGAATATCGAATCCAAGGATTTAGCGCTATTCGTTTGATCGAATGATCAAACAAAAAATCGAAATCCTTCGAATTGTTTGATTCGAAGGATTTTAATCCATTGATCGAACAATTTTTGTTCGACCTAAAAAACATTAGAAAGCCTATGGGGACCTTCCCCATAGGCTAACATTTACTTCGGTAGCTTTTAGGTGGCGAACTAGGGGGTCGAAGTTTTTTCTTAAAGAGACAGTACTTTGACTATCGAATGGTCGAATAGTCAAACAATTTTTAATTCGAATCGAAGTTGAAGGTCGAAGTAGCCCATTCGATGGTTGAAGTAGCCAAAAAAAACATTTGAAATTCAACGTTTTTTTCCTCTATTCTTTCACTCGAGCTAAGTAAATGGGCCCCACAGAGTTCTGTCTTTTGCTGCCACACTTCTTGTTACAGTTAGAGTTGTAGTATTTCTGGTCAGATGATTACAGTGACCATCACAAAATGGTGGTTCAAGGAAAGACATGTAAAAGGGTCATATTTACTTAAATATATATATACCAGTTTGGTAAGATTATTTAATATACTACTTAATTTGAAATAATCTGTTGCTTTAGTATTCATTTGGGGGGTATAGTTTTCCTTTAAGTTATATGGACGCCTGTAGAGTCCTAGGGTTAGGTGCATCCCCAGATTTGTTTTGTAAAAATTCTTCTAGTATATGGTTTTACTCTACTTTTTACTTGCAGGGCAGAATTTGAAACTTCAAGTAGTTGCAAAAAACAAAACTCACAAAAGTCCAATAGGTGTTAGGCTAAGGCCACACTAGGCGATAGCGCTGCGATTTGACTCGCGGCAACTTTTCGCCGCGACTTTTAATCCGCAATCGCTGGGGAAACTTTTGCGCTGGCGTCTATGGGGAATCGCGGCGTAAAAACACACGCGGCGATCTTTTTTCTATTGTCGCTCGAAATCGCCTAGCGAGGCAATTTCGAGCGACAGTAGAAAAAAGATCGTCGCGTGTGTTTTTACGCCGCGATTCCCCATAGACGCCAGCGCAAAAGTTTCCCCAGCGATTGCGGATTAAAAGTCGCGGCGAAAAGTCGCCGCGAGTCAAATCGCGGCGCTATCGCCTAGTGTGGCCCTAGCCTTAGCATTTCCCTTTATCTCAGTGTCTCATTTTTTTCCATTGTGCAGGAGATGAAAAGGCCCATGGTAGAACCCCTTTAGGAAATGCCAGTAGCTCTGCCACTTAAAGAAGAAAAAAAGCACATTGCCTTTTGTACAGAATAAGTTACTCAAGAAAATTATTTTACATGAGGTGATGCTGCACTTAGGGAATTATTGATCTGCAGGTCCCTGCCTATAAATATCCTCTCATCAAATTCATAGAATTAAAACTTTCTTTCTCAGATTCTGCCTGTATATTATCTCATAGGTCTCTGAGATTTGTTTCATGTCTGCTGACAGATATATTGTTCCAGAGAACTGTTAAGTCACTTGAACTAGGATACTTGGGCTTGTGACTTGGACAGAGCTGAATATCTTCTCTCTGTAGTTTTTTCCATTTATGTCACTGGCTACGAAGACTGTTGGTGGTTTTTGGCAGGGCTTTTAAAGCATCCATCAATTTTAACGATCTCCATTAAAGCTGCAAAATAATTCCTGCCGTAGAAGCCCAGCTAAAGTAGCAACAATCTGCTGGTCTTCAACGTGATTTTGAGCACAGGCAAGAAATTGGCTACTGTATAGGACAGACTGTTGATTTAAAGGTATATACCATGTGTTTCGGTTGTATTTGAAGATATTTATCATGACCCAATGCAACTTAGAGCACAGGCAAGTGCCATCGACATTGCACTTGGGGGCGGAGCAAAGTATCAGTAGGCCAGGTTACTGTTTATATTTGTTTTCCGTAATATTCATGTTTTGCCCCAGTCCCAAGCCTAAATTTAGTTGCAACTGCCCTGTGCTTGAAGTTGTGTCTGGGCACAACACAGTTAAGAAGCAGAGGGCAATGGGCACCAGCTGGCACGTGTCACTATCTCTTTAATGTATAAATCAATAGAAATTAGAAAAAAACAAGACACTAATATTCATAGCTTCTTCATATACAGTACGTTGGGGGAATGAATTTTCCTTTGTATGAACGTGAAGATAAATTTTAGCTGGTTTCAACCCACATATAATAGCTTCCTAGTCCTGGGACACTGAATCAATCCTTGTTGGGCTTAACCCACGCATAATTACTTCCTAGCCCAGAAACATTGAATCATTCCTTGTTGGGCTTCATCCCACGCATCATCCTTCCATAGTGCACTGTCCTTTTGCTTTTCTTCTGCAATCTGTGATTTGCCCATTTTGTCATAGATATTTCATATTATTTATGTTTGTACAGTGGCTTGAAGATTTCTATGGATTATTGCATTAAACAGCCTTATATAATAGATATGTTTAACATTTGTGCAGCAATAGAACTACATTTCCTGAAAGAATCACAGGAAGTGACCAGCAAGCCAACTGCTTTAGTACAATTTCAGCAAAAAGGTTAGTATTACCTAAATATAAAACTTTATCTCTGTTTTGTAACTGGGCACAGAGGTATCTGAGCTGCAAATTAAACACTGATGCGTTTTTGGGTCAACATAGCTCTTTATTTAAACAGAAACACACATGCATTCGGACGATTGTTTTAATCTATAGTTTTTCATATTTTTTTTGCACTTAACATCACAGATTATTGAAACTGAAAGCATTTTTATTATGTAATTGATCCCCCCTCGTTGGTTCTTCAAAGCAATCATAGATGGAGGAGAGGGCACTTAATAAAATTACTATTCTCAGGTGAATAATTTGACTAGTGTAGGACATAGGTGTATATTGCTCATTTACAGGGATAGTGACACATTCTAGATTGTAACAGGATGGTGCGATGCCAATAAATACTTTCCTAGCACTAACTGACAATAGCAAATGGCTATTTTAGGCATAGTAAAGTAACACGTTCCTGTTAGATTCTTAATGATGCCCAGCAGCACAAAGTGACAAGATTTTTTTTTTTTAAAGAATTTATTCTGGGTAAAAAAACCAAAAACAGTCACTGCTACCCTGTTTTTTTAGTTTTGTAGCTGATCAGAATGCTCATAAAAGGGAATCATATTATATCACATTATACAGTTGGGTTTGGAAATGCCCAGACTTTCTGAGAAGAAAGTTTTTGTTTCGTTTTTGAAGTACAAGGTAGGTAGGGATATGGCTTTTGATCCGGTGGAAAAACAACGGGGAAAAAAGGTCACTTTTAATTAGAAATTTAATGTAGCATAAAGTGCAGTTATACATACATTTAATTTTACCTTATAGTGAATATATGCTTGTGCTTAACAAGACAAGACTTTTTTAGCAGGATTCGGCCAAATCCTTGTGCCTGGCAGAACTGAATCAGAATCCTTAAAATCATGTGAGTTTTCATCACAAAATAAGAAAAGTAAAAAAATGTTTAGGACCTCACTAATTTGCATGTGCAAATTTCAGTTTAGTATTCGGCCAGATCTTTTGCGAAGGATTCAGGGGTTCAGCCAAATCCAGAATAGCAAATCCGGTGCATGCCTAATGACCAGTCATCCGAATTGCTAGAAAGAAATGAAAAAACCCTTCTGCAGTGTTGCTGGCAATTTATGACTTGGTTTTTATTGAGAAGGTGTGGTTGGGACTTGGTGCATGTCACTGCACTTCACTTTAGTACCTTTTTATGATCCACCAAATAAAACATCAATGAAAATGTCACCCCTGTTGCTAGGTTGGGCATTGACAATGCCCAACCTAGCAACAGGGGTGAAATTTTCACCAGAAACATAGACATTGTTTCTGAAATCAGTGGACCATTTGTACATTCTGTAGGGGGAGAATTTTTGTGGTAAGACAGCAGCTGTAGTTCAAGTTAAATTATAGTACACAACCAGTAGAACAGGTCCTAGAATATTATGAGGTCACTTCCACTGTGCATTTTGTCTCATAATGGCAGTTTGACCGCAGAATCAGTAGCAGTTGGCAGATTTTCTCGGCTACTGACAAAGAGTGAGCAAAATTACTTAGACATTTGTTGCAAAATCATAAACTAGATATGCCCCGCGGGGGAAGTAATTGGTATTTAAGTATCAACATATGTTTCACATATGTCTTAGGCTGAAATTCAAGCTCGTTACTTGAATTTTGTAACGTGTTTAATCCTAAAATGATGACGGTGTCAATTTAATGTTTATAACATTGCATATAGCTGTAGCAATTAGTTTAGGGGTTGTTTTTAATTGTCTTTAAAGGAAAACTATACCCCCAAAATGAATACTTAAGCAACAGATAGTTTATATCAAATCGAATGACATATTAAAGAATCATACCAAACAGGAATATATATTTACATAAATATTGCCCTTTTACATCTCTTGCCTTGAACCACCATTTCGTGACTCTATCTGTGCTGCCTCAGAGATCACCTGACCAGAAATACTACAACACTAACTGTAACAGGAAGAATTGAGGAAGCAAAAGGCAGAACTCTGTCTGTTAATTGGCTCATGTGACCTTACATGTGGTTTGCATGTGTGCACAGTGAATCTTACGATCTCAGGGGGCGGACCTTATTTTTTAAAAAGGTAATTTTCTATTTATGATTACCCAATGGCACATACTACTAAAAAAGTATATTATTATGATAATGGTTCATTTACATGAAGCAGGGTTTTACACATGAGCTGTTTTATTCAGTATCTTTTAATAGAGACCTACATTGTTTGGGGGTATAGTTTTCCTTTAAGTTGAAAAATAGCCATTGTCATTGATTTTGTGGATGTAAGGGTTAGCATAAGACTTACTTTGGAAAAAATACGAAACGTTACATTATTTTAAAAGGCTTTCAAAATGTAGTTTTTGTATCCCTCTATCAAAAGGTTACTTTTTTTCTTCTAAACACAGGCATCAGGAGTAGACCAGTACTTATTGTCATTTTATTGTAATATACACATTTAGTAAAACATAGTCATAGGTTATTCTTTATAACAAATATTTTTTATTTGGATTTTCTTTACTAATATTACGGTGGCCATATTGGTTGCCAAAGAAGATGCAGACCCCTGAATAAACAAAACAAAAGTCCATGAATAGTAAGTATAGCAGTATGCAGGACTGTGTGAAAATGTATTGCAGACCACCTGAAGCATAGTTAATGTGTGTTCCCATGGGAGGCATATAATTTAAAAAAAATTTAACAATATTTTAACATAAAGGACAAAGGAGATCTGTCTTCTCTGGCATATTTTTTGAATGTTGCCAGCACAACAGATTCTCATATTAAATGATATATTAAAGGCATATGCCCAGTGTTGTTTGGATTACCATTCAATTGTTGTTATACAGTTTTCCTGGAGGAGCCAGCCATCATCGATACATACAAAGGGGACATATAGAAGTTGCATCCCACACACTGTACTCACAAGTTATTGAAAAGGGGTATTTGATTGCATTCAGGGCCTTATTTGAAGAATCTCGGATATGAACCCTTAAGTAGTTTCTTGTGCCTGTGCTAGTTAAATGTAAACTATAACAAAGGGATAGGACGGTGAAATACAAATCAGAGCCATTCATTTGACTCTATTGTATGGCTTCAGTCATCACTTTCTTGAAGTTAAATATCTATTTACACTGGAGAATCCCTTAGGTTGTACCCTGAGTTTGTCATGATGAAGATAAGTGTGGTGAAAAGTATGAACTCCCTCAAGGAGACAGGATACCGCCACAGATCCATCAAGAAGGAATTTTGGAGAGTGTGACAATCTCCTGGGAAGAAATAAAACTAAATCCATTGAGAATAGCACTCTTACAATTTATGAGTACCATCTGTAGTCATTTGTCAGTGATTAACAATATTCTCGGGAAGATTTGGCATCTTTTATAGTCCAGCCCAGAGTAGTTGGGTCAGACATGATAAACTTGCTGTAGATTAGTCCCCAAAGTTAAAGACAAATAGCTAAATAGACATTTTATGGCATATGAACACAAGAGGATACATGAGCCATAGAAAACAGATATATGAATCTGGGTTCCTCACATATCTTTACATAAGTAGAATAAATAGACTGCTGCCTGTCAGCTGCAACAGCAATCTTCCTGGCTCTTTTCAGCCCAAGGGGAATGATTTAAATTTTTTTAACTAAGCAACCAATCATTATTCTACCAATTAGGATTTGAAAGCAGCACTGTATTTAATGTCCAACATTATTCTTGACAACAATCCTCTGGCCTCCCCGATTGGCATAGTACAGGACAATCTTACATACAGCATGCACCAATCAGGCAAGAGAGGGTTATCCCACCTCACCCTCAGCTCCAACATAACAACAACAGAAATTATTGCAAAACAAATCTGCTCCATTGAAGTGGTACAGCTTTGCCAAATCCATGTTTATCTATTCAGTACATTGTTGACAATTTCCAGGGAAGGTTTGTCACTTTGAAATTACAGATCCTACAAGGAGGCATAACGCTGCACCTGCTATTTACTAGATCAGTGGTCCCCTACCAGTAGCTTGCGAGCAATATGTTGCTCACCCACCCCTTGGATGTTGCTCCCAGTGGCCTTAAACAGGTGCTTATTTTTGATTTCCAGGCTTGGAGGCAAGTTTTGGTTGCATAAAAACCAGATGTACTGCCGAATAGAGCATCCTGTAGGCTGCAAGTCCATATAGAGGCTACCAAACAGCCAATCACAGACCTTTTTTTGGCACCCCCATCGACTTTTTCATGCTTGTGTTGCTCTCAAAGTCTTTTTACATTTAAATGTGGCTCACCCCCTGTACTAGATGATTTTGCAAAAGACAAATTGTTCCCAAAAAACGCCACTGAATGCATCTTTATAGTCAATACAACAAATCCTGGTCTCAATTATTGAAGAGTATCAACTGACTAGATTAATTCTTGGGTTGTGAAACAGTTTTCTGAATTTAATTTTGGTGAACTGAGAAAAAGCGTAAAAGGAACGGTAACACCAAAAATTTTTGTTTTATAAGAATTAAAATATCATGTACTGTTGCCCTGCACTGATAAAACGGGTATGTTTGCTTCAGAAACACTACTATAGTCATAAAAACAAGCTGCTGTGTAGCAATGGTGGTAATTGAAAAAAAGGCTATATGGCAAAGGATAAACAGTGGATAACAGATAACGCCATTACGTTCTACAGGGCTTATCTGCTGTGTAACGTGAGGATTTTCTCCTTTGAATGTCTGCCCCCATTGCTACACAGCAGCTTATTTAAATAAAAAAAAAAGTCTGAATTTTTACTAGTGCAGGGCAACACTGCATTATATTTTTATTACTTTAAAACACTTTTATTTTTTTGATGTTACTGCTATAAAGTCAATGCATATTTTATCCTTAAGGTTTTTCCCCTCACAACAATGGAATAAGTATACGCATAATCATACAGGTTTATATTTTATGCAGGGCCTCTATAAGTACATATTGTTATTAATATACACAAGCCACAGCTACCATTTTGCTTACCCTTTCAAGTTATTTTCCAGAGAAATGATAAGAATAGAGCAATCCATTTTTGAGCAACAGAGGATCTAGTTTTGTTGGCTAATGAGGTTACCTCAAATGAGAAAGCGAACAAAATAACCCTATTTACTATAGTCTGCACTCTTCTATTTTACTGCAATAAATTTTGTATGTATTTGCATTGTTTCAAATACCTGTATGTGCAGGCCCTTTTTTGAGAGCAACTGCCACATCTACAGCATAGTAAAGAGCTCTAGTTCCTTTGTTATTTTACACAAGAGCAATATTTATTATCTATATAGTGCCAGGGGTGGGTGCTTGCTTGTGGGCTATCGGTCTCCCCTCTGTGCGGTCCTTTTGAAGGGGGGATCAATATCCCCCCCCCCTTTGGGGGGATTGTGTGGAGGGGAGACAGACGGCCTGTGGGTGGGTTCCTACCTTTGGCACGAAGGTTCCCACCGTTGTCCTAATGAAGATTTTCTACTTTTGGGTTCCTCTTTTTACATAACAGTACCGTAGTCTGTAAACTCTCATTGCAATCAGTGAACAGAAAAGAATTGTATGAAAGGAGCACATATACATCATGTGTGTTTAGTCTGAAAAAGAGAAGTGTTTGAGAAATGTAAACACTGAAATATTGCCATAAGGCTTCAAGAATAATATTTACAGGGGTTACATGAGGCAAAACAAAGAAAGCATCATTCCCAACTGGCTCACAAATTGTATCAGCTGGCAGATATATGCCACTGAGTTATTCTATGTATTTGCAGATTTCTTTCCCTGGACACTGTACAGCTTTGATTTTTTACCACCAAAGGGCAGAAGTGGGTCCTTGTTTAAATAGACAGCAACTATTACATATCCTTAATAAACGAGGTTTCATTCTTTCCCTTACAACGAGCTGCACCTACTTTATAAATTTAAGTGGCTTCTACTGAACTTGTACCCAAGGAAAAAAAACCTTTTATACAGTATGCTAGGAAGCCAGGTGTGGATATAGACGATAATCTGATAATCTCAAGACCGGTCAGTGGAGACAGATTTAATGTCTTATTTAAGGACGTCAAGGATTATGGATGAAGAATGCTACACCTCACATATCACTTGACATCCACCATCAGTGCATAATTATATAGCAGAACATGTACAGAGCTCAACAAGAGCATAAATATAGGGGCAATCAAAATTAGCAGAAAAAGTCACATACCAGGTGGCATGGTATAAACTGGCAAGGTGAAAGAAGCAATGAGTAAATCAAGAAACAAACTAGAGATATAGCAGAATGAACTGCAAATATGCAAACTGATTCAATAGGAACTCCTGTGTATGTATGAAGACTGTGCTGGAGAATTATTTACACTTCTGCCCACCTAAACATAGTGTAAACTCAAGTGTATATATACATATTCACTTTTACACTATGGTTTCTAGACTAGGCAATGTTTTAGTAAATATTTAAATATTATAGTATAATTTCAGGACCTGTTATCTGGAAGTCTAATTCTGGAAGCATAATTCTGCATATTGATTGCAAATCCATCCTGTGAAGCTTTAGGGCTTGGTGCTCCATATTACGTAATAAAACCTTATTCAAAAGACTCCAGATCCCAAGCACTCCAGATAATAAATCCAATACAAGTATTCAGTGTCGGACTGGCCCACCGGGATACCAGGAAAATTCCCGTTGGGCCTAGGTGTCAGTGGGCCCTCCTGCTTCTAAACGTTTGGCCTATTTCATGGCCATTCCCTATTTCTAGGCTAGATTTAAAAAAAAGAGGCTAAAAAGATGGAATAATAGATTACAGTGAGTAAAGAAAAGAGACTAGGAAAATAGAGGTTGAGTGAAGAGAGGAAGAAAAATAGTACTAAGAGTGGGTCCTTGGTCTAAGGTTTTTGGGTGGGCCTGTGGTGTCCTAGTCTGATGATATTGTATCTTAAACAAGCCAGGTGTTTTGCCAAGAATTTCATGAAGATAGGTTACATAGTAGAACTAATTGAGATCAATGAAAGTAAGCACTGCAGAATAATTTAGGTAATGTAAAAATTGGCTTATCAATTCACCATGGGAAAAGAAAAGACAGCTCTCTGTAGTTTTTTTTTTTTTAAAGGCTGAATGGGGATATTGTTATTCTGAGAAGCATTCCATATTTGACCTTTCAAATGTATTATGTAGCACTGATCAACGAGCATGGAGGTCATGGTCCTCTGAACAAGGAAGTGTGTTGGCTTTTGGGTTTATCTAGTACATAGTACATATATTGATAGATACACCTATTTTATGTATGCGTTTCTATTCAGTTTGTCAATAGCTCAACTGTGTTGTATGGCATCACCCATTCCCCCCCCCAACATATAAAGCATCAATGCAATTCGCAGCTGCGTACAAGAGAGTGTGGCTCAGTGTGCCCCATTTTTGCATTGAGAGGACACAGTGATGGATTGTGTTCAGGATAAGAAATGGAGAGAAATTGTCTCCTTAGTCCCTTCTGCCTATAATGAGCTTCATAGCTATTTGCTCTACCCACTTTCCTGGTACCAGGTTATTTTCCCTTCCTCTTAATCTGATGTAATCAGTGTAATTTGCTGGCACTGTATGAATAAATAAATGGTGATGGTGAACTATGTCCTAACCTACACCCCGTTATGTGCTAGAGTTGGTATATAGTGGTGAAGATGCTGTGAGGCAAATTGTGATTCTTGGAGTGAGTTTTAAATTCTTCACTTGCTTGCTGACCTGCAGGCCTGCCAACTGTCACATGTATCATAAACTTGTTGAAATATCTATTCAACAAATTATTTCTGCTTTATAAAGCTACCTTATAAAACCAAGGCCATATTCAAAGGACTTTATCAAAAGTTAGTTAGAGGTGTTCTTTTTAAATCCTGGTCACATTTTTAATTAAGAAGCTCAACAGAAAAACAAAACAAATCGATGTTAGAAATTTCACGCAAGATAAAGATCACTCTCGCATTTGTCCAAACTTGACCGCTGGCTAATAATAAAACTGCCTCATAGTGTTATTGATTTTACAGCACATTAAATTTTCAATGAACATAACATAACTCATACTTGTAATTTCTCTTCAAGTAAATATAAATGGTTTGCAGTCAGCCATGATGAAATATGAATTGATGTTCTCAGCTATGGGCTGGGGCCCCCTAATGCTCAGGACATCAGCAGATCTGTTTGAGATGGAACATGTCCCAGTCTTAGAAAAGCCACAATAATGGAAATGTAGAATGACCTTAGATAAACTTAAGACAAACACAGACTCTGTTTAATATCATACCGACTTTCTATAAGTTTAGTAAGAAGTGATAGAAATATGGCACTTGTGGAATAAGAATCTGAGTGGTATCAGTAGTGTGTTCTAAAACTGGCAGCATGATAATACAGCATTAGTGATGAACGAATCTGTCCTGTTTTGCTTTGGTGAAAAATTTGTCAAACTGCGGAAAAAAATTGTGAAACAGCGATTAAATAAGACAAATGCATTGATGTCAATAGGTGGCAAATTAGTTTTTTACCAACAACAATTTTCTACACTTGTGCCAATTTTTTCTCACACCAAATGCATTAAAGTCAATGAAGTTTTTTCTTATGATGACTCTTTTGTCTCTGCTGCAATTTTGTCTTGGTAACTTTTGCTGCAGTTTTGTTAAAAAATTTGCAGTTGGTTGGAGTGCATAATTTCACAGAGAATCCATGCTTGGCGAAAAAATTCGCTCATCACTACACAGCATATTTTGCATTTTCGGATTATGGGAAGGCCTTTTCCCATAGAGTCCATTTTATAGAAATGATCCCGATTTTTAAAAATGATTTCCTTTTTCTTTGTAGTAACACAGTACCTTGTTCTGGATCCCAACTAAGATATAATTAATCCTTATTGGAGGCAAAACCAGCCTATTGGTTTGATTTAATGTTTACATGATTTTCTATTAGTCTTAAAGGAAAACTATACCCCCAAACAATGTAGGTCTCTATAAAAAAACTCATATGTAAAACCCTGCTTAATGTAAATAATCCATTTCATAATATACTTTTCTAGTAGTATGTGCCTTTGGGTAATCATAAATAGAAAATTGCCATTTTAAAAAATAAGGGCAGCCCCCCTGGGATCTTACAATTCACTGTGCACACAAACATATCAACAAACCATACTTGTTAGGTCACATGAGCCAATTAACAGTCAGAGTTGTGTCTTTTGCTTCCACACTTCTTCCTGTTACAGTTAGAGTTGTATTTCTGGTCAGGTGACCTCTGCGTCAGCACAGAGACCATCACTAAATGGTGGTTCAAGGCAAGAGATGTAAAAGGGCAATATTTACTTAAATATGTAGACCAGTTTGGTAAGATTCTTTAAAGGAGAAGGAAAGGTTAAAACTAAGTAAGCCTTATCAGAAAGGTCCATCTAAATATACCAGTAAACCCCCAAAGTAATGTTGCTCTGAGTCCCCTGTCAAAAGAAACACAGCATTTCTTTCCTTCTATTGTGTACACATGGGCTTCTGTATCAGACTTCCTGCCTTCAGCTTAAACCTCATTGCCCTGGGCAAAAGCATGCTCAGTTTGCTCCTCTTCCCCGCCCCTCCCTTCTCTACTGTAATCTGAGCCCAGAGCAGGGAGAGACTCGGGCAGGAAGTGATGTCACACCACATTAATACTGCAGCTCCTATCCTAAACAAACAGAGTTTCTAGAGCTTTTTACTCAGGTATGGTAAAACATTCTACAGCATAAATATAGCATTCTAGCTTGCACTATTGCAGCTAATCTATTGGCAATAAAATGCCTCCGTAGCTTTCCTTCTCCTTTAATATGCCACTTAATATGATGTAAATCTATCTGTTGCTTAAGTGTTCATTTTGGTGGTATAGTTTTCCTTTAGGGCACAAAGATCCATATTACAGAAAGATCCATTATCCCTAAAAACCCAGGTCCCATACCTGTATCTCTTAATGAAACAAACTTTTCCTTATTTTATTGTTAAATAAGGAACAAGGACACCTGAAGCAATATGTCGGCTATCTCCAGTGGATTAAATCAGAAAGAGTTTTTTCCCTGGGCCAGTACTCATTTTCATGAAAAAAAATCCCCAGAAGATTTTCTTTACACACTTATGTTAGGGGCACACTTGGCGATTCGGGGAGATTTAGTTGCCTGGCGACTAATCTCCCCAAACACCTTTCCTCTCTCTTGTGCTGGCTAAAATGAAACTTTTAGGGCGACTTCAGAAAACGAATCACTGCGTGTGCTTTAGCGCAGTCGATTTTTCATTTTAGCCAGCGCAAGAGAGAGGGAAGGCGTTCGGGGAGATTGGTAGGCGCAAAGACGAGGCAATTAGTTGCCAGGCTACTAAAACTCCCACAAGTCGCCCAGTGTGCCCCTACCCTTATGTTCAATTTTGCTACCCTACTGGTTTCCCTTTATGGAGATAATTGAACTATAAGCTATAAAATAAATATCTTCCAACACATTTACTCCTGTCCCCATAATATTTAAATTACTACTCTCTCTAGGAGAATATACTGAAACGACCAGACAACAACCATTCCTTTCAAGAAATGCAAAATACAGCAGTAGATGGAAGCTAAACCTTCGACAACTGTTCCATATTTCACTGAACGGACAAAAATGTGTTTGTGACTGACCCTCGTTTTTAGGTCTGCACTGAAAATTTGGCCATTAATGAAATAGATGTGGTACATTGTTTGTGGGTGCACCTTACATCTATAGTATGCATACCTCCCAACATATTGGAAATAAAAAGAGAGACATAAAAGTTGCAGCGCTTAGCGTGTTTTTTTTTGACCATGCCCATTTTTGGTCACACCCCCTAATTACCATGTTCATTTCGCAAGTTATAAAAGTTAACATATTTCTGTGTTTTTTTTTCCCAGTTATTACAGTTTTGCTAATGAAGGTGAATTGCCCTTTAAGCTGTCTTACTTTTCCAAGGGACCTGTTATATTATATTGTCACAATTAATTTGTGTTACTATTTGCTTATCTAGATTGCTTATCTAGATACATTTGAATTGTTACAAATGTATCTTATCTTCTGTTGGGCTCTCTGCCAAAAGCCAAATAAGGTAGAAACTTTGTTTCTTTTTCTGGCTGTTCAGTGCAGAGAAAACTGGGACTTTCCAGTACAAATGAGGGACTGCAGGTTGAGCTGTAAAAAGAGGGACTGACCCTCTAAAAACAGGACAGTTGGGAGGTATGTTATGTTGTGGGCTAATGGCCTTATTATTAGTTACTAACAGAGAAGCAGCACCCATAAATCACAACCATCTCCCAACAGACATCTTTTGGCAGTACATTCCTGAATTGGGAAAATATTGTCTGTACCTGTGTCAGAAACAATTTACAATTAGGTATTTGAATCACTATCATTTGGAGCTGCACTTTTTATTGGTTGTTGTCATGGGGAATCAAACAAAAAGTTGAAAATTAACCGGCATTGAAAACAATCAGTTAGACATCATGACCTTTATTTACAAAGCCAGGTACTTGACAACCAAACAAACATATTGATTTACTAAAAGCATGTTTAAACAAAACCTAATCTTAGTATGTATTTGCTTGAAACTTGGTAGGCTTATCACATTGAATATGCAAAAGCAGGAAGTGAGATGCACAGGCACAATAAAAACCTTAAGGACAATGGCATATGGGGCAATTTGTAGCTCATTGCTGCATAATTCATTAACTTCAAGTGAAGGGTTCGAAGGTTAAAAACTTTGAATTTTGAAGTTTTTTTTGGGCTACTTCGACCATCGAATGGGCTACATCGACCTTCGACTACGACTTCGAATCGAAGGATTCGTAGTAAAAATCTTTCGACTAGTGGACCATTCGATAGTCAAAGTACTGTCTCTTTAAAAAAAACCTTGACCCCCTACTTCGCCATCTAAAAGCTACCGAAGTCAATGTTAGCCTATGGGGAAGGTCCCCATAGGCTTGGCTAACTTTTTTTGATCGAAGGATATTCCTTTGATCGTTGAATTAAA
The DNA here is from genome assembly GCA_038501925.1 of Xenopus petersii. Classification (NCBI taxonomy): domain Eukaryota; kingdom Metazoa; phylum Chordata; class Amphibia; order Anura; family Pipidae; genus Xenopus; species Xenopus petersii. The sequence goes on along the minus strand of CM076676.1, from coordinate 39,916,262 downwards.
ATCCTTCGATTCGAAGGATTTTATTGTTCGATCGAAGGAATTATCCTTCGATCGTTCGATCGAGCTATCTGCGCTAAATCCGTCAACTTCGATATTCGAAGTCGAAGGATTTTAATTCCTAGTCGAATATCGATATTCCACCCTTAGTGAATCGGCCCCTTAGTGTAATGCTTTATGTGTTGAAAACAGTTTTGCTAATGAAGTTGAATTGCCCTTTAAACTGCTAGTCTCAGTTCTCCCAAAAGACTTGCTTACCTAAAATAGTTACAATTGTTTCTTTGCTTATCTTAAATATAAGTGGAGCTGCTGACTGTTCTGGGCTCTCTTATTTTAATTACGTTTCAGAAACTTTGTATCATTTTCTTGAGTAAGTGAAAGCGTACTGAGCTGTCAAAACCGGGACTGTCCTACAGAAAACGGGACAGTTGGGAGGTATGGAAATAGCACCTCCATTCTAATGAATATTTGGCATTGTCAAGCCAAATTATTGCTTGCTTATTGCTGAAGTAGAAATTATATTTAATTACCTTACCTCCAGTGCACTACCAGCACCCCATACAGATCTGCTTCCTCCTCTACAAGACATGCAGTCTTTGGTTTTTACTAGACCAAGTTCCATTTTACTGCTCAGATAACTCTTGATTCTTCCTGTCAGCAGGTACTTCTTGAGAGATTTTCCTGCAGAAACAACAAATAAAACAGGCATTATATTCCTTTCAGCAAATACATTATGTAGTCTGTGTCGGTATAGTTGTGCAGGATTGGGAAGTAACTCAAACAACAAGAACAAAGTGGTTAAAAAAGCAGTAGTTACACATTTTGTCTCATGGAGGTCTCATTCTTAAAAGGGTGGTTCACCTTTAAATTAAATTTTAGTATGACATGCCCATTGATCATCTGAGACACTTTGCAATTGCTGTTCACTTTTTATTTTTTGTGGTTTTTCAGTATTTATAAAAAGCACTTGCTTGATAGGGTCTTGTTTACCTTAGCAACCAGGCAGCAGTGTGCATGAGTGGCTGGAATATGAACAGGAGAGGGACTAAATTGAAAGGATACTAACACAGAGTAGGTAGGAGGACCCTGCTTTGTAGAGATTATACTGTATGGAGCAGGGACCTCACTTACAACATGGCACTTAGGGAGTTATTTACTAAGACTCAAATTTATCTCATATTTTTATTAAACCAAGCTCAACCAAACTCTCATCCACGATTTTATCTTATTTATCAATAAAACTTGATAAAGTTGGTTCGGGATATAACTTGATAAAATCGAGCGTAAGATGAATCGTACACAATTTTCAGATATGACGCCCAAGTTGCTCGGTTTTTTTTCTGTTTATCGTCCTAAAACCACAAATTTTTCGGATTAATAGGACGAAACAGCGCAGATCACAATGGCTTCAAATTGTAAAAGAGTCATCTGGCACTGACTTATACATGACCTCGACCGGCATATTTTCGGATTTGGACTTTCTGCTGCTTCGGGGTATAATAAATCTCGGAAAAATGCAGTTTTTTTACTCTAAAAAAAAAGGTTTTGCCCAAAAAAACCTCGACCAGGAAAACAATCGAGGTTTAGTAAATAACCTGCCAAATTGAATCTAAAGCAACAAACTATAAAGACCAGAGAACCAAAGAAAGTAGAAAAACTTATTTTTAATGTTATATAAACCTTCCCCTTTTGCAAGTTTTTATGATCATAAAATCATATGTTGCAACATTCAGTGAGAAAATGTATCCATTATTACATTTAGCTAAATCTCCCCTTTTAGGGTCAGGGGACACAGGCAGATTCTGGGCGACTAATCTCGGTGAACTGCCTCCCCACCGGCTAAAATGAAAATCACCAGCGGGACGTTTCTCGAAGCGATTCGTTTTCCGAAGTTGCCCAAAGTTTCCACGTGATGCAATTTGGAGCGACTTCTGAAAACAAATCACTCCGAGTGCCATCCCGCCGGCGATTTATATTTTAGCTGTCAATTCACATTATTGTCTATGGGAAAGCTTTTACTGGAGATTTCAGATTAGTCGCCCACTGAAGCAGAGATTTATAGTTAGCGATTATTCTCCTAATGTGCCATTGCCCTTAGTAAGTTTTTCTTAAAAAGGTTTGTTATTTGTTTAATTATGTGATATGTTCCATCTGCTTTGTAATCGCTCCTTTGTTTGCCCTCATTCCCTTCAGTGTTTGCCATCTGTAAGCAAAGAGGGGAATAACCTGTAAGCAAGTTCCGTTATGTCCTTTAGATTCATATCACGGCTTTCCAACTCCAGCCTCCAGCTGTTCCAAAACAAAACTCTGACATAGGGGATATCGCCCTGGGTCAAGTCACTGCTAAAGACAGCTTTGAGGATGACGAGTTCAACCAAACAGCTCATTCAATTGTGTCATTTATTAGCTGGAAGTGGGCTTTGGCTTGAGCAATAATGTTTTTTTAGTGTGTTATTTTTAGTGTGATATGAGGATTTCATCTAAAAATGAACATTCAGTATGACTTGCAGAGTGATATTCTGTATGCTAAAAATCAACGCCAAGATCTTTCTCTTTGCTTCCACTAGAAAGTATGTTTGTCCCATGCTGTTGTACCAAATGCCTCGTTACTGTTAAAATCCTAATGGAATGCTTGGGCAAATACAACAAAAATATGAGCTGGCGCATGTAAGATAGAAGGGTAATATTATAGATGTCCTTGCATATTAAAGCAATCGCTAAGGTTTATTTTGGAATACAGACGGCTTGCTCAGATACCTCTTGTTGAAAACTTAGAGAAAGAAAAATACATTATATGTGTAGTATCTGAAATGTCAGTTAAACAAAGCCACTTCCTGAGGATTTGAGCAGTGATTGGAGCACTAGGGTTGAACCTGAGAGTTTCAACCTGCTTGCTTTTAACGTAGTAAGACCAGGACTAGCCCAATCTTCTTTCATAGCCTCATCCCTGATGGCACTACTCCATCCCTCGTTCAATGCACCCGTACCGATGCCTATTCCTGACCCCAATTGCATCAACCCTATAATAAACCAGTAGAAAATTGGAGCAAGGCAAAGACAAAGCAGATTATTCCTGCAAGTTCCATTTATTCATACTAAATGCTACACCTGAGGAAGGACCTGTGATTTTACTTGCAACAATAGTCTGCTTTGTCTTTGCCCTGCTCCAATGGTTTTTATACTTGTTTATTATAGAGTTACCACCTTTGCGGTGCAAAACGCAGAAAACGGCAGGGTGATGGGTTGATGCAATTGGGGTCAGGACTAGACATCGGTAGGGGGGCATTGATTGAGGGATGGAGTAGTGCCATCATGGATGAGGCTATTAAGGCAGATTGGGCTAGTCCTGGTCTTACAACGTTAAAAGCAGGCAGCGCCTAGAAAAACCAAGCTCTCAGGTTCAACCCTAGTGCTCAAATCACTGCTGGGGCCCTCAGGATGTGGCTTTATTTAACTAAAATTTCAGATACTACATATATAATGTATTTTTCTTTCACTATTTATGATTGGAATAAATGTGGTATTTGACAGAATCTATTATGCAGCCTTCGGGGGATTGATAATAGATCACACAGTAAAAAGAAAAGAAAAAGGTTTAAAGTCATCATGTCAGGCTTGGATTGGTGAGTGGTTGCAGACCTGCCCCCCCCCCCCCGCACTCAGTAATTGTAGGTTTATATATTTTTGTCTGGCTCTTTCTAAAAGGGAGACTGAACTAGTTTCAAGGTCAGTTGGTCTGAATCAGTACATTTTTTTTTAGCAGCTTTTAACTATTTTACCCTGTTATCTCAAATTGAATAAATGAAACATTCTTAAATAAAATTAGGGTCAGGTACTCTGAAATTATGAAGAAAGAACATATTCAGTTACTTACCTGTAAGATAAAGTGGAGACTTATTTTTTATATACTGTATAGGGATGCACCGAACCTTGCAAATCATTTTTCAGGCAGGCACATGTGCAGGAGAGGGGAAAAGATGGCTTTCACTTTATTTGTACTTGTTGCACATACACCTAAGAAGATGGTGACGGTGAACCTCTGCAGCAATATCTCAGGCCGGTGCCGTTTTTAGCAAACAGGAGCACTGGCCTGGGGTATCAAGTAAGCGATTTTAATCACTAGGGAGTGCCTAACATTTTGGAACACTTCCAGTGATTTTAAGTTTAGTTCTCCTTTAAGCATCGGAGTAGCAATAAACTCTGGAGACTGGGCAAAGATAACTGACTTTGGTTTATGCAGTTAATCCTTTTAATTGTAACTAAATAAAGTAGCCGTGAAACCACATTTCATAAATGTTTACAATTGAGAAAAGGGTATTATTTCCCAGTTATTTATATAGTCCTCTTTTCATTTTTTTTCAAAATTAGTTGTAAATATTCGTCATGATGCATCAGTGTTACTCAGAAATGATGTGCAAATCATGTAGACTTGACAAAATATTGACAGCAAACTTATAATAGCCTATGCAGCTACATTTTTTCCTAAACACTGAAATTATGAAAAGTGTGTAAAAATAATGTACCAGTATCAGATTTTTTTTTAAATTAATGCTGAAAGTACGTCTCTGCAGTTTTAGTGCTTGCAGATAAGCAGAAGCAAAACTGATGGCTATGAGAGAAGCTGTATTTCAATAGGTCACAAGACTGTAAGAGAAAACAGAAGACAGTTTGAAAAGTTGTTTTTTTTAATTTAGCCTATATTGCTACTACTTATGGTTTCTTTTGCACATTTATGGGTTTATTTATCAAAAGTAACATTTTAGAGCTTTGTGAGTTTTTTTTATCCCTCGAATGAACTCATAACTCGAATGGTTTCTAATTTAAGAAAAAACTTGAATGTAAAAAACTCAAATCAGAGTGAAAAAAAACTCAACTTGCTCGAATTGAACAAGTTTTCGGACATCAGGCTATAAACATCTTCAAATGGTTCAAGGGACCTCTGCCATGGACTTCTACATAACCTTGATAGGTGTATGTTTGGATTCTAGCTATTTCCAGCTTCGAGCTGGAAAATTCAAGGTTTTTAAAGGAAAATTCAACCTGTATAAAAAAAAAAAAAACCCTGTATCCCCCACCCCAGGTAGACCCTCTCCCTCCAGGCTAACTACCCCTTCCGGGTCCTCGGTAAGCTAACAGGGAGATCTGCAATTTCTGTCCAATTCTGTGCATTCCCAGTTGTAACAAACCGGGATACTGCTCCAACTGCGCATGCACCGAAATACCGATCTCCCAGTCAGCTTGCCAAGGACCCGGAAGATGGATGCGTGGAACTCTGCTGGCAGTATCTGCGCCGAGGGGTAAGTATAAAGTATGGGGCATTTCCCCAGGCGGGCTGTTAGACTGGGGGAAGGAGGGGTCAACCTGGGGTGGGGGGTAGTATTTCCGCACTATTGCGCCCACCACAAGCTGCAGAAAACTTTTTGAGCACAGCCAGTGGTAAGCTAAATACGTGAACAAGTTGGTTTAGGCAGACAGGACATAGTTGTTCTCCTGCATGCCCTTCATTTGTTTGCAGCCATCTGTAACTCGCCATCTTTTGCTGTGAGTGACAACCTCATGATTGCCAAGGTCTCCCTCTGTCATGGGAGTGGGTTACAGGTCTTATCTATGGTAGTCACGCCACTGATTGCATGTAACTTCCAGATACAAAAAATACCAAACACGAACAGAGTGGGCAAAGGGAACTCTAATGCATTGCTAATGGACGGTGTAAAGTACAGGAACACTTGAATCAAAATCACAGTAATATGCACAAATGTCTATGTAAAGTGCACTGCTGCATGTGTTTGTGTTGGTAAATGAGTACCAACAAATATATTTCTCAAGAGGCATTTGCTTATATATTCCCCCAAGGTTGAGGAGACAGTGTATACACTGCTGACATGCCTCAGATAATGTTCCTTCAAACTTCTGCCAAATTGCACAGCTCTCAGCCAGCAGAACATCAATAGCACACCCCTCATTTCAAATAATGTAGCTTTTATAAATACAGATCCTAGATTATGTAAACCAGTGCTGTCCATCTTCACAGGCGGAACAGGCTTTTTTTTTCATGCTTTGTGAAGTTTCTTTCATACCATACAACTCTCCTCATGATTTTTCCTTTAGACCCACAAGACCCACATTATTTATTCAGCAATACCAAGAGGTCTTGATAGTTGTAATTCAAATCCCACAGAAAGTGCTAGGTCAGCCAAATCCCCAACCAAATCCTTAAAGGGGAACTATAGCGAAAATGAAAATTTAATATAAGCTTCCTCATACTGAAATAAGAAACTTTCTAAATACAATCAAGTAAATATTCTGCATTGTTTCTGAAAAATCCAGTTTATATTCACTATTCCTCTCTCAGCATCTGTTTCTCTTCATTCTGTCTTCATGCAGCAGTTGGGTGTCAGATGAATGATCCAATATATCTAAAAGGGGTACTCCCTTTCCTAGCAGAAACTCAAATAACTGATTAAACAAAAATCTAACAAAATAACGGCCTTTTACACAAATTCTGCATGTAGAGAGACAGGATTTCTGGTGATTTTAATAGAGTGAGTTCTAATACATCTTCTAAGCAAAAGGAGCCCTCCTATAAGATATATTGGATCATTCATCTGAAACTCAACTCCTGGCAGAATGAGGAGAAACAGATTCTGAGAGAGGAATAGTGAAGATAAACTTGATTATTTCAGAAACAGGACAGAATTTTTAATTGATTGTATTTAGAAAGTTTCTTATTTCAATATGCTGAAGCTATTAAATTTTTTATTTTAAAATCATGTTCGCAATAGTTCCCATTAAATTTAGTTCATGCGTAGATATTGCCCTTTGTTATTCTTCTTCTGTATTCTATTTTTTATTCACTGTCCTGTGTTTCTTTTCTCCTTCTCCCCATTTGTCGTTGTATCCTTATTCCAAGCTTCTCTGTTCTCATTTTCGCCTTGTAGTGCTTGTGTCTCTGAATTAGAGATTTAAAGTGCTGACAAAAGGAGGGCAGCTCTCTGAAAGACAGCTGCAAATACATGTCAATCAAACTGTGAATTGCTCCTGGAGCTGTGGAATTCTTAGCAAGGGAATTGCCAGCTGTTTAAGGGGATGGAGATTCAGCCGGGCACAGCTGTGTGATGTACAAGGCATCCCAAGCTCTAGTATACGTGTTGCTTTCTATGTACAGACTTACATCATTTCTGTACATAGCAATAACTGATTGTATTTTATGGCAAAAAAAACCCCTAAATATGATAGCCTGGTGAATGTGGAGATTTTCATTCCAATTCTTAATTTGCTCATTCTATACTCATGCCATCACTTAAGGACAGAAGATTGCAATTGCAGGGTGGCCTACCAGGCCAAAGAACAGGAGAGACTGCTGTTGTTAATGTCGTAATGTTGTATTACTGGCCTAATGATTTATTCATTTATGTACAGTATAATGCATACAATATAATATCTGTTCTAATGAGCCATACTTTTCTGCAGAGGCTAAAAACCTGCATACAGGCCTTAAGTATATAGATAGGTAGCACCAGTAAATATAAGTACAGGTATGGGATTGTAAGGAGCACTCACCAGAGCTCTCACCGATGCATCCGTCCATGGCGGTGTCCTTCCCAAGATGGCGGCACCCAGGGGGAACCACGAGGATGCGTCAATCTGGACGCAGCGTCTTGACACCAGCATCAAAATGTGCAGCGTCGACGCACAACGTCTGCGCGTGATGCATGATGTCATCAAGTGTGTTTTGGCGCAAAGATTAGTTTATAAAAGGATGCTAGAGGATTCAGCCATTGCCCGATTATAGATTCAACTCTGTTGTGCTCCTGGGCGTGACTATTGTTATTCTGAACTTCTGATCTTGACCTTGCCTGTACCCCGATTACGAAACTTCACTGCCTGACCCAACCTTTTGCCTGTATTGACGACTCTTCTTCTTGACCCCTTCTGTACCGCAAACTGTGTTTATATTGGCTAAGCTTCCTCCTTGGTCCACAACTGCACACTGCGCCTTCGGGCCCTGACAAAGATCCATTGTTCGGAAACATGTTATCCAGAAAGCTCCAAATTATGGGAAGGCCATCTTCCATAGACTCCATTGTAATCAAACGAATCAAAATTTTAAAAATGATTTGCTTTTTTTCTGTTAGTAAAACAGTACCTTATACTTGATTCAAACTAAGATATAGTGAATCCTTTTTGGTGGCAAAACAATCCTATTGGGTTTTAATTACGTTTTTATTAGACATAAAGTATGGTGATCAGAATTCCGGAAAGACTCCTTATCCAGAAAAACTCTGGTCCATTCTGGATAACAGGTCCCATAACTTCCTTAACATTATGTGGGGTAATTTTTGAAGGATAGCAAATACAGAAAAAAATATGTATTAACCCTCTTTCTGATGCCAGCTATAAATCTGCTTTCACTTGCGAGTGGGAAAGATATTTATTTCAGCCAAAACTTTCAGTCAGTCTCTTTCCTCGTGTTTAGAAGCAAATAGAGGGAAAGCTGATATAGGAAAAACGTGAGACTAGATGAATTACTTTTCTGGAAAGACAGATAATTAAGAGCAGGAAACTAGTCGGAAAATATGATTCATGATACGACATTCACTGTGGACTTTATTTAGTGGTCTGTGGCTAGTGTTATTTTCCTAATCTCCTTCTAATGCAATTCTTGGACTGTATCTGCAGGCTGTTGCTCTTAATGTTATATACATTATACAAAGCTGTCAGTACAGGGGATAGCTTCTCAGATGGAGAGGTATAGGTGAGAGTTATTGGAGTTCCTTTTCTAGATATGTTTTGCTTCAGTTCTCATGATTTTGATCAACCCAATCTGGCCATGCAGATGGATGGCCAAACCCAGATCCACTTGTATGCTTTTCTTGCCAAACAAGCAGATCTGGCATATTTTGTATGTTATGTAGATGCACATTTATTGGAGATTAGTGTAAGCTCTGGCACCTGGATATCCTTGTTTACAAAAGAAGAAGTGCCTTGCATTGAGTGCACTCCACTTCTTATTATTTTCTATGGCATTTCTATCAGACAGCTGTAATATAAATAGTTGTGATTGTGTGTGTTAAATTGGCTTAGAGCAATGCTGCCACAAATTTGTTGGGGCCGGGTGAGGAGTTGCTGATGGGGGCCCACCAATGGGATCTGTGCCCTTGTCCTACCAGTGTTTTAAAGCAGTCCTGCAAATGCCCTATTTGTTCAGGACACCAGAGAGGGGATTGCGTTTGTTACCCTTTTGCATTCACTCTCTACAAACCAGCTCATTCATACCACCAGGCCCAAAACAGTCAACCTGGAACTGCCACAGGTTTAATGGCCCGTTCATTCACACATGCAGAACAGCCATAATGCTGCATTGTCGAATAGAATGAAGATAACATTATGCACATAGCTGTAATTTTTCCCAGTGCAAGATAATAATATGCCTCTTTTGATCATTGTGCCAGAACATTACTTCCCTGTAATTTGCCACTTATTATATCTAATTGGTCTGAAGATGAGTGGGCTGTGCGGAGTGAAAGTTGTAACTTAGCTGGAACTGACCACAAAGTGAAAGCTACGCTTTGTAATTATTATGACACATTAAATTGCTCTGGCGCAGACATGAATTATTTTTTTAGTGCCTTGGCATTTCTTAAGGAATACTGCCTTAATAGGCAATCTATTAAGGCAGTATTCCTGTTTGAAAAAAAAAAGTTAAATGCTCTTGACTTTTGTAAAGTGAACTTTTGTAAAGGTATGGTACAATGAAGCGGACTGTCTGTTCTTATGATGTCAGCAAAGCAAGTATTCATGTCGTACACCCTTGCTTGTTTATATGAGAAAAACAATTATAATATGTTTGTGTTTGTGTATGCTGCCTAAAAAAACTGTACTCCATGTTGACCATAGACGATGATTATGGTTCTACCGTGAAAAAAACCTTCAACAATCAGAAATTAATGGATGACACATGAGGCTATATAAATGGTGACAAAAGGCAGAAAAATAAATAAGGTTACATTTTTTTAAAACAGAAGTAGTATATAAAGTTTGTAAAAAAAAAAATTCTGTTGTACTCTAGGGTCTTTTTTTAAAAATGTAAAAGCTTTTATTTATATATATACAGTCATATATATATATATATATATATATATATATATATATATATATATATATATATATATATATATATATACAGTATATACGGAAGAAATCAATATGTTGGAATCAGTTGGTTAAGAACAAGGCTAAGCCAAAGCTTATTAGCGCAGCCTTAGTATCTTGCATTATCCATCTGTTCAATCTGTCACTTTAAGGCACTTGCAGCATCAAAAGCAGTGTATGTAGAATATAATAGGTGCACATTAGCGGGTACAAATGATATTAGAAGGCAGATGTTGTCATCCCATTAGAATGCTGCCTATGAGTGGTTTGGGGTTTGAACAATGGTAAATGTGTTGGCAAGTGTGCAGCTTCAGGATCTCACCCCAGAAAAATGTGCCATCTCAGGGGATGAAGTTAAGCTCTGCACCCATCTGCACTGGCCCCTGGCAGCGTTTCTGAAGAAATCATAAACTTCACCTTATCGCACACTGTGCAAACACTGCCTTCAGACTTAGCCACGAAGATCAAAGCGGCATTACTTAACAACCGTGATAAGATTAGGAAAATCTCAGTCGCTTTATAAAACTTGTGTCTTTTCTCAATGACCTAAGTGTGAGTTAAAATTGTGTATTTGCTGTTATATTGTGGAGTGATTTTTTTTTGTATTAAAGGGAAGGTTTTCTGTATAGTTTTATGGAAAAAAAAAAAGATTTACATATATTCTGAAAAAGTAATAGTAACTTTTGAACAGAGGAGTGTAATACTGTATGTTTCTGTTCTAACGATTAAATTCTATGGTTTACAGCCAACGTTCTAGCTATTTTTATGCCACAGCATTCCATCAATAACCATCTAAAACTCACAGTTTACCACTCTGTGGTATTGTTTCAATGAATTAACAGATTGAGTGTATATAATGCATTGCTGACATGGCGTATAATAAAGCCACAAACATTGGCAGTGGAATGTTTTATGCACAGAGCCTACAGTAACTTTTATTGTGGCACTGATATACAGTAGGCTTTCCACTACTAAGCAAGCAAAGATCCCATGAGCTATGGTATGTTTCTGAGCAACAGTAGTTTACCAATGACTGCTCATTGTGCAGTGAACAACAGCGATTTTCAGTGTTTTTATTGCTGCTACTAATTAGTGCCATCATGTCTATCTACCTCACAAGGACCAAACTTGGAGTAACTTCAATTTCCCTGCACAAGCCTTCTTCAATGAACTCATGTCAAACAAGGGGGTGTGCTGCCTCTAAACTTTTTGAGGAGCCTACTTTTTTCAGAATCTAAAGTTGACCCTGTTCTAATCAATTGTACCTTAAAGGGATACTGTCATGGGAAAAACTAATTTTCAAAATGAATCAGTTAATAGTGCTGCCTCAGCAGAATTCTGCACTGAAATCCATTTCTCAAACGAACAGACAGACTTTTTTATATTTTATATTCAATTTTGAAATCTGACATGGGGCTAGACATGTCAATTTCCCAGCTGCCTCCAGTCATTTAATTTGTGCTCTGATAAACTTCAATCACTCTTTACTGCTGTACTGCACGTTGGAGTGATATTACCCCCTCCCTTCCCCCCCCCCAGCAGCCAAACAAAAGAACAATGGAAAGGTAACCAGATAACAGCTCCCTAACACAGGATAACAGCTGCCTGGTAGATCTAAGAACAATACTCAATAGTAAAAACCCATGTCCCACTGAGACTCCTTCAGTTACATTGAGAAGGAAAAACAGCAGCCTGCCAGAAAGCATTACTCTCCTAAAGTGCAGGCACAAGTCACATGACCAGGGGCAGCTGGGAAATTGACAAAATGTCTAGCCCCATATCAGATTTCAAAATTAAATATAAAAAAATCTGTTTGCTCTTTTGAGAAATGGATTTCAGTGCAGAATTCGGCTGGAGTAGCACTATTAACTGATGTGTTTTGAAAAAAACATGTTTTCCGATGACAGTATCCCTTTAAACAGAATTTCCCTTTTTATATTATAAGTACATACACCCTAGCTATAATCTCTAAATGCATATGGAGCCCACTTCCATACATGACAATGATAGAGTCCAGAGTTCTGAGTATAAGGTGTTTTGCCTCACACAGCAATATAGCAATTATATATATATATATATATATATATATATATATATATATATATATTTTTTTTTTTTTTTTTTTTTTTTTTTTTTTATAAAATGCACATCAAACCACATCTACCATTAACCATTGTCAGGTCAGCTTTCAGGCCAAAATAAATATAGTCTCCTCCTATAAATCATATACAAATGGAAGACAATCCATATTTTTAAAGTGAGACATGTTTATAGTTTTTCAGAAATAGGTTAAACGTGGACTATATTATTTTTGTATTTAAACCCCGTTTTAGCACTCTCTGGCTAACTCCCATGTTTTACTGGGTTGTGGCTTTAATAGCACTCTATGTTGAAGCATGACTGCTTACAGAAGGCTTATGGAGGCAGAAATGCTATTAGTCATGTTACATAAAAGTAGTTTATAGCATGAAGATCTGTATAAATGTTTCACAATAGCCCATTAATCACCAGCCGCCTCTTTTGAGTCTAAATCTGACAGGGCAGATACATGGGGGCTCATGCCTACAGTCTTTGCTCTCTGAGTGGCTGCAGCCAGTGTCTCGGGGGCAGATTCACTAAAGGGTGAAGTGGCAAATGGTTAGGATTGCCACCTGGCCGGTATTTTACTGGCCTGGCCGGTAAAAATTATGATTGATCCTAGGGGCCCATTTACTGAGTTTGAGTGAAGGAATAGAATAAAAAAAGCTTCGAATTTCGAATGTTTTTTTTGGCTACTTTGCCCATCGAATTGGTTTCTTCGACCTTCGACTACGACTTTGAATCAAACGATTTGAACTAAAAATCGTTCGACTATTCAACCATTCGATAGTCTAAGTACTGTCTCTTTAAAACTTCGTCCCCCTAGTTCGCCACCTAAAACCTACCGAAGTCAATGTTAGCCTATGGGGAAGGTCCCGCAACTTCGCATATTAGTGAATTAGCATAGTTGTAGCAAATTTGCGCCTGGCAAAGTGGTGCGATGTGTGCAAAGCGGTCGCTGGAGACAATTTGCCCTTTAGTAAATCTGCCCCTCAGTATTTTACTGCAAAGGAAATCACCCAAATCCTGGGGATTATTCCTACCCTGTTTCTCGTACAGGTATGAGACCTGTTATCCAGAATGCTTGTGGCCTGGGGTCTTCCGAATAACGGATCTTTCCGTAATTTGATCCTTTATAACTTGGGGAATATTTATCAAAAAGTGAAGTTAGAGGAAAATCGCCTGCGGCAATGCACTCGTGGCACTTCGATTTCTGAAGTCTGCCGATGTTTCCTTGTGAGGCGCCGCTAGTGCGATTACGCTGGTGTTTTCTCATTATAGCAGGGGGAAGGCAGTTCGGGGAGATTGTCGCCCCGAAAAAGAGGCGATTAGTCGCCAGGTGAATAAATCTCCCCGAATCTGCCCGTGTGCCCCTGCCCTAAGTCTACTAGAAAATCATGGAAATGTGAAATAAACCCAATAGGCTGCTTTTGCCTCCAGTAAGGATGAATTGTATTTTAGTTGGGATCAAGTACAAGTTACTGTTTTATTTTTACAGAGATATTTGAATTATTTGGATAAAATGGAGTCTAAGGCAAACAGCCATTCCGTCATGTGAAACTTTCTGGATAATAGGTTTCCGGATAATGGATCCTGTACCTATAATCTGTATGGAACTTGTATAAGAGGGTTGGATGGGCAATTCTCATTTACTATGCAATCTGCGCTTCTAAAGGCTCTGATATTTGTGTCAAATAGTGAATATTGTAGATTCTACTCAAATATGAACACCTGCCATATATGACTGTCACAGAATGCAGTTTTTCGGATCTCATCAGTGAATATTTGAAGACTGCCACTCTTTAACAACAACCTATATCTTCACAGCGTATGGATTGAATTTACAACACAGCACGTGCAAAATCGTTCAAGGATTTGTAAGTCTTTTGCCATAGAGTCAGTACATGCAGCCCAGAGCAATAAATTGAAATTTGCTGTCAAATGTGACAGTCCAGTTGCTTAACTGTGGTAGACTGGCTGAATCGTTTGCCTGTTTATGTGTTCTGGGAACAGATCTCTAAAATAGCCTAATTACATTGCTACTTCTTGGGGAGTACCCAAGTAAGTGGCACAGCCGCTTGGAATTCCCAAAAGAGATGTGTTGCTTTCAAGGAATTAAAATAAACACAATGGTGCTGTGTTTCCCTTGGCCTGCTTTCTGCTATGTTTTCTGCTATTTCCGTCTACTGTCTGCGGGGTGTATGTATGCGGGAGGTTCAGGCACACTTAAAGCTGTGTTTCTTGTGTCTACAGAAAAACAAATTTGTCAGGAGCACATTAGGCATTTAAAAGCGAAGCTAATCAATTTTATTTTCAAAACTAAACTTGGGTTCATGAAGGATCTACTGCCTGAAAGTGTTATTTTACTATTCTTGGTAATATGGAAGAGAATGATGCTGAATGCTTATGTTGCTCCTTGGTTGCCTACTGCTTAGGGTAAAAAAACAAAGGTGGGGTAAAAGAAAAACAAAATAATAATGTAGTGTTATAACATAATGTCCACTTGACCCACTCAATATATAAACCCACTCAGAGTAGTCTTATGCCAAATGCAGAGATGAGTCCCAATGATCCCAGAACATAGGACAGCACAAAGTTTCTTTTGTCATTAATTTATTCTTTGACAAGAAAAGACTTGATTTGCAAGTCATTTTACATATCACTACTGGTTCGTGGCAATGTAGAAAATGATTTTCATCAAACCAACAAGCCCCTCCATAGTCGATTTTTGTTAAACTAATGCTAAGCTTGTTCTTTTTCAGGAGTGCACTTAATCAGTAGTGTAATACAGCAGTGCTGCCACTGAACTTTAATGCCTCTAAATGGTCTATTTACTAACTTAGGAGTGACAGTTCCTTGCTAAACACTTTTTTTCTGCCATGGCTATATCTTGCCCTTCTCAGGTTTACATGATGAGAAAAAAAAAATAGATAAGCAAACATAAGTGCCTGGTAACGGCTGTTTTTTGGCACCAATTTCGGGTATTTTTTTAAGGTTCTGGCCCTAATCTCCCCGAACCTGCTCGTGTGGCCAGACCCTAAAGGGGTTGTTCACCTTCCAAACACCTTTTTTTCAGTTTAGTTGTTTTCAGATTGTTCTCCAGAAGTAAAGACTTTTTTTCAATTGTTTTCATTCTTATTTCTTAATGTTTAATGGAATATTAGCAACTATTGTCAACTGTTGTAGCAATTCTAACTGCTGCCTTTAATGAAACTAGTGGATTCTGCTCAGCAGGGCCAAAGATAAGAAAGGTATCAACTAAATGTATCAATTTAGAACAGTTACAGAGTCGGTGAGGCCCCCCCCCCGAACTGCTTTAGAAAGACAGAAGAAGGTGAAAAATGAAACATTACACTTCAGTATTAGAAAAATGGTCACAAATAGGAAGTAGTTGGAAAAAGTCTTTATTTCTGGAGAACTTTCTGAAAACAACTAAATCGAAAAAAAGTTTTGATGGTGAACAACCAGATTGTTGATGGGTTTCCCTGTAGCAAACCCTGTTAATATTAACGAATGTTCCATTAAATCACTACAATTTTTAAGCCTCATCTTGAATAGGCAGTGCAGGTTTGGTCTTCTTAAAGGGCAAGTAAAGTCTAAGAGAGAATAAGGCTATAAATGCTGTATTTTGTATACTAAGCATAAACATAAACTTACTGCACCACAAGCCTAATAAAATTAAATAATTTATGCTTTCAAAGTTTGCCACCATCTTGTAACTTTGTTAAACTTCTTTGCAAGACCAAGACTCTGCACATGCTCAGTGTGGTCTGGGCTGCTTAGGGATCGTCATAAATTATCAAAACAGGGAAACAAACAAAGTTGATTGAGTTCTGCATGGCTGGGAAGGTGGGGGCTCCCCCTGCCCCCTGCTCCCCCTGTATGATTGTTTCCCTGCAGAGCAGTTAGGGACCATATGACAATTCCTATCCACAGCAGTAAATGAAGGGAGAATTTCACTGCATACAGTCAGGTTTCTTATAAAAATGGTACACATTTTTTAATTAAAGTACATTGGAGATAGGTTTTGTTTTCATTAAAGAAAGTAAAAATGGGATATTATTTTTTTGACTTTACATGCCCTTTAAGAATGAGATATTAATGAGCTGGAAGGAATACTATAAAAGTTTGTGTCATCTTTTTCTGCAGAAGAGGCACAGCGAGGGGACATGGGGGCATAATAACGGACAAATAAGGCACAGTCAATACTCTTTCTAATTTCCTCTTTTTACGCCACAGCTTAGAACTTAATTATCTCATTGTGTGTTAGTAAATAGGAGCACCCACCCGTGATTATATCAGAAGGTGCTATGGCATTCTTTAAGTGTCATTCTTTGGTTTGTGCTTGTTTTCCCTTAACACTATTTGATATATACTTGTTAGTGCACTATTACCTCTATCTATCCTGCATAGAGCCATAATAAATGAATGCATAACTGGCTCCAGCACAATCCGAACATTAATATAAATCTTTTTCATTCTAAATTTTATTGCTGCCTCATACACTTCCAAACTCAGATCCTTGAGATTTCGTCAAGAGAAAAAGTTTATAGGCATTTTTCAGCTGAGCAGCATTTTTTTTCAATGAAAACCACATTAGGGCCCCTTGTGTTTAAATGTAAAGCTTTAAAGTATAATGTGTTTAATAAGTGTAACTGTTGTTTGCCAGGAAAATGGCTACATGTGTTTTCATTGTTCATGTCTTCATCTGCTTTTTTACACCACTCACCTATTGTTCCCTTTTCCTGTACAGATTAATCCTGGGAGCAAGGCAGAATTGGCGAACCTATATCCAGGAGATGTTATTCTGGAAATCAACGGGGAGAACACAGAGACCATGAATCACCTAGTTGCTCAGAACAAGATTAAGGCCTGCACAGATCAACTGACACTTTCCATAAACAGGTCTGTGTCTTTTTATATGTTAAATGTCACAGGTGTGAGTGTGCTTTGTTCTGCTGTGCTCTTTCCACACAAAGCCAGACAATATAGACTATTTTTGTTGCTTATTCTGCATTACATTTACATTAAAAAAAAAAAATGGTCACAAGCAGTTTTACTCCTTGTATTTTGTTAGATGCTAAATATTACCAAATTCAGGGATCAGCAGGATAATCCAGTTTTTTTTGGCATATTTATCTGTTATTCTGCACAAAACTGCCTTTGGGGAGGATCAGGATTGGTTTTTTTCAGAACCGTAAAGGGACAGCATACACCCCTTGTGTCATTGACTTAAGGGTAAACTAAATGGAAGGTAACCATTAGTACTCACCACTTGCTAAACTGAGTTTTGTTCTCCTTTATTATATAACATTAACATTGAGGAAAATACTCTATAAGGAAGACACCTTCTTCTGTAAATGGAAGCGGCTATTTAGGGTGTCATTTGGCAGGTAATTGTTTTGCGGAGCACTTAATACTTTGCTGAAATACATTAGTGTCTCATGGAAGGGAAACGGTAGTAGCAATCTTATGTATTTTATCCATTGGGAGATGAGTGACGAGAACAAGGATAATAGAAACAGAATTAATGATTGCTTCCCAACGAGAAACATTCCTGGTCAGAGATAATGAGGGCTGGTTGTCATTATTTAAATGATAGAGACTGAGTGGAAAGCAGCACAGTAAATTAGCAGTCTCTCGAGACGCTTAAACAAAATACAGGCAGACCCAAGAAAAATCTTTTAAAAAGGGAGTTCAGATAAATCTAGTATTGTCAGGATTAAATGTGTATAACCGCTGGTTGCAACTTGGCCGTGATTATAGAAAAAAACTGTCAGTCTGTAGACAATCAGAATTCTTTTACCAGTGGCTTAAGTTCAGAATTTACAAACATATCTATATATATGTGCAAAAAGGCGGTTATAGTGAATTTTTATTCATTCCTGTTGTACCATATGTTGTAGTTTCTGATAATGTTGATTCCTCCTATGTCTCTTGCTTCATGGATTGATAGCACCTATGTCTCTTGCTTCACGGATAGTGATGAGCGAACCTATCGAATTTGTCGCCATTTTGCAAATTTTTTCACAATTTCGTAAATTTTTCAGCAAAACTGCGAAAAATGTGCGAAACGCATTGAAGTAAATGGGAAACTTTTTTAACGTGTGCAACCCTTTTTCTTACTCAAAATGCATTGAAGTCAATAGGCGTTTTTTCTTATGGTGACTCTTTTGTCGAAATGCTTTGAAGAAAATGGGCATTTTTTCTCGGTTAATTTTCCTGCGGCAAATTTTTTTGTGGTACTAGCCATAAGTGATGATGATGTTGCCAAGGCTTGGCCCTGGATTCTTGCGATGGGATGGAAAGAGTCAATAAAATGGATTATAAATGCAAGTAAAGAACATTTCACATAAAGATAGAAACTAACTTTAGATAAGACCAGACTGAAATGTGATCTGCTTCTTATCTGGTTAAACACAGAGAAACCTTGGCTTTGTATCTTGATCTGGATAATTTCATGTTTTATTATGTAAAGCATTTTGTGTTCCATTGCTTCAACTGGCTCCACCACTGCTGTTGCTTGACTGCTGTTCTATGACTATAGTAGTAAAATGGAAGTTGTATTTTCACAGCATACTTTATCTGTGAGCCACAGTCAAATTTAAAAAGAGTTGGTGAGCAAGACAAGCATGAAAATAGCTCCAGGGGGGTATGAAATAATGGCTGTGATTGGCTATTTGATAGCCCCTATGTGCACTGACAGCCTACAGAAGGCTCTGTTTTGCAGTATACTTTTTATGCCAACCAAAACTTGCTTCAAAGCCAAGAATTAAAAAATAGGTATCTACTTTCAGGCCAAGGGGTTAGCGAGCAACATGTTGCTCATAAGCCACTGGTTGGGGAACACTGGTTTAGGGTATATAATTCCAGAGCACTCCCAGCCCTATAGCTAACTATTTCTGCTGTGCTATGACCCCTTCAGTACAGTACATCCCTCTTATACCAAGAATATAGAACTAACGCAGTTCGGAAAACAGATCAGAAAACCATCCGGGCCAGATGATGAGTGAGGACCTAAGTATGTCCATGTCAGAAAATTAGTTAGCATAGTGTAGTATTACTGCTTTATAGAACTGTTCAGGACTTATGGATATGCTACTTATGATCAAATGAGTATTTAGTGCGTGAAGAGCTGTTTTTTTTGTGTGTGATATATAAGCTCTCTTTCTTTCATGGCCTATTGCTTCTCTTTCAGAACTCAACTCAGCCTCTAAGCTTAATTATACGGAAGGCTTCAGATCTGTGATACTGTTTGTTTAACCAAACAACCTGGCATGATATGAGAGAAATTTCTTTTTAATAGGAATATACAATACATATGTGTGTGTGCGTGTTTTGTTTACCATCGTCTTAGGCAATAGCTTTTGTATTCTGTATATTTGACCGATTGACTTTTGCTACTTTTCGTTATTTCTTTCTCTTTTTTTTTAGTGCCCTTTTGTCAAGCATAAACATTACTTATGGCAGCTGTATGGGGCAACCAGAGACTGCATATTGTGGCTAAACTACTTGTGCCATATCTTTTAACTTTTTCATGTCTTTCATGAAATTAAGTTCTTTTACCCGAGAGTACCTTCTATTTTGACAATAATTTCCCCTTATAATATATATTATACCTTCAAACAGTAATGATCAATGCAAGTTTAAAAAAGTTTAACATTGCACAAGCACAAAAGGGTTTTCAAATACAGATTAATAACCAAGTCTGATATGTTTTTCTGTAAAATGTATATATTATTAACTAGACAAATTAAGATGTAACCTTTAATATAATCAGTGTTTTAGTTGTCCAGCTCTGTGTTTATTTGTTCAAGCCCTGGAGAAATCCTGCAGTAGTTGAGTTGGTAAATGTGTGTCCAACTTCTCTGAAGGAATATATATTAAAATAAAGAGCTGCTCTCACAGGACTTACGTGGTGAAAACATTTAGTTTCTTGGTGAAAGCTGATGTTTTCTTTTTTGCAGAGACTTGGATCAAAAAATTAAACCCAGTGAACCATCAGAGCAATTTGTTTGCGTGGACACTCATTGAGTATACTACTGATTCTGTAGTTACCCTTTATAAACTTTACAGTTTGATATGATGATCTAATGTATTCAGCCACTTTGCTGGGGTTTTATATGAGTGGATCTATTTTCGACCAACAGCAACAGAGCATGTATAAGTGAGCGTTTGTTATAATATTCTATGCCTAATTTCACGGTTTTTCAGCAACATACATTAACATTGTCATTCATGAATAAAGGTTTGTTCAACTCGCTTATTGACCAAAGAAACCATCCCCCCCTTTACACCACTTACCATATTAAAGCAATTAACCTAATTGCTTTAAAATGTTCCATCTACGTAGTTTATAGAACTGAAAGAGATCTCTGGGCTTTTGACAAAAGACTTCTTTATCTTGGGGCAAAAGCAGATATATATAGCTAGTAGAGAGAGAGAGAGAGAGAGAGTTGTTTTTCAATGTCACAAGAATGTCTTATACTACAAAATATGTATAGATAGAAAGAACCTATTGATAACTGCTTGGTTGACAGTCTTCCATTGGGACACAAAAGAAACTCTTTATCTTAGCTACAAAAACATAGCTGTCTCTTTCACTATACTTAAATGACCCCCTGATTACAGTGAAGAGAAATCAGTAACCTGACATTAAAGTACCTGAAATACCCACTTATATTCTTAGACAAAGTGCCAAACCAGTGTCGGACTGGGACACCAGGGGCCCACCCAAAAACCTTTGACTAGGGGCCCACCAATTAATCCTAGACCAGGGGCCCACTCTTAGTAGTATTATTATTATTCCTCTTCTCACTCAACATCTATTCTCCTTGTCGCTTTTCTTTACATACTATAATACTATAATTATTCCATCACTTTAGCCACTTTGTTCTCATAGAAATAGGGAATGGCCATTAAAAAGGCCACCTGTCTAGCAGCATAAGGGCCCACTGACACCTTGGCCCACCGGGACTTTTCCAGGTATCCTGGTGGGCCAGTCCGACACTATGCCAAACGCTTGTTGGTGGGTTAGTTGCATGGAAAAGTTTTCAGGAAGATTTCATGTGGGTCTTGTTTTTTCTTATTTATACAAAGTTTAAGGCTAGGGCCAGACATTTGAGGATTCTTTTCTTCAGACAGGGCGGAATTCGGGGCAAAATGTTGTATTTCAGAGCGAATTATCCACTGCATCTGCCTGCGACCTTAGCAGAGACAATGATTTGGGTTGCAGGCAGAGCAGGAGCAGAGGAGCAGCGTGGGAGTGTTTTAATTATTAACTTCTTCTTCTAACACTTTCAAATTGAAGTCATTGATCCCATCTAAAAAAAAAGTTCCCTGTAAGGCAACACGTGTAGTTATTGCTACGTTTTATTACTCATCTTTCTATTCAGGCACTCTCCTATTCACATTCCAGTCTTTTATTCAAATCTATGCATGGTTGCTAGGGTCATTTGCACCCTAGCAAACATATTGTTGAAATTGCAAACTGGAGAGCTGCTGAATAAAATGCTAAATAACTCAAAAAACACAAATAATGAAAAATAAAACCCAAGAGAATATCACACTCTACATCGTACTTAATGTTAATTGAAAAGGTGAACAACCCCTTTAAGCTGGTCCTAACAGAAGTAATACATTTTGGTTTTGTAATTAAAGGCACAATGTTTACCCAGACTTAGTCACCCATAGCAAGCAATACCTGTTTGCTTTTAAACAGGTGACCAGTCAATGCTATCTGCTGATTGGTTGCTATAGGTAAATTGACCCGTAACTGCACCTTATATTACATTACCCCCCATACGGTTTCTTATTTAACACGGGTTTACAAATGCTTGTACTCCTGTAAATTGATTAGCTTTCTGCAGCTTAATGGGTCTTAAATAAAATAATATCTTCCATTTGACACTTTCATTTATATTACTGATTTACAGAATTTGTATTTTACCAGCTGGGCACATATCCAGTTCATAGCTGTGAAAGGCTCCACTCCCATGATCTCTCCTGACCTGCAGGAATGATTCTGTCATATTTTCAGCAATGGCAGACACATTAATGCCACAAATAGAGCAACAAAGAGCACTCCCAGTACTTGCTGTCAAAAACAGGATAAAGTAGCACTGAAAATATGCTGTCAAGGCAAGGAGGTACTGTATCTGCACAGACAGCGAGGAGTCAGCATTACTTTCCAGAAGTCATTACCGGATTTTATTCTGCTGCTTCTTTAAGAATTGCAGGCGGCGCAACATAAGGGTCACTGTAGTATGTGCCAATTGAACCATAACTATAACAGGACTAATACAGTCTTCTTAGTAAGGGCTGTCAAAACAACTCAGGTGCCACAGCCCCAAGATGTAGAACCACAAAATTAGGAGGGACATTGAGTGATTTGCAGAATGGCCTCTTATTGGATAAGGCTCCTGCAGATTTACCAAACCTCTCCTTTATCCCTGTATCCTAAGGCTCCCTGAGGCACAATGGGAGCAATTTACCAACAGGTGCAAAGTTTGCTTCAGGTTTATTGACCGAGAACAAGTACTCAAGTGTCTCTTCTCAGTGCAGTTAATGCGGTCTACTTGGTTGACATTGGCTACTAGAACTGGAGAAACATTTATTTATTAGACTGTCAGATGTTGCAGATCTCCTGCTGCCTGTGAATCCGCTCCTACACATCTTTATGTGCACTCAGGCGGACACAGTGAATACAGGTGCAGGGACTAAATTTTGTCATAGGAGCGGATTCTCGGCCTCTGTTCATCATTTATTATACTACATGTGGCATTAGCCTTGTGTGTTAGACACATTTACACAGCACCTTTACAGAGATTAAGCATGGTCAACATCAGTCCCTGCCCAGCAGAACTTAGTCCACAGTCCCTATCACACAATGACTCACAGTAGGGCTAATTTTATCAGGCGCACATTAACCTGCCTCTTTTTAAAGTCTAGGAGAAAACACATACAGACACAAGGAGACTATACAAACCCTCTACAGGCAGTGAATCAAGATTTAAGCACTGTAAGCAGAAGTGTTACCCACTGAGCTGCTTGGCACCTATTGTTACATTAGCCTTGATGTCTCACTGCACAAAAGTAACGTTGAACTATGTGGCAACCACATCCATTCACACCATTCAGTCCAGTTACATTACTGACCCACAAAAAATATCTAGCCCCCTCAGTTGGCCCATTTGCTCCCCAATTCCCAGAGTGTTGGACAGCATTTCTCATTAGATGAATAATAATATACAAGGTGGGTTTTCCAAAACCATTTAGCATTTAGTTTCTGTGCAGTGAAGCGTTGGAAGCTTGAACATTTTCTGGCACCAAATAGCGGCCCTGATGTTCTCATTATAAGACTGTTTTACCCATGCTGTGAATAGGACTCCAAGCAGCCAATAAAAGCTTTCATGTTATGCTTTTTCCCAGTCAGCACAGTGCTTGAGATTTTACAGGCATCAGCAAATTTAAAACATATCAGTTTTCACTGAAGCGTAACAGACAATTTAAATCACGAATACAAAATAACTTCTCAAACGTTGTAAACTTGTCCCTTAGTTGATGCAGGGTCTCCATATATCTACAGTGTTCTACTTAATCAAGTTTTATGAGAAACTCGCTGCTTAAAATGTCTCATTATACCTCAACCAAGGGTGGTTGGTGTTTGGGTCCATGTTACTTTGCTGAAATGTGTGGCTATTAAAACATTTATACTAGCTGTTAATAATATCCCATATTAGGGGGTTGCGGTGATTACTGACAAATTATTACAACACGGTTCAGTCTGGCGAGGAAACGAAGGGTGAAGAGAGGGTTATGCATGGTGAGTGCTTGATCCACTAATCAGGGAGTTGTCTAACCTGTGGCCTTCAAGAACACTGTCTGTAATCCTTATCACTACTGAAGGAATGGCTGAATATGTAATTTGGGAATATTTGGAGGGTTCCAAGTGTGAAGGAAGATCCTGCCCTGTAGCGCTTACAGAGCTTATCTGTGGGTGGGTGGATAACATACAGGCAGAAATTAGAGGGCAAAAGTTCACAAAGTTTGGGCATTGGCTTTAAGTATCAATATTTTAGCCCAGGTGCCTTAAAGGAGAACTAAATCTAAACTAAAGAAGTAGCTAGAAATGTTGTACATTATGTTTTGGGTTTCTGTACCAGCCCAAGGCAACCACAGCTCTTTAGTAACGATATGTGTCTCCAAAGATACCCCAGTAGCTCCCCATCTTCTTTTCTGCTGATTCACTGCACATGCTCTGTGCTGCGGTCACTTGCTGAGATTAGGGACCGACTCACAATATACAGTACGCATAGAATATAAATGCCACAATATAAGGCTGATTAATAATTAATACAGATAATGACTACGGCAGCACAGAAACCAGTGCACCTAGCATCAGAATTTAATAATCAGCCCTGTAGCATCAGTTTATATTACAGGTCAACCTCATTTTCTGCTTGATAATTTCTAAGCTTAGCTTCTCAACAGCTGCTCAGAGTCCACTGAGCACGTGGGTGTCACAGACACTTTCCAAGATGGTGACCCCCTGTGACAAGTTTGAAGTCCTGGATCATTGCTGCTATTGAGAAGCCGAAACCTTAGGCTGGTGCAACAAGTTCAGTATATAAAATATGGCATTTTTAGCCATATTCATTATTAGGGTTTAGTTCTCATTTAAGGTGGCCATACACAGAGATCCGCTTGTTTCGCAAAGTCCCCAAACTAGCGGATCTCCCCCCCGATATGACCAACTTTACGTCTGCCGGTAGCTTTTTTCTGCCTGTGTATGGCCACCTTTACCCAGATGATTTGCAGGGCAGGACTAATAGAAAACACAGTGCTCTGCAGAGGCATAAGATAAGTATGGATAAATGCAAAATGGCAGTTGGTTAGTTGGATGCTGAAGAAGGCTATGCTAGAAATCCGCTGGCTGATTTCAGCCCTTCCGCAGGCAGTAGCCTCCTCTTTCCTCTGCATTAAATCAGCTCAGCATGAGCAGACTTGGTGGGTTTCCACGAAGAACCACTGTAGAGCTAAAATCAGCCAGTGAATTTTGGCTAGCTGATTTTGGCCCTAGTGACATAGTACATACCTCCCCAACTGTCCCTTTTTCGGAGGGACAGTCTGTCTTTTGACAGCTCAACCTGCAGTCCCTCGTTTGTACTGGAAAGTCCCTATTTTCTCTGCACTGAACAGCCAGAAAAAGAAACAAAGTTTCTCACTTTTTGGCTTTTAGCAGAGAGCCCAACACAGCTAACAGGTGCAAATAAGATACTTTGTAACAATTTTGAGACACAAAAAAACAGTTTAGATAAGGAGAAATATTTTAAATTTTTAACCTGCCAAATTTTGTAAAATGAACATGGTAATTAGGGGGGTATGGCCACAGAAAGGGGCGTGGTCAAACAATGTCGCTGTTGTGCGTGCGAAAACAGTTTTTGTCCTTTTTACTTCCAAAATGTTGGGAGGTATGACATAGTACCGCACTCAACGGGAATAAAATCAAGATTTATTGAAAAAAAATCTGACGTT
Organism: Xenopus petersii; assembly: GCA_038501925.1. Classification (NCBI taxonomy): domain Eukaryota; kingdom Metazoa; phylum Chordata; class Amphibia; order Anura; family Pipidae; genus Xenopus; species Xenopus petersii. Next base: position 39,890,498 of record CM076676.1, on the reverse strand, counting down.
TCGAACATCCTGATGACAGGCCGAGTGTTGGAGCCGAAACGTTGAAATAAAGACAAGCACGTTTTCTTCATCCAAGTCCTAGGAGTTCGGTTTCATTATTATGGTTATATAGATAGATAGATAGATAGATAGATAGATAGATAGATAGATAGATAGATAGATAGATAGAGACAGGACTTTGTGCAGGGGTCTTGGCCAAGTGAATTCTGGTTTCCTTGCCGTTTAAGGGAACTGTAGCTTTCAAATACCAGCTCTGTGCTTGTTTGTTATACTGTCACTTACTAAAAAGGTTATAGAGCTATGAGCGACAATCTGAAAAGGTGTTGGTGGGGTTGAAAATATATTAAGAGTTGTTCTGTTAATTTTAAATGGCAATTACTGTTTCAAGAAACAGCCCATATTAAGATGCTCATTCTAAAGAGCTTATATATGTTTACAACCTTAGATCAGCTACCTATAGCTGATCTAAGGTTGTAAACATATATAAGCTCTTTAGAATGAGCATCTTAATATGGGCTGTTTCTTGAAACAGTAATTGCCATTTAAACCGGAGATGATTGTGTGGGGCGGATGGGGATGGTGACATAAATATCTATGATTGCATTACTACCCATTTAGGTTTTTCTACAGCAAACAAACAAGCAAGTCACGCAGAGGCAGAGGATTCAGTTTCACTGAAAAATATTTCCAGATTTGTTTCTCATTAATGGCATTTAGAAAGTAAAGAAGCTTCCCACTGCTCACGTCGGAGGTCTGAGCTACAGGCTTTGCCAAACACCACTGATGCATGGCTTTGCCACACATTTACACCTATGTGTCTTGTAATGTGAATCCATCTTAATGGAAAAAAAAGCTTACCCTTAATTTAAAATATTGCACAGATGGAAAATTTTTCACTTTTGTCCTGATCATTTATGTTTGGAAGATCAACTAGCACAGGATTCTTTACGCAAAAGATATCCCAACATCATTTTTGAAAATCTCATTAAGAGGATAACATCTGAATATTAGTTTCCGGCCATAGTGATATAGGCAACTGGTCTTAATTTTTTACATTTGTAGTTTTCTTCTCTAGTTCTAGAAAAAATGTATTCAGTTGGTTGATTTAGATGCATTTAGATCACTGGAGGCATGTTCCCCTTCTGATAAGCTTCATTCAGAATGGCTGCTGGACTCCCAAACTCATTCTGTGTTCTGCATTTGTGATGGAAAGTTTTCCTGGTCTAAAAATGGTTAGTGTGGTAGGAAAGGTAACCATAGGTAAAACCTCAGCTACAGTAAATATATAGGCAATAAAAACAGTGCATACAAAATCTTAACGTTTCCTTTTTCTAAATGGGTCCATTAGTCTTTGGAAAGACTAAACAAGAAGTCAGGTGGCTGAGAGGAAACCTGCTGCCCTGGATGAAGTGTAAATATAACACAAATGTAAACCAATGTTTTACTTCTTAGCATGGACTATGAAACTCTTCCTCTATAAGTGGAGATGCCATGACAACAAACAAAACATTTAGGGGATTATTTATTATGCTGCATAAAACAACAGGATGATACACTATACATTGGCAGGCTTCGCAGTGTAAAAAAAAACGGCCTAAGAGTGACTTCCCCCGGAAGCATTGTAAAATAACGGCGGGAAATCTGCCATTCACTTGGTGTAAAAATTACTCACATTGTCATAAATTCACCATTTATTTTACACCGCTTTTTTCCAAGTTTTTTTTGGCAAATTTCGTTTTGCACAGCACAATAAATATGCCCTTAAGAATGTAACAGAGGAGCAGAGAGTAGGAACCGCTGATGATTTCTTTGGTTCTCATCTGAAACGTTTACTATACAGTTTTACAGCACTTCCCCCATATGTAATATAAGGCACTAAGTTTGCCCAGGAGCAGTAACCAATAGCAACCAATAAGATATTTGCTTTTAAATAGGTGACCAGTAAATACAACCCGCTGATTGGTTGCTACTGGTTACTGCACCTGGACAAACTAAGTGCCTTTTATTGCATTACCTCAATTGGGTTCATACTGTGTTTTTGCTCTAAAGGTGGTGAATTTTATCCAACATTTGTATTAACATGCATTCACCCGAGAAGGTCAATGCATGTCTGAAATAGAAAAGACATTCTTGCACTATAGTATGTCTCTTATATTTAATCATTTTGCAGTCATAAAACTATGTTTCTGTACCACTATCTTTCTCTACTACTGAAAATACACCACCATCATTGGGTGGAATTTTTAGCCTTTTGTGATGTATCACAGGCATGAAACCTATTATCTGGAATGCGTGGAACCTGGGATTTGCTGGATAAGGGGCCTTTAGATAATGTAAAGCACCACACCTTAAGGCTACTAAGTACCATTACAGCACTGGATTTTATGTTTAGCTTAGTTCACATTAAGTACAAGGTACAACCGTCTTACGACCAAAAGAAATCAGTGAAAATATAGCTTTTTCATTTGTTTTTTGAGGGGGGGGGGATTTCCCATTTCCCTCCCTTGATATACTAAAGACATTTCTGTGCAAAACGATATCTGTTTGCAGTGGTAAGTATTTGCTCAACAACTCTTTGATAGCGTTTCACCCTTTATTATATGCTTAGCATTTCCATGTAAATATTTGGACAAAAAACACATTGCGAAATTGGTTCATTTAAAGGCACTATATGATAGACCAAGACAAGTTAGTTTAATAAGACTTGTTGTAGCTGGCCAGCAAGATGCCACTGTACTGTAATCTTAAATGAAGGTATAGGAATGCTTGGGACATAGGGTATTCTGGGTAAGTGGTAATGTTATGAGTGCAAAATATCATGGTCTGAACAGACCCCTGACAACTTTGAAAAGGTGCATATTTTATATTGATGACAAAGGTTTCTGAATTTTAGATCCCACACCTGTAGTACATGTATGGGACCTATTATCCAAAATGTGCAGGACCTTGGGCTTCCAGATAATGAAGCTTTCCGTAATTTAGCTCTTCATACCTTAAGTCTACTTAAAAATCATTTTAACATCAATGAATCCAAATAGGATTGTTATGCTTCCAACGAGCATTAATTATATCTTAGCTGGGAGCAAGTACAAGGTACTGTTTTATTATTACAGAGAAAACGGGTTCCGGATATATGATAAGCTTGACTATTGTATCTCAAATAAAACTGCTGGAGAATGCAGGTGGGCATGTGCTGTACAGTATCATTTAAACCATTTATAAAAAGGTTTGGCCTATAACTTGTTGAAGTTAAAATAAACTTTTAGAAAAGTCCCCCATTTTTTCAGCTTGCATTTTATTGCCTGAATAAGATTAAAAAGACTGTTCTTTACATGTAATAATTGTAGCGTCTGTGTCTGGGAGGGGGTCACATAGAAAGTCAGAGCATCCAATGAATGAGGCTATTCATGTTTGACATTGCTTGTGGAATGGTGGCAAACAAATGCATTACAGTAGCACATTAACCGACTGATCAGGGAGAGAAAGAAAATGTCTCATTAAATATAATATAAAGTCTAATGCTCCCTGTGAGTCACTTCTGGTCAGTGATGCAATGAGTATGGAATTACCTTTACGTAGCTGACTAGGGTCAAGCTTTGGAGGATGATTAATGGTTTTCGCCTTCGAGTGTTAACGTCTGTATTAGACTGGATTCCAATGTGTCAGTGTAGATAGAGCAACAGGGTGTTTATAGTCAGGATTTGATAGTATTAATTCATATTATCACCTTGAAACTCAAAGGTTATAGAAATTGTTCAAATTCTGTTATAAAGAAAACATTGTATTCAAAGAGAATGAAGAAAAACTATATACAAAATAAGTATGCCAGCAGATCATTGCATATATATTCCTTATAAGGTTAACGATATTCTCCAATTTCCAGTAAGTCTATATTTTCTGTGGTGTTTAAATTTTTTTACTTTTTGTTCTGCACACTCCAGTTTGCCATGCGTTGCTAGAGCTCTAGTAACTTTGCTGCCAGGCAGCGGTTTGAAAGTCAGAATAGAAGAGACCCTCTATAAAATGTAGAGGCAGTACAAATAGCCTGTGATTAAGTGATGTTCCCAAAACACGTTAGGTGTCCATTCCACAGCAGCCACCTGTTTTTTTTAATGTTCTAATAAACAGTTTTCAGTTTACAAGGCAGTGTGCCCTCAATTTTACATCTTTTTTGTCTTGGATAATTGCAGTTTGAGGAGCTCTGCATGAATGTAGGCACGCTGAATCCTCTGCAGTCAGTCTTTGATACCTAATTAAGAGAGTCTGAATTGTTTTCCATTGGATAAAAAATCTTCCATGTAGTTTGTAGTTTACACATCAGATTTTTGTATCAGTCCTATGCAACTATTTTCCAACTTGTAGGATGTGATCTGTCGATCCAACACCATCCTACAAAATCTCCTGTGTAGTTTAACCCTTACAACCTGATAATACTTTAATCTGGAAGATGAAAAGAAGTAGAAAAGATAGGCAGATGATCTAACAAACTGTAAAAAAGTGAAACCCTATGAAAGGTTTCTACAAATAAAACATTTGAAGAGCATACAGGCTAGTTCATTGACTTTCAATGAAGTTGAACCTACGGAATCTAGAATGTGGACTCCACCAGCAGAGGTTGGTGTGGACAATAGAAATTTAAAGTGTTGGCTCTGTATAAATATAAGGAGATGAAGATACTAAATTTAATGTAAGAAGTAACCCATTCATATACAATAGCACACAAGGCTGCTTTTTAAAGCTCAATGGGGGGTTCAACCAGGGCCGTTCCTGCCATGAGCACCTTGCCTCAGACGGCAGTGAACGGCCAGTTACAAGGGGAGGCAAAAAGCCGCCTCCTGTAACTTTAAGAGCCGAATGTCCGGTTTTTAAACCGGAAATTCGGCTCGGCTAGTGCAGAAAGCGCAGGACGCGCTCATTGCACTAGTGATACCGCCCCTTTTGACCCGCTCCACGCTAAACTTTTAAGAGCGGGAGAGGGGGGGCGGCATCGGGGTTGCTGCCTCAGGCGGAAGCAACCCACGGATCGCCCCTGGGTACAACTTCAAAATCCACCCTATTCACGTTGTCTGAAAGCAATGGTGCACATTGTTGACTGGTGGAGTATTTTCAAGCATTAAAAGACAACAACTATACCCCCAAAATGAACACTTGAGAAACAGATAGTTTATATCAAACTAAGTGGCATATTAATAAATCTTATCAAACTGGAATATATATTTAAGTAAATATTGCCCTTTTTTTATTGCCTTGACCCACCATTTTGTGATGGTCTGCGTGTCCCTCAGAGATCACCTGACCAGAAATACTGAAACTCTAACTGTAACAGGAAGAAGTATGGAAGCAAAAGACAGAACTCTTGTCTGTTAATTGGCTCATGTGACCTAACAAGTATAGTTTGTTTGGTATGTTTGTGTGCACCGTGAATCATACGATCCCAGGGAGCTGCCGTATTTTTTAAAATAGCTCTTTTCTATTTATGATTACCCAGTGGCACATACTACTAAGAAAGTTTATTATTATGAAAATGGTTTATTTACATGAAGCAGGGATTTACATATGAGCTGTTTTATGCAATATATTTTTATAGAGATCTACATTGTTTGAGGGGTATAGTTTTCCTTTAATCAAGTGGCAAGGAACTACTCTGAAGCTTTCAGCCGACTGGTTTACCAAACGATGGAGGGACAGCTTTGTGCCCTAACCACAGAGCTGAAAACCACCTGGGCAACAAAATTCTGAAATATCCCCATGGGCTGTTGCCCTTAAGCTTAGATGCAGGGAAAGGGTTGATATAAAATTAACAGAAAATTCAGCACATCTGCAATCACTTTTCTCAAGAAGCTGAACTCAGATGTCACTTACAGCTTGTGGGAGTACGTCTGTTTATAGCAGTGAGTGCTAGGATAAAGTGTTCTTCAGCCAGCCAAAGTTACATTTTGGCAGAATGCAGTCGCTCAAATAATATAATCAAATATCTGCTACAATAGATCTTCATTTGCAAGCTAGGCAGGAAAATGGCCACAGAATTGCACCCTTCGAATCGCCAACTTTTCTAAATTAATAACATTTCTATTCTCTAAAGCGGTGTTGGCTTTCTTATTCATTTCATCAGTTTGTTATTCCATGAAAGCTAAAATTAGAGGGAAATATTACACATAGCTATATCTTTTCTCAAGAGTGAAGTTGAATAAAGGAGTGTTGATCATTTTTAGTTATGCTCGTCAACTGATTCCTCGACTGCTCTCTCATTGCCTCTTCACATACACTCATTTGAGACTTTGCCAAGGCTAAATCCCCCTCCTTTCTTCCACCCAACTTTCTTCTTATATTTCTGCCTTCAAACAATCTCTTAATGCACACTTCTTTAGAGAAGCATACCCTCATTTAGCCTAGCATTCGTTCAACTCAATGGCACAGCTCTCTTTACGGACTCCTTATCCGCACAACTTAAGTGGTCTTCTTTTAAATTGTAAGCTCTGTTGATCAGGTCCCTCTTTACATCTGATATTGGTTGTATTTCTGTATGTAGTCTGTATGTTAGATGCTTGCACCCTTCTTTTGTACGGAATATGTTGCTGCTTTAAAATACTTCAAAACAGTGCAAAACCCCTTGCAGTTATTGGGCTTATTTATCTACTCTTGTAGTTGGATATACATACTAAGCTCTTTGAATGTCGATCTTAATTCTGGGATGAAGCATTTTTTCCATATGGAAGTAGAAGTTCAAGAAAAACAGAGCACGGGTATTCATGAAGAAACTGGCAAACCATGAAATTATGCAAACCACATAGCATGATCATTCTATTCACCACATTTAAACTGTGCTTATGGGAGATATTAAACCAGTTAACATGGGTAATGTACTGCAGTGCAATGCTCCAGGTCTACATTAGATTTTCAGAATTTGTGCTCCTTCATGAGGGTATATTTATCAAAGAGTGGAGATAAAGATGGGTGCAGTCCACGAGAGTGAAATTCCGCCACTCTCCATTCATCTCTATGGGATTTTTAAAAGAGTATTTATCAATGGGTGAAAGTGAAAATTCACCCTATGATAAATATGCCTTTCAAAATCCCATAGAAATGAATGGAGAGTGATGGAATTTCACTGTAGCAGATTGTGGCCATCTCTAACTTCACTCTTTGATAAATATACTCCATAGTGTTTTCTCTTTAGTTCAAGAGCAAAATCATCATTCTGGCCTAAACAATGTAAACTTCATGTTGTCACTATTTATCATTATGATTTGCTTTTTCGAGGACTGTATACTCTGTACTCCAGGCCTGTGAAATGTTTAAGCTTCTGTGAGCCTGAATAATGCTCATAAAATAAATTCCACCTGCTTGGCCATCATGCTGTTGAAATGCATTGTTTCATATATATTTTTCTCTCTAAAAATAACAAGATTTACCCAAGGCAATCAAGACGTTTAAATTTAATTAACTGGCAAAGCCCATTGGACAGTATAAAGTAAGGAGTGCCAATTTTCAAGTAAGTAAACCGTTTTTTTACCGTCTGTCAAAGAGTCCAGATGGTTTTAATAATATTTAGGATAACACAGCAAGTGAGCAATGTGTGTTGACATCCATGTGTCTAAATCACATTAATCACAATAGCACTCACCGTTATAAGCCCTGCTTTCCTTAAGATAAAAAATAATTTCATGTAAAAACGATTATTTGTATTTTGCACAGAAAGAAAGAAAACACCTAAACCACATATTTTCCCTCTGCTTGCATTGTGTTTGACAGACGATTCCCCTGTGCCTTGTATTTCCACTTTTGTGCACTGAACCTTAGATCAGAATGGTTTTTCCTTTTGCCCATTGCTCTGGAACGGTTATTTGGTTTTCTCTTCGTTCATCAGGCATTAGCTCATGGAAAAGCAGCACTAGCTGTTGCAAAACTACAGCTCAGGAGAAAAAGGTACAGGTATGGGATCAGTTATCCAGAAACCCATTATCCAGAAAGCTCAGAATTGTGTAAGGTTGTCTCCATTATACTCCATTTTATCCAAATAATTTAATAAAAAGTATTTCCTTTTTCTCTGTAATAATAAAACAGTAGCTTGTACTTGATCTAAACTAAGATATAATTAAACCTTATTGGAAGCAAAACCAACCTATTGGATTTATTTATATGTTTACGTGATTTTCTAGTAGACTTACAGTATGAAGATTTAAATTACAGAAAGACCGGTTATCCAGAAAACCTCAGGTCCTGAGCATTCTGGATAACCAGTACCATATCTGTTCATGGATTCTGGAATAAACCGCTGTGCACCTGACAAAAGGGTTTTGCCCCTGAAAAAGCCAGCTCTTTTCTGTAAATATGGTGCTAAAAAGAGTACAGTCTTTGCTGTATAACTGGACTATATGCTTATCACTGCTGCTGTACTGAAAGTACATGTGCCATATTACATCAGGTAGGAAGTGTTTGACATTAGCTGGAGGGGTGAAGGATGGACACACGTCAATAGCGTAGTTGGAATTTTCATGTCTTTTCTAAAGTAGATATATTTTTTGTACTGCAGATAAGTAAGCTCAACAAGAAAGGAAGTGTAATGTATAATGTTCAAACAGCCGTGAGACAGGCTTGTTAAAAATAGATTAGATTTTCCAAAAAGGCAACCACGCCAGGACTGCTTGACTGGAAAGTTCCATTTCATGTAGAAATCGTCTTGGAATCAGATGGAATGCGGCATTCGATTACTGGATAAACAAGGAAGCAATTTTTTTTTTTTTTTTTAGAGAGGGGGATCCAAAAAAGAATAAAGGTGATGCATCAAATAAGTCAGTTATTAGTACATTAATCACGTTTAGGGATGGGTCAGTTTGCCTGCATTTAAGGAATAAATAAGTGATAAGTGAAATATTTTTAGTGCTAGGATGCTGTTGTTTATCTGTGGTTTTTGCTGAGGAGGAGATATGCTTCAGCACATTCACTGCAGAGTAAACTTTTCAGAAGGCCAAATTAGCTACACTCCTGTGATCCAACGTATCGGATCACAATAAAATACAGGCAGGCTGTTGGGACAAGGACCGCATCAATGAGCTGGTGTGTTCCTCACCCCAAGAAGATTTTTAAGCCTGCTAGATCAACATCTGACTGATTTCCAGACAGATATCGATTGGGGAGGGCCCCATACATGGTCTATTAGCAGCTTTTATTGGCCTGTGTATGGCCAGGTTTAGACTTATATGATCTATTACAATTAACCCTGTCAACATCTAATTGTTGTGAGGGTGGGATCTTAGTGTCAGGTTCTCTGGTGGGCAATAGGAGGCCCAGCCTGACACTGTTCAAAGGTAAAAGTCACCACCATAAAAATTGTGAAATCTGTTTTATTTGCTCTGAGACATCACTGGCATGTCTTGGTGTTGCGTACATAGCCTTTAGACATGCCTAAGAGACCACAATATTCAAAACACATTGACACGAAAATAAAATGCCGTTTTCTCATTGGTACCCAGTGGAGTTACTTGCCGTGCCTGTTTGTTATCTGTGCTGATTTCTCTTAAATACATTAATTATACCTAATATCATATCAAAGTAATTTCCTGGAGTAATGGTGCCTGTGTTTGAAGACGTATTAAGGCGACTTCTGGTTGGGATTAGTTAGAATAAAGAGGAGGAATATCAGATCCACATTCCTACTATTTTCCTGTAATCCATTCTCTCTGACTGCCTTTCTAATTATGGTTTGGAGGATGTCTCGAAAAAATTCTTTCAAAAGCTTTGTGGCTACTCATTACTCTTTTCCTAGAGCATTTACAACAAATCCATAAGCAGATACCATAATGCAGTGTGCATTGGAGGCAGTCAGTGCCTAAAGGGTTACACATGACTGAAAACAGGGATTGACCCATTATACCAGTTATTCCCATTTAGTACAATTGTCAAGGGGAAAATCTGAATTTGTATTATAGTGTGTTTGTATCTCTTGTTCCATTGCATTTACAAAGCTCCATGAAATTATATTGTGTTTTAGAGCTTTAGGTAATAACATATTCATGATTTGAGCACTACATCTAAAATAAACTGAAATAAAACAATTTTTTTAGCTTAAAGGGATACTGTCATGGGAAAAAAACATTTTTTCAAAATGAATCGGTTAATAGTGCTGCTCCAGCAGAATTTTGCGCTGAAATCAATTTCTCAAAAGAGCAAACTGATTTTTTTATATTCAATTTTGAAATCTGACATGGGGCTATACATATTGTCAATTTCCCAGCTGCCCCAAGTCATGTGACTTGTGCTCTGTTAAAGTTCAATCACTCTTTACTGCAAGTTGGAGTGATATCACCCCCCTAACAAAAGAAACAATGGGAAGATAACCAGTTAACAGCTCCCTAACACAAGATAACAGCTGCCTGGTAGATCTAAGAACAATACTCAATAGTAAAAACCCATGTCTCACTGAGACACATTCAGTTACATTGAGAAGGAAAAACGGCAGCCTTCCAGAAAGCATTTCTTCCCTAAAGTGCAGGCACAAGTCACATGACCAGGGGCAGCTGGGAAATTGACAATATGTCTAGCCCCATATCAGATTTCAAAATTGAATATAAAAAAAAATCTGTTTGCTCTTTTGAGAAATGGATTTCAGTGCAGAATTCTGCTGGAGTAGCACTATTAACTGATGTGTTTTGAAAAAAACATGTTTCCGATGACAGGATCCCTTTGAGGAGACTATTTTTTTCCAGAAATGATGCAGAATGTTCTGTGATGTGACCTTTGGTGATATCACTAAATACAGATTTCCTGACTTCATGTACTAATCACCCCGAGTCAAGGGTACAGGGCAGGGTGTGCACAGAACACTTGGCTGACAGTTGCACCAAGAGAGCGGCAAGTTTAATTGAATCTCTTAGCTATCAAGCCATTTAACTATTATTAAAACAAATACATTTAATTAAATAGCTCTTTTCATGCCTTTAGAAGAGCTTTAAAGCTAAAATAATTACCTAAAGAGATTGACAATTGGGCAACAAAAAGATATACAAGGAGCTTTGTGCTGGGAAATATGGTTTTGCTTCTCATATCCTTTTTATAAATGAAGCTGTATAATTCTAGGTCAGAAAAGGGACTACAGTGAAACAGTAATATAGATAAATCACATTGAGGCAAAATTCCTACGGTAGCCATGCTCTAGGAGTTCAATAGCAGCTGGGAGTGAAGGGGTGAAAATGTCATCTCCCTTTAACTATGTAACAGACATGCAGTATATACATTTAAATGTCACAAGATACATTTGTATATGAAAGCAGCTTGTACTTTAACCCTAGTGAAATAAATGGGAAGCACTTTCTGCTTCTGGATGTTTTTTAAATGAGAAAATAATGGCAGCACTAGTACGTCTATGCTTTATCCCACTCATGGAAAGGTGCCAGTTAGATGATCCAGGCTACACAATGCTCCTTCTTTATGGAGAAATGTGTGGTGGTCTGTTCCAGCAACAAATGGTACAGCACTTACACTAATGGTACGGAGAACTGTGCTACACTCGCTGAATGCATACATTGCCTCAGATCAGAAAGGAAGCTACAACATAAACCTTGTAATATATATTTGATCACACACAGAAGACCACTGTCTTCTTGTTACATTCTATCTGTACTTGGCAGTAAGCTGCATTATATTATATTTTTTTTCTGGTTGAGAGGCATATCAGGTGGTCATCAGTGCTTTTTTGTGCTTTAAGGAGAAAGAAAGCTATGGAAACATTTAATTGCCAATAGATTAGCCACAATAGTGCAAACTATAACACTATATTTATTCTGCAGAATGCTTTACCATACCTGAGTAAACAGCTCTAGAACCTCTCTCTGTTTGTTTAGAATAACAGCTGCCATATTAGCTTGGTGTGACGTCATTTCCTGCCTGAGTTTCTCCCTGCTCTCTCAGAGCTCTGGGCTCAGATTAGAGCAGGGAGGGGAGGAGGGAGGGAGAGAGGAGCAAACTGAGCATGCTCAAGCCCAAACCCTGAAGGTTTAAGCTGAAAACAGGAAATCTGATACAGAAGCCCATGTATACACAATAGAAGGAAAGAAATGCTGTGCTTCTTTTGATTCAGAGCAGCATTACTTTGAAGGTTTACTGGTGTATTTATTCTGATAAAGCTTACTTAATTGTAGCCTTTACTTCTCCTTTAAGCTGCCCGTACTCTTACCATTACAACTGTACAAAACCTTTTGTATAAATATTTGTATGTGTTTGGTGGTTCGCAGATCCCGACCCCTGTGAATCTTGATTGGTTTTAGAATAGGGAAGGTTTAAAAATTTCATCTGCTGCGGCACCATTTTGACCAGTGTATGGAGCACTGGCCCATGAGGAAGTTCAGCTTTTGCCACAACTTCCTGCACTTGAGCTCTTTGCATATACAACAGATAGACTTGTGTGGCCCCTCATACACTCTCTGTCCAGTAGGCCCATGGGTCCATTCATGGCTACCTCTACTTACAAGCCTGCTTAGAATTGTTTTGATATATGTTAAACTGTGAAGCGCCATATGCAATGTATACAGAAAGCCTGACTGAGTGGGATCAGAGAGAACACCTAATATATTATGTCTTACCTCCGGCACAGTGTAAATAAAGACAATGATTCTGTTTCCCAAGTCCATTCATTATCACCAGTTCAAAATTGAATAGATTTGTAGAGCTATACTCCAGAGAACAGATGTTTAGCAACACAGTAAATAAAGGTCAAGTAAATAGAAAATAGGCTGAAGGAGGCTTAGAAGCAAATAGTTGATCTAGTTCTGTTCGAGGGCAAAAGACAATTTTGGAAGATTTGTTAATCCTCTGTAGCCTTGTTTTAATTATGGTAGTAAAGAAATCCACGGGTTGGGCAGGTTTTCGGCTCAGAACCAACCCACTAACCCCTTTTTGCGGTATCATCAGATGAGTAAATAATGTAAGAGGAATTCGGGGCAGGTTGGAAAGTCAGGGTTGGATGTGGGTCAGAAATTTTCTTTCCTGCCTGTTCTTTCTTTGAGATATTTCAGGAAATATACTGTACAAGAACACTGCAATTCAGTCAAATGTAGAATTAGTACATAATGTATTATTTTGATTAACAATTAGAATTACCCACGACCCTTCTCTGGCTTTTATCTGACAGTTGAAAGGTTCTGTACTAGAGCACACATCAAATCTTTCTTCAGCTTCACTTGCCTACTGTTTCCCTTGTGTTCCACTGTACAGTGCTGAAATGTGCTCTGTGCAAGCTTTGACTTGTCATGGGAAGCTGCGGGGGCCAGCTCCGATGTGATGGATGAGAAGGCTGCAAGTCCTCCGGAGGAGCAGGCCAATATTCTGTTTACTTTAAGGATAAGCAAAAGCCTGTAACAAGCATCAAGAGAGGTTGGCTGGCAGCAGTGCAGCTGCATAGAACAGAGACACTGTTTGAGCACAATGCTAGGGCTCTCTAATTTGACGAGCAACAAGAGCTAATTAAAAACAAATGCTGCGTATCTAGAGGTCATTTCAACCATATGTGATCTTTGACCCCTCAACACTGCTATATGAGTAATTCCTCCGGTTGTGACAGTAACACACTATTCTTCACTTCTCAAAGCAATTTGGTTGCTCATATCTGTCACGTTTGTACAGCCCATAATTTCTTTTCCTGGAAGATCAGGTGGTGGTAAACACTGAAACATTCTAACAAAATACCAAGATTTCTCTCTCCATCATCGTCCATACCAAATTCTCCTTTTTTGTTACCTTACACTGCAGGTTCCTGCCTGTCTGCTGCTCTATTAAATTCGTCTATTTTCTAGTTCTACTCTAGCATCTAAAATCACACTCAGCACCTTATAAATTAACCAATAAAGCTCTCCATTCCTTACATACTTTTTATTATTTTGTATCTGTGTTTGATATGTACACCCTTGTATTGCACAGAACTAATGTACTTGCTTTCAGGCCCTCTCTACATTAGCTATAATCAATTACTATGAAATCTGCAGATTCGGGGAGATTAGTCGCCCATCGAGAAATCTTCTCTTCTTCAGACGACTAATCTCACCGAAATGCCTTCCCGTCGGAAAGAATGTGAATCGCCGACGGGAAGGCATTTCGGGGAGATTAGTCCCCCGAAGAAGAGATTTGTCGCTGATATAAGGTGGCCATAGATGGAAAGATCCGCTCGTTTGTCGACATTGCCAAATGAGCCGATCTTTCCCCGATATGCCACTAACGGGCATGGCTATATCGGTGGGAATCTAAACGTTCGGCCCTATGGCCGAAGGGTCGGATTACGATGAGAGCGCAATGGGCTCCGGCGGGACAAAATCAAACCTGTCCGATCGACCAATGACCGATCTCTGCCAGATGAAAAATTTTGGGACTTTCCACACACAGTCCGAAAATCGTACGAATCCTCGATTCGTACGATAGGATCTTTGCGTCTATGGCCACCTTAATCTCCCCAAATCTGCACATGTGCCACCACCCTAAAATTGTGTTAGTTGCTATGGCCACCTTTATCTGACCTTGTTTTGTTTGTTTTGTCTTTGCTCCATTATATAAGGCTTCCTGGGTTTTAAAATAAAATTTCATGATGATATTAATAACAAGGGAGTGCTAGCACCTTGCTATAGTGTTTTGCTAATTCAATGCAAACTATCAGACTAAGATCACTACATATCTGAGTATGAGAAAGGTACGGAGATATATTTTCAGGAATTCTCATGCACATGGGATAAACATCTAGCTCACATGCGAAAAGTATTTCAAGATCCTAAGCATTTACATGTTCTTATTAATTTTCAAGCGTAGGTGTTGAATATGGAGTCTAACTGCTATAGTATACTTTTTTTATCAGAAAGATACTCGTTAGTATTCTACAGGAACACTAATGTACCTAACAGCATTATTCTAGTTATTATTATTATATATATATATTATTCTAGTTATTTATATATATATATATATATATATATATATATATATATATATATATACTGAGAGTTCTTACAAATTCTTAGGAATTGATGACATTTATTGCAATAACACAATTACTTTTAGGCATTCGTTTCGCGTGACATCCTCGTCTCATGCTTCTTATTTCCCCATTATGTTGTAATTACTTGCACCCCTCATATCTCATGGGACACTTTTGCCGCAGTGCTATATAATGTAGAATATCTATGTCCCGCAATACCCTTAAGGGTTAGTTCAAACGAGGAGATTTGGGGAGATTTTGTTGCCCGGCGACTAATCGCCTCGTCTTCTGAGCGACAATCTCCCCTACTTTAATATGAAGTACCTGTAAAAAGATAACGAGTCAATAAACGCTATGAGGCATAGCACCATACAGAACAATCTTTGCAAGTAATATGTAACCCTGTCACTTCCAATGTCTTTTGGTTAGTAGCAATGATAGTGCAAGCTCTACAGAACAGGTAAAACCCCAGAGCACTTCTCTTTCCCTCATAAAGTTGGAATTCTGTGTGTGTTTACAGTGATTGTTGTTTATGACATGTTTGTTTCTACTGCACTCACTGCTACACAGTCTCTTGTTCTGTCTCTTTTTCAATTCTGTTTTTTTATAATGCATTCATCTTCTGCGCCCTTTTAAGAATCGTTTCATACCAATGGGTGCTTGGGTTTTATAATAAACCTTCTATTTGGTCAGGCCTTTGGATGCCGTAATGTCTAGTGCAATAACATCTAAGATGCATAAGCTTTAAAATCTATGGGATCACTCTCTTTCTTTTCTCTCTTAGAGCTCATTTACCTTTCAGATCCCAAATGGTTTATTTTAAAAGTTACTCCAGTGTGTATACTCCGGTGCTTGATTTACAATGTCTTATTTGCTACTGGCAGTGTACTGGATTTAAATAAATACTTTAAAAAAATCTATGGGGCCTGACATAAAAAAAAACCTCAGGACATGTGCTCTAAAAGGTAAACAGGGTTAGTGTTAATGCATTCATAAACGGCTAGTCTGTTCCCTTAGAAATAAAAGCTGTACATTGTAGACACATTTGGCATGCATCTGTAAGCTGACACTTTATCTGCCAAAGATACACAAGATCCCCAAAACCACTCCAATACAGTAAACATCTTGCATTCTTGGCAACAAATACATTTAAGATGGCCAAGAAGCTTGCACACAAATTTGCACCTGGACATGGGTTACAAAAACCTGTGAAAATGTGGGTTTGTCCACTCTTTGTTCTTAGTGATTTGTCATTTAATAAGAGTTTAATTAGAAAGGTGCATGCGTATGGCCATTGCACAGGTGGTTCATGCAGCTCGTTGAACTGTTTGGTTATATTTTCAATTAGATTTGATGCAAGCAAAAATCCAAATCCAACTGAAGGCAAATCATCTGTGCATAAATGTCCTGTTGTCCCAAGGCAATTTGAGTGACCAGTGTTTTGAGAAACATTCAGTTGCCAGTAATGGCTTCTTTTTTATGTTAATGTTTGTTAAAAAAAAAACGAATCATTCCGCAGGGCTGCTTTAAAAAATAGGGGACATTTTACCATAAGAATTGATGAATTCTGTTACTATTTGGTGACTGACTGTCTTTTTATTACAGACGTGATGCGAAGACCTTGTTAAATGAAGAAGAACTGAAAAGGCAGCAGCGAAAATATAGTTTGGAGGCAGAATTGCAGGTAAGAGCCAGACTGGAAAAAAAAAGCCTTAATATGCATTACAGAGGAATATGTAAGTAAAAATAACAGTTTCAGTCAATGGTAAGCCAATAAGCAGGAACTTTGTCAGGGGCATACTTATTAACAATTCCTCATCCTTAGGCTGCCATTAGGTAAGCAGGAATATATTTTGGCTGAGCCTACACTTAAGAAAGGAAATTAAGTGCTGTTCTTGGGGAAGGTATTGAAAGGTGTTTGGTTTAGTTTGACACTAGGCAGGAGGATGAAACAAGTCGAATTGAGATATAGAATGTTGCCAATCACACACAATAATTATGGGAGCATTAGTATTAAATGGTTACAAAACGAAGAATGAAAAGGCATGTCATTGTGTATTCTGACCGCCAAGAAAATAAGCAAATAAATACAAACTGTTCTATACCACAGGGCAATCCCTTTGTTTGTTTGATGCCTTTGTTTGGGGATAATGCTCCTCAGCCAGACTAATATCTTCTCTGTCTAACAAATCTTGTCTGCAAGTTATTAATTGAATGGAAAACAAGCCCTGTTTATTTGCAAATTAAGAAAAATGGAAGATACAGATTCCTTGTAAACATGGTAAGTTTTCTTTTCAATGGCACGCATTTTAAATAATTTCCATTGCTAGTGTAGTACAGATACTTTTGCCAAGGCTGTTCCGCTACACTGAACATCCTACTGCTCTTCAAGAGACTGCATCTAATAGCGAGAAGATAACAATAAAAATATTTATTCCCTTTATATTTATTTTAAATCATGTTGGTATTAACATTTTAGTGTGCAGCTAATTGTTAGCAAAGAACATGTCTCTTTGTTATTACCCATTTG
The DNA here is from genome assembly GCA_038501925.1 of Xenopus petersii. Taxonomy (NCBI): domain Eukaryota; kingdom Metazoa; phylum Chordata; class Amphibia; order Anura; family Pipidae; genus Xenopus; species Xenopus petersii. The sequence continues at coordinate 39,873,015 of CM076676.1, read as the reverse complement.
ATCATACATAGACACATATACATGTTTGCTTTGTATATTACTCTTGCTGGGAAATGGCTCCCATTCATATAAAATGCAAATAAAAAGAACGTTTTATGCTCACATCAAGCAACGACGACAAAATTTTGTTAGTTTGGGGAAAAATAAACAGCATATATTCCTTGTTATGAGTTATATGGGCACAGTTAATCATACCTGGCACTCAACACTTATTCGGGTAGAAATAATTTACCCAGCACTGTATATTGGTGGTCCAGGCCTTAGTAAGTCATATTCAGCCCAGCAGCAATGTACACAGTTATTCAGACACTGTTAATGATGCTCAGAGCTCTACCCCAGTTATTCAGGCACAGAGAGTTCCGGATTTCTTCCAACCACTGTGGTTTCATTTTGGCTTTTGCTGGAGACCAACACATATGCAGAGAGTTATTTTCCTTGTGAAGAGGACCAAGCACAGCCACAGATGGGAAACAGACCATCACTGGAAAGCATAATTGCAAGGATGATCCGATGTCTGGAACGATGCATTGAAGAACAAGCATGTCTCTTCTTTAAATTAACAAAGATATAATTAACTTGATTACATCTATATTTAACTTCTTCTGGTTTGCTATGATTTCTATAAATTTGGAGTCTAAATGGCTTTTTGGGGTGTTTTTTGTGATTAAAACCTTGACGGGGGACTAGAGTTTGTTGAAACAATTGTAACCTAAAATTAACACCTTTGATGTGACACAATGGCAAGGACTTAAACTGTGAAACTAGTCAGCCATTTTGGATGTGGAACTGCCCATGTGATTTTTTTTTATTCTCCAGTAGCTGTTAGGGGCTCCAGCTATAATTCTCACATGCAGGAGACACATTATAAACAAGTAAGGCTTGGGGGCCTGGGTATCTCTATTGCCATATGCTTTTGGAATCTGTTTCTTGTGGCTTGTAGCTGGTAACGTAGACTAACCTGCTGCAACATTCCCTTGAGGTAGCCTTCAAAAGATTCTTAACTGGCCTGCCTCATATGGGACCTTTGATTTAACTTGTTCTAAGATGTCAATTCCAGAGCAATAAAATGCTACACAAATTAAAATATCTAATCTATGTCGGACAGGATTAAAGGTGGCCATACACAGGCCGATAAAAGCTGCCGACAGACCGAGTCGGCAGCTTATTGGCACGTGTATGCGGGCCCCCAACGGGCTTCCCCAAACAAGATCTGGCCAAAAGTCGGCCAGATCTCGATCCGATGGGACTAAAAATCCCGTCTGATCGCGGCCGCATCTGTTCGTTGATGCAGTCCCGCGATCCGACCGACCGTTCCCGTTCGTTAGGATCCAATCATTGGGCCCTAGGGCCCATGATCCTATCAGCCCGATATTGCCCACCTCAAGGTGGGCATATCGGAGAGAGAGATCCGCTCGTTTGACATCACCAAACGAGCGGAACTGCTAAATATTTGACTTCTTTTTGTGCATTCAAAATTGAATATGAAGTACACTACTGGGCATATTTATTATGCTGTGTAAAATGAAATTCGTCTGGAAAAAACAGTGTAAAAAGCTGTGTAAAATAAATGAGTTTATCAAGGTGTGTTTTATTTTATGCCATGCAAACGCCAGATTTGCCGCCGGGATTTTATATTGCTTCAGTCCTTTGTAAGTGCCATCATTTTTTTACACGGTGATGTGTGGCAAATTATCCTGACGTTTTTTACACCACATAATAAATCTGCCCCTACATGTTCAAAATGATCTAGACACCCAACATCTCATATTAAAAAAGGTTATTTTTGCTAAGTCATTCTTCCTTTTACGCAAATAACAGCCTCTACTGTACTGGGAAGGCTTTCAACTAGATGTTTGCATTGGTTCCCATACCTCACAACATAAAGGAAATAGAAAGACAGACAAAAAGATTCGAAAAAAAGATTTGAAAATATACAAATGTGTCCAATAGAAGAAAAGGGGAGGTAAAAAGTTATTTCCAATGTGCCCTTTGCCTTTTATTGCTTCTATCAGTGGCGTAACTAACGGGGGAGCAGGGGGTGCAATTGGGCCAGGGCCTGCACCCCCTCTGGGCCCCCCAGCAGCTCGCTACTCACTTCTAAGGGGAAATGCGGCCTTAATGCGGCTGTTTCCAGCCGTATGGAGGTGGGTGGGGCCCGGCTGCATGTCCCCCTCTAGTTACGTCTCTGGCTTCTATATATACCCCCTAATTACCATGTTCATTTTACAAAATTTGGCAGGTTATGAAACGGGCTCATTTATCAACACTGGGCAAATTTGCCCATGGGCAGGTACCAATAGCAACCTATCAGTGATCAGCTTTTTAAAGCCAGCTGCAAGTATAACAATGCAATCTGATTGGTTGCCATGCGTTACTGCCCATGGGCAAATTCGCCAAGTGTTGATAAATGACCCTCATTTCTGTGTTTTTTTATGTTATTACAGTTTTGCTAATGAAGTGAATTGCCCTTCAAGCTGCAAGTCACAATTTCCCCAAGAATCCTGCTTATCTTAAATTGTTACAATTGTTTCTTTGCTTATCTTAAATTGTTACAAATGTATCAAAGTGCTCCTGCCACATATTCTGGGCTCTCTGCCAAAAGCCAATTAAGTTTTATAAACATATCTTTTTCTGGCTGTTCAGTGCAGGAAATCAAAAGAGAAAGTCGGGACATTTCAGTAACAATAGGACTGCTAGCTGAGCTGTAAAAAATCGGCACTGTCCCACGAAAAACATTAGTTAAATTTGGCCCTAATGGGCGATAAGTTTTTGTGTAGTCTGTCACTTCGCAACTGAACTGTTGTTGCTGCTTGAGGTTTCCACTTCCCAGCTGAGCAGTTACCAAAGAGAAAATACAAACTGTCCCATTTATCCTTATTTACCCTACTGTTATATACACCATTAGCTTTTTCCAGACAAACTCCAGGCAGTAAGCAGTGTGAAGTTTACTGCCCATGGTTTGCATTTTCCATGCATTTCATCTATGAAATGTTTGACTAGAATGAGACAGCACTCTTACATGCAGAACCTCGTAGCAAAGAAAAAGGGAGCTGTGTTCCATGCACTTTAATAGCCTTGGTGACATCATGAGTTGGCAAGTGGTTGCATTCACTCACCTCTCGAGAACGCCACGTTCTTTGTTAGAGAGCTGACTCGGTGCTACTGGTAGAGTCATTTAAACCAACCACAAAGTTTTAAGACTAAGCATTTTCAGGTCACATATCACTTTGTCTGGGTTTTCCTGACATTCAAAGGGTCAGATTACTGCTTGTGTGCATAAGGCACATGCTATTACATGCTCACTGACTACATTATGGCTACACTGTTCTGCGCCGTGCGTGACCTGAAGCCATAGCAGCATGTAATTGATTTAGAACAAATTAGGTTTGTGTTGTTCAGTGACTTGTGACATGAACATTTCGTTAAACCATTTCCTGGGGCTCAGAATTAAAGATGAGCTTTTTCCAACCAAAAATTTAGTTTTTCCAATTTTTTTTCTTTTCCTCCCTCATTTTATACTTTCCAACTCCACCCCAACTGACAGCCAGTCTGTCATACATGCAGACTGGCCAAATGGGATTCCTTAAGTCTTCTTAAAGAATCACCCTCTAGTTTAGTGCTATAAGAGTAAGCAAAACTGGCACAAGAAAGTATTTAATCATTATCTAGCCAGGGTTTTTTAATATTGGAATGTGAGTTCTGCATGTTGCGCTATCACACCACCATAACATGCCCTATTATCTTGGCGCCTTTGGTTTTACATCGCCTGGAAGCCCTTGCACCTGTTTGGTTTGTTCTTGCCATCAAAGGATGGATTGTTAAACATTCCCTGGCAGGTATCTCCGCTATAAAATATTCCTAGCATGCGGCTAAATACCCTATTTTATGGCTTTAACAAAAGAGGCAGTTAGGAAACTAATTGAGAGCCAGTTATAATATTTGGAGTGATGAAATACAGATTGTTCCTACCAGTTAGCTCAGTGCGGATGCGTGACGGATCCCTATTATTGCTGGCAGGGGAGTGCTCTACAAATTGTTCCTGCTCCAATTGTTAACCCCCTGAAAGCCGTAACAAAGGCATTTTATAGATTGTTTCACATGTACGTTTTATGACCAAATTGTTAAAAAGGTTTATATATAATAAAAGGTATGCAATGTAAACTCATATGCAACTACAAAGCCCTGGTATATACATTAACAAGATAATTAAATTCCTCATTAAGGTAAACTGATAATAGCTACAGTTTGTGGCATTTGAACAAGCATGTTTGTATAGGCTCCAGCAATGGTTTGTTAATGCCTTTTAGGAGTGTCCCTAACTAAATCTGTTACTTAGTGGGGGGGGGGGAGCAATCTATACAAGCCTGCTAGGGCTGGAGAAATTCAACTCATCCAGTGAATTATAATTTAGTTCTTGAATAAAATGCCAGGTTCTTTGTGAGACTTCCTGGCACATTGTAATAAGAGACTCTTTGGTCTTGGTTCTGTGTGAGACTCTCAGACAAGTTTTATGATACTCTCTGTTCCTGGTTCTTTGTGAGACTCCCTGGGACACTTGTGTATGTGTGTATGTTTGGTTGGCTTGTTTATTAGACTCTCTAATATGTACCGTACAGAAAAGGAATGGTTCCTATTTCCCATGCAGCCTGCAGGCCACCCATAATCATTATCGCACTCTGATCTGTGCACCCTGGTGTGATGTCCTCTCTCTCAGATGTGGGGCAATTCAGTATGAAACAAAAGACAAACAGTATAACATATCTGTTTATAGGCAAAGCCATGATTTTATTAACCGGATAAATCAAGCGTTGCAGTCGTGTTTATGTAACCTCCTGCACACAGGCTGTGAATGCAGAGGAATGATTGTGCTGGAATGGGAATAGTCCGGTTTTTAAAGCGTTATGCATTTTATTTATTTTTTCTCTCTACCCTTTGATGGCTCAGAGACTCGCTGCTGCCTTGTTAAACGAATGTCTGCATTTGCTTTTGTTAGAACACTTTTTCTGTAACAATCATGGCAGGCTGTACACATTATTTCATTAGGAGGCATATTTATTAAAAGGTCAAATTATGAATTCATGCAAATTTTTTATAACTCTATAAATATACTCGAAATTCGATTGGGGGGTTATTTGATAAAAAATAGAATATCTAAAACTTGGAAATATATTAACGAACCGAAAACTCGAATCTAATTAAATTTGACGCAAAAAACTCGAATGTCAGGACAGCTATTAACATCTTCAAATTAGTCACTGGACCTCTCCCACTTATACATGATGGCGAATTTTTTAGATGGCGAATATTTGAATTCGAATTTTTAAAGGGCCAAGGCTTGATAAATCTTGAAGTTAGAATCGAATTTGGATTATTCACAATTTGAATTTGAGAGTTCTGACCATAAAAAATGAGATAATTTGAATTTTCAATTCAACCCTTAAAGGGCATGTAAAGTCTAAAATAGAATAAGGCTAAAAATGCTGGATTTTGTATACTAAATATAAACATGAACTTACTGCACCACAAGCCTAATCAAATAGAGAAATTTAATTACTTACCGTAATTTCTATTTCCAAGTCACCTACCATGGCAGCACTCACCAACATGAGTATTCCCCGCCCCTCAGGTCACTGGACAGGAAAGGGTTAACTCCCAACCCTATAACATCCGCTCTGCACCGCCCCCACCTTGTCTATGTTTCTTAGCTTCAGAAGGGAGGGAAGTTGGTGAGTGCTGCCATGGTAGGTGACTTGGAAATAGAAATTACGGTAAGTAATTAAATTTCTCTATTTCCCAAGCCACCCATGGCAGCATATCACCAACATGAGAATTTCCAAAGCCAAAAAGAAGGGAGGGACAACAACTGATGCTCAACATTTATTATGAATGCAATACAGCTTGCAAAACTTTTCTCCCAAATTTAGCCTCTTGGGAAAGAAAAACATTTAACTTATAATGCTTTATAAATGTATGCAAGGAGGACCATCTTGCAGCCTTGCAAATTACATCTGGCGGCGCTCTGGCTTCCGCCGCCCAGGAAGCAGCCAATGCTCGGGTAGAGTGAGCCTTCAAGTCTCTAGGTACCTCTCTGCCTGTTTTGTGATAGGCGAACACTATGCATTCAACGATCCATCGACTGATAGTCGCTTTAGACGGGGCACAACCTCTTCTAGGACCCCTCGGAATGACAAACAGTCTTTCTGACTTCCTCCATGCTTGTGTACGGGTCAGATAATGAGATATTATTTGGACTAGGTCCAACGTATGCCACTGTTGTTCACGCACTGTTTTGGGATCTGGACAAAAGGAGGGTAAAGTTATCTCCAAATTCATATGAAATTGTGATACAACTTTCGGAAGAAATTCAAACGCTGGTCTCAAGACCACTTTATCAGGGAACACCACTGTATCAGGTTCCTTCGCTGAAAGAGAATGAATTTCCCCTACTCTGCAGGCTGAAGTGATCGCCACCAGAAATAGAGCTTTCAGAGTAACATGCCAGTCCGAAGCCTTTTCCAACGGTTCAAAAGGAGCTGCCATCAAAACCTTTAGGACTAAAGGCAAATCCCATGGAGGTATTCCTAGTCGTCTTACTGGACACACTCTTTTAAGTGCATTAAATAGGCGAATGACCAACGGATCCTCAGCCCATGGTTTTTCAGTCAATGCCGACAGTGCCGAAACTTGTCCTCTTAAAGTGCTGACACTAAGCCTTCTCTGGTATCCAGCAAAGAGAAACTGCACCAATTCTGACGCCCTAGGACATCTGGGGTCAAATCCTTTATCTTCCGCAAATTTGACAAAGCAAGACCAGACACGATAGTATTGACTTGACGTAGAGTGCTTTCTAGATTTCAACAGCAATTCTATTAGATCTTTGTTGAGGCCCATACCTGATAACCTCTGCCTTTCAACTTCCACGCCCTCAGAGACAAGTGGAACACCTCCTGAAATGGAACTGGGCCCTGCATCAGCAGATCTTTCACAACTGGAAGTTTCATTGGAGGCTCCACTGACATCTGTCTTAGAAGTGGAAACCAGGGACGCCTGGGCCAGAATGGGACTATAGCAATCACCTGTGTCTCCTCTTTCTCTATTTTCTTCAATACCCTCCAAATTAATGGAAAGGGTGGAAGACATACCCGAACATCCCTCTCCAGTTCTGATTTAGGGCATCTACCCCACTGGACAATCGGGACGGGTACCTTGAAAAAAAAAAAAAAAACCTCTTGCACTTGTGGTTGTGATCCGAGGCCATGAGGTCTATCTCTGGATTGCCAAATCTCTTGGTAATGGTCTGGAACACAGTGGGATTCAGGGACCACTCTCCTGGCTCCAAGGAATTTCTGCTTAGGAAATCCGCCTGCACATTCATTTTGCCTGGTACAAAAAAGGCTACTAAACCTCTTAGGTTTGATTCTGCCCATGACATGATAGTTGATAGCTCTTGTATCAACTGCGCACTCTTGGTGCCTCCTTGTCTGTGTACATATGCAACCGCCGTGGCATTGTCTGAACGGATTTTCACCCACCTGTGTGTTATCTTCTCCGAGAAGGCCAATAGAGCCATCCTTATGGCTCATTATTGGAAGGAAGATGAGAGACTTCCCACTGCCCTTGAGCTGACAGACCGTCTAACATGGCTCCCCAGCCTGTTTGAGAAGCGTCTGATGTAATCGTGACGTAGTCTGGTTCTGTCAACGGCATTCCTCTGGTTAGATTTCTCGGGATCAACCACCAGTCTAGGCTCGTCATCACCTGACTTGGAATATGAAGAAGTCTCTTCAGATTTATGGGATTGGTCGACCCTGAACCCAGAAAAAATATTTGAAGGGGTCTCATGTGCCATCTTGCCCAACGTACCATCTGAATGGTGGAGGAAAATAGACCCAGAATTGACATGCAATCCTTGACTGACACTCTGGTGAGCTGTTGAAAGGATCTCACTCGATCCATGATGTATGAGACCTTCTGTTCTGGGAGAGACACTATCCCTTGAAGAGTGTCCAAGCTGGCTCCCATGAAAATTATCTTCTGAGTTGGCACCAGATGACTCTTCTGCCAGTTTATCACCCAGCCGAAAAGTTGCAGAATTCCAATCGCTTTGTCTCTGTTTTTTACAGCTTCCTCTTCTGAGTTGGACACCAGAAGTATATCGTCCAGATAATGAAAGGCTGGGACCCCCTTCACTCTCAGGAAAGCAATTACTGTTACTAAGACCTTTGAAAAAGTCCTTGGAGACGTGGACAGGCCAAACGGAAGGCAAGTGAACTGCACGTGTTGTTCCTGAAACACAAACCGCAGGTGTTTTCTGTGTGGACCGTACACTGGAACATGGAAGTACGCGTCTTTGAGATCCAGGTTTACCAACCATGCTCGAGGCGGAATCGCTGCAATTATGGATGTCAGGGACTCCATCTTGAATTTTCTGCAACGTATAAATTGATTTAGTGGACGAAGATCCAGAACCGGCCTGAAAGCCCCTGAGGATTTTTTTACTAGAAAGAGTTTGGAATAAAACCCTCTCCTTTGTTGCTCCCGGGGTACTGGTTCTACAGCACCGGTTTCTAGCAACTGATCCATATATTCTTGGACTATTTCTTTTGCACCTTGAACCTTCGGCACCAAAGAAACTCGATACACATCGTATCTTGGGATCCTGGAGAATTCGAGATGGTAACCTTCCCTTATAATCTCTAAGACCCAACGATCCCAGATATTCTCGGCCCAAACCTCCTTGAAGAGTGCTAGACGCGCTCCTACTGCACAGGTTCGAGCCGGCCTGATCTCATTGTGTTCTATGTGAGGAGGGGCCGAACCCAGTTGCCTTTTTTGCCGGTTGTCGTGGCTCCCCTCTAGAAGATCTCCACGGAGACTGTCTGCCTTGAGACCTCCCAGGTCTGTACTGCCTTGAGTTACGAAAATTCCTATTCTTAGGTGATTCAGCTCTTGGCCCATGACGTCTGAATTTTCTCTCCTGTGGGAGAAAAACACTTTTCCCACCAGACACCTTTTTAATAATTGAATCCAGACTTTCACCGAATAATCTGTCTCCTTCGAAAGGCAACTGACACAGATTGGCTTTAGAGGCAGCGTCTGCTGACCAGGACTTCAGCCATAGTGCTCTCCTTGATGCTACTGAAAGAGCCATTGACCTTGCTGCTAACCTGACTAAATCGATAGAAGCTTCTGCCATGAAATCAGTAGCTATTTTTAGATCAGGCAACATCTCTCGCAAGACTGATCTTTTGACATTTGAAGAGATGGCATCTTCTAGATTGTTTACCCAGATCTTCATCGCCCTGGAGGTTGAAGTTAGTGCAACTGCAGGCCTGCAAGATGCCCCGGCAGAGACAAACGCTTTCTTCAGATCCAATTCCATCCGCTTTTCCATCGGATCTCTAAATGCACCCGCATCATCAACCGGAAGGGTAGTTTTCCGAGCCAAACGAACCACTGCCGCATCAACTTTGCATTAGGCTCATCCACAGGGTATTTCTTTGCAAATTTACCTTGAATAACCACGCTCTTTTCCGTCTTCTTCCACTCTGAGCTAATTAGCTCCTTAATTGAGCCATGAACCGGAAAGGTAGAGGAACGCTTTTTCACAGACGGAAACAACTTGTCTGCAGAAGAACTCTTTGGTGTTTCTTCAGTTAAGCTTAAAGACTTTCTAACTGCCTTCACCAGCCCCTCTACTGTCGAGGCATCAAAGGCAGACTCATCCTCAGAGAAAATTTCACCTTCTTCTGATAAATCCGACTGATCATCCGCCGGATCATAATATTCATCTTCTGATATGTCCGAAAGGGACTCATACAGCATTTCCCGAGACCTCTTAGGCCTCCTGTTTGAAGTGGATGCTTCCTGCACTCCATGCACCACTGCCTGCTTAATTAGGGACACTAAGGCATCCAATTGAGGTGCTGTAGAAGTTTGAGGCTCAGCCATTAAGGGTTGTTCTGCCACCGGCTGCTTTCTTGCTTGTTGACTTTCCACCTTCTGTGCTTCAGTAGAGGCAGAGAGGCTAAATAGGAAAGAACAAGCACCATTAGCCTCCACTCTCTCCCCAACAATAACTCCGTTATCGTTCGCTTACCTAGAAACTTTTGGCTGCACTCCTCTCCCAGAGCCAGACTGATCCATCTTGTCTGTAACCTATGAGACAAGCAATAGTAAGCACCCTTGCGTCCAAAAATTGAGAATTTAAGTTCCTCCATGCTCACCAACACACCATGCTTCACTTCCAATTCCGTCGCGCGTCGTGACGTCAGACGCCGGCGCACGCGTCCGTCGCTCCAGAATAACGCGCGACCGGAAATGACGTGTACATCCGGCCGGTGGAACGCAAGAATGCCTGGCTCTGGGAGGAAAATGACGTACTTCCTGCGTCTGATAGAAGCGGTTTACAGAGGATCCGCACTTCGCCACCAAACAATACGGCCAGTATTAAACTGTGGGCCTGATAGGTGGAATGTGACCCAGCCATTGGTCCTTCTCCACCGCGATCCCCGCCGGGGAGCATATGGGAGGCATCAGGGCAGAGAGAGAGCAGAGAGACCCTGGAAGCGGTAAGCTACACAAGTGACCTGGACAGGAAAAAGACAAGGTGGGGGCGGTGCAGAGCGGATGTTATAGGGTTGGGAGTTAACCCTTTCCTGTCCAGTGACCTGAGGGGCGGGGAATACTCATGTTGGTGATATGCTGCCATGGGTGGCTTGGGAAATAAATGATTTATGCTTTCAAAGTTGGCTACAGGGGGTCACCATCTTGTAACTTTATTATACATCTTTGCAAGACTAAGACTGTGCACATGCTCAGTGTGTTGTAGACTGCTTAGGGATTGTCATAAACAAAGCTGCTTGAGTTCTGCATGGCTGGGAAGGCCGGGGCTCCCCCTGCTGTTCATAAGTATGATTGTTTCCCTGCTCAGCAGTTAGGGACCATCTGACAATTCCTATCCACAGCAGTAAACGAAGGGAGAATTTCACTGCATTCACTCAAGTTTCTTTTAAAAACGGTACACATTTTTTGATTAAAGTATATTGGAGATAGGTTTCTTTTTCATTAAAGAAAGTAAAAATGGCATCTTATTTTTTTGCCTTTACATCAAATATTGCCTGCCCCTTCTCTATGCCTTAGGCATAGAGGCGGCAAGCAATTATTTTCATTTCCTAGATGTCACTCCCCACATTCCTCCAGTTCTCTTAATCATTTACCCTATATACTCGAGTATAAGCAGAGTTTTTCAGCCCCCAAAATATGCTGAAAAACTCTACCTCAGCTTATACTTGGGTCAAGCGCAAAAACGGTCGCCGGCGTCTAAGAATATACTCGAGTATATACGTAATTGTATAGCCAGTGCATGGGGATGGGCATCAGGTCCTCCATTCTGGTGCACAAACAAGATTCAGAAACACTACTATAGTTCATATAAACAAGCTGCTGTGTAGCAATGGCGGAAATTGAAAAAAGGCTATATGGCACAGGTTAAATAGTGGATAACAGTATCACCGTTGTGTTCTACAGAGCTATCTGCTGTGTAACCTGAGCCTTTTCTCTTTTGAATGGCTGCCCCATTGCTACACATAAGCTTATTTATATAATCAATAGTAGAGTTTTGAAGCAAACACACCAGTTTTACCAGTGCGGGGAAATACTACATTATATTTTTATTACTTAAAAACGTTTTCATTGTGTGAATGTGTGATGTTCCTTTAATATATTAATTTTGCACAATTGGGCTGTATGGAGATCAGGGCTTCGTGCAGTGCAAATGGTGGCCCAGCTGTGATAGAGAGAGATGTACAGATATGATTCTCAACCCGCCAGCTTGTAGATATCTTCATGATAGGAAAAGATGCAAGCAGCTGTCATACTAACTTTAATCGCTGTGCAACAATAGGCATTTTTGTGCCTGTGATCTTCCCAGGAAAAAACTGTGGGATCAAAACAGCTTGTACATGCTTGCAGCTGCTTTATTATACCCTGTGGGAAGCAGGACACCTATGGCTCACTGTATCATTTATACAGCAGGTGTCCCAAGAGAACACAGATTCCCATGTTCTATTAGAATATTCCCTGCCGTTTCATAGGAATTATACATCCTACACTGGGACATGTGCCAAGCTTGCCAGTGTGACATACAGAAATCTTTGTATATCTCCCAGTAAGTTTACTGGCAGCACATTACAGACATCCTCTGGGTGAATCACCTTTCACATCTAACTTCTACTGCAGTGATCGAAAAAGAAAAAAGCAATTAAATGCTGCAATTTAGAAGGCTTGTCACAAGGGCCATAGTTACTGGGATATAGTCCCCAGTTCTAAGGGCACATATATCAAAAAACAGAAAAATATCGCCAAACTCTATAATAAAGTTAAAAAAGCTAGTTTTTATTTAACATTGAGTTAAAAGAATAGGCATACAGACCAACTGGTATTCCGCCTTACACGTTTCATACTCTCTGGTACTTAATCATAGGCATGCCTATGATCTACTGCAGTAATCCAACCAGTGGCTCATGGGCAACATCTTGCTCACCAAATCTTTCGATGTTGCTCCCAGTGGCTTCAAAGCAGGTGCTTATTTTTGAATTCCAGGATTGGAGGCAGGTTTGTTTGCATAAACAGAGCCTCCTGTAGGCTGTCAGCCAACATAGAGGCTACCAAATGGCCAATCACAGCCCTTATTTTGCACCACCCAGGAATATTTTTCATGCTTGTGTTGTTTCCTTACATCTGAATGCTATTCACAGGTAAAGGTTGGGGACCTCTGTTCTGTATTGCTGAAATGTAAGGCTCGATTTGCACAGACTTCACCCCATACAACAACACTTTGGGGGGCTGATTATTATATTGATGCTAAATTGCAGCTGTTCAGTTACCAGTAGCTACCAATATGAGTTTTGCCTACATTTTCTAACTTGTAGTAGTCTGAAGAAAACAATTGGCTGATTGGATTTTATAGTCTACTGCACTGCAACTAACCTGTATGTGTACGTGAATGAGTCCCTGTTACTGCTTCCTACTACTGGGTGTAACGAATATACCTGGTGGTCCAGGGGGGGGACGACAGGGACGCCTGTCGCCCCCTCGGCGGGGACGCCCGTCTCGACAAGCGGCCTCACGCAGGCCGCAGGCGCCGGCATCTTAGGGAGCGCGCGGCGCGCGCTGGGGTTTCTTAAAGGCGCAGGCGCGCTGACGTAGTGACGTCAGCGCACAATTCAAACTGTATTTAAAGCCCATTAGGGCTGTGGGAATTTGCCCGTGATAGGATTTTTTCCTGGTGCTTCTGAGCCTTGTGCTAATTCTGTAAACCTGTTTGATTCCTGTTTTGACCCCTGCCTGGCTATTTGACTACTCTGATTTCTGGATTCTGACCCTTACTGACTACCGCTTCTGATTAACCCTCTGATTGACTCCCTGGTTTGACCCTTGCCTGCCTGATAACGTTTACTCTCTGCCTGCCTCGACCCGGCCTGTCCTGACTACTCCTTTGCCTAACGTCTTGTACTGCGATCTTCTGTCCAAAGACTTGTATAATTACAGCCGTGCCCCTTTGCTTGCCAGAACTCCTCGCCTTGCTCCTCTCGAAAAGTCCAGGTGGCATCTGAGTACACTGAGGGCTCCTCCCGAAGCCAAAGGCGGTCACACTACTGGTGAAGCCGAGCCGAGACCAGGGAGCTTGGCATTAGTTCTGGTTAAGGTGCCGACCGTGACACTGGGCAGGGGCTAGCCCAATGATCTATAGCAGGGGTGTCCAAAAGGTAGATTGTGATCTACGAGTAGACCTTTAGCCAGTGATCACTAGATCTCGAAATACTGTCAACAAACAGCTTGTAAAAATTACCCTCCTGTTTCATTCAGATATTTATTATGTTACATTTATTACAGTTACATAAGAAATAGTTGTTTGATAAACATAGGAATATACATATTCTTATAAATCAATATTTAAGTAATAAAATAAATAAATGGAACAGAATGCTAACAATGCTTTTATAGATGTAGATCATAATAGGACAACCTCACATTTGTAAATTATGGGCACTCCTGATCTATAGTGAGCTCCCCCTGTTAGACTTGTTAGTAACTCAGACACTACAGCCAATGGAGGGTGGAGTAGGGTGTCAACTTTGCACACTGCCTCCTTTTAACAACTGAGCCCACGCATCACAAAAGCTGCATAAGAAAATGGAAACATTATTTGGAAAGTCTTCACTAATCTGTGCCTTTGAACTGTGGATTTTTGTGTTATGAATTCCTTCATGCTTATGTGCAACGCAATGTTTTATGGTCATTATTTATGGGGCTGATGGAATGCAAAGAGCTGGAAGCAACTTTATAATTAGAGGAAAGTTGAAACCTACCTATTTAGTAGTTGAGAAAGCAGTGGGTGGATAAGGGATGCTGTTACCATGACTTAACAATAGGCCAGTAGGCATGTACTGAGCTTTAATCCACTGTCAGCTTGAAAAACTTTGTTTTACATACATCTAAGTAAGGAATTTCCATAACAGACATGGTCGTAATATATATTTTTTTGTTCCTTTGAATGACGTAAATCACAAAAGCTAAAAATTAAGCTGAATGCAATGTGGTACAACTGAAATGCTTCTCACGGGGAGAAATGGCACACCAGCAACACAGAATAACTTCACACCTGCTTTTTCATTTAGGAACTAGCGACTCAGTTTGATCAAATTATTAGACCTATTCTTGCCATAGCAGGTGAGAGAGAGAGAGAGGTTGGTTGGTGCATGTTCAGGTGATGCTGTTCCTAGGAAAGTCGCTCTATCTTTCTTAGGCTCTTAGAAAAAGCGGTCAGTGAAAGTCAGGTAGTTCTGCTGCATCCAAGGGGAGCCATCAAAGAGATTACTCATGTGAGCGTTTACCAACATAGAAATTAAAAGTCTTTATCAAGGGATCTTGTCTGGGTCGGATTCACATAGAGGGCACCCTAGACCCGCTGTTGTTTGTCACCACCGATCCCTCCCTTTTATTCACTCAAATATTCATCATTGATGCAATGGGGATTGCCACATGGGAGATTTAAAAAACGATTGTATCTCCTGCTCCCCAGTGTTTCTGAACCAATGTGGGTGTGGTTGGCAACACACCGCCTCTAAAATTCTGCTGCCCTGGGCGTGAGCCTTGGTGGCCTCTCCACAAATCCGGGCCTGGATCTTGCACTGTAGCAACTAGACCGAAGTGAAGGATTGCTGGGTAAAATAAAAAGATGGGTTTGTATTGGATCCCTTGTTCAAATTCTGTTTCGTTATTACAGGTATGCAATCTTTTAGGAAACCTTTTATTCAAAAACCTGTAACACAAGAATACCATTTACCATAGAGTCTGATTTAAACAAATAACAGGGCTCACTTATAAATACTGGGCAAATTTTTATCTGTGCAGTAATCCATCAAAACCAATCAGTGATGAGCTTCTTTCAATCAACTGCAGGTAGAACACCAAAAGCGAACATCTGATTGGTTGCTATGGCTTATTGCCCAGGTGCAAATTTGCCCAATGTTTAATAAATGATTGAATACAGTTATGGGACCTGTAGTCGAGAATGCTCTGGACTGATCTTTCT
This sequence comes from Xenopus petersii, assembly GCA_038501925.1. Taxonomy (NCBI): domain Eukaryota; kingdom Metazoa; phylum Chordata; class Amphibia; order Anura; family Pipidae; genus Xenopus; species Xenopus petersii. The sequence goes on along the minus strand of CM076676.1, from coordinate 39,857,417 downwards.
TGGATTTTCGCCGTAAGTCTACTAGAAAATCATATAGACACTAGATAAATCCAATAGGCTGGTTTTGCTTCCAATACGCATTAATTATATCTTAGTTTGGATCAAGTACAATGTACTGTTTTATTAATACAGAGAAAAAGGAAATCATTTTTTAAATTTTGGATTATTTGGATTAAATGTAGTCTATGAAAAACGGCCTTTCAGTAATTTGGAGCTTTCTTGACAATTGGTTTCAGGATAACAGATCCCATCCCTGTACCTGCTCTACAAGACTGTACATTGTACTTGATAGCTAAGCTTTCTGTGGAAAAAAGGACAATGTGATTTATTTGCTGCCTGAAGTGATCAACCCCCCCCCCCTGCCCCTTCATATTACAGAGGACTACCCAGCCCAATGGCTATACTTGAGCAATTCTTACTTTTTCATCAGAACTTTCATCTGAAACCCAAAACTGGGCCAGTAAAGGCTACTTGGAGCTTGAGTGACTGAATCATTTTGATTTCATTTACTTCTGAAGGCTGCAGTTTTGCCCAGGAAGGCACTTACAAGCTTATTTTACTCTCATGGTTCCCGAGAGACTCCAAATGATGTCTGATAGTTTGTGGGTATTCCAATAAATGCTTTGCTTGAATACATTTAATGAAGCTGGCATCTACTTATTGGACAATGTCATTCAGCTAGTACTGCATTTCTCTACAGGCTTGTTAAAATGCTGCTGCATTGGTACCGAGTCAGTTAGTTTAGAAGTGATATCCGAGTCAGTTAGTTTAGAAGTGATATCCTTCATATTTCTGGAAAGTTTGGAAATGGCATGATTGATATTTCTGGAATGAAAAGTATGAGTATTGCGAGTTTACTTCCCAGTCCCCAAGACCAGGGCCTATGGTATTCCATCAGGATCAATGTGAATAATACAACTGCAGTTATTCATTGGGGTATTTCCAGTGTATTACTCACTGTCTGGCCAAGCAGAGTCCCATAGCAACCAGACAGCAGATCGCATTTACTGGTCAGCTGGCTGCTATGGGATACAAGCAAACAAAATACTTCTTGCACTGACTCATATTAGAATACTTTGAAAGTTGAACAAAGTGACTTACTTAGGTTATGTTGGCTAAACAGGGAGACTGCCCAACCCCAAGTTTATTTTGTTTCTCAACAAACCAGACCACCCCTGTTGATGATATTTGTGAGAAAGCAAACTTACGGAAAGGGACGAGTTATTGTTCATGCAGAGAATGCAAAAAGCGAGAGAAAGCTTCAAGCCCAACTCAATGACACAGTACGGCCCATAAATCTAATCTGAACTACTTAACTGGATGGATACCACTAGGTGCTATGCAGTTTGTTTCCTGAGGTTTTGTTCACATATAGATTTTCAAGCTCAAAGAGCTATTTGCTTTGGACAAGTGCACATAATACTTTTAATATATAGTGCCCTTCATAAAACAATAAATTAGTTAGGGATGCACCGAATCCGCTATTTTAGGAGACGACCAAATCCAAAATCCTTTGTGAAAGATTTGGCTGAATACTGAAAGAATCCAAACCCTACTTTGCTTGTGTACATCAGGGAAACAAAGGGGAAAGAAGACCACACGAGCAGCACACAGTTAAAAAAAAAATCACTTGTTTGTGTGATGAATAGTGATGGGCAAATTTATTTGCTAAGGAATAGATTTACTGCGAATTTTCAGGATTTCGCAGATGGCAATTGTTTTTGCGAAAGTGCTGCTAAATTCGACGTGGGAAAATTCACTGTGACTAAAAAAAATTTCACGTGTCAAAATTGTTGCACCTCAAAATTATTCATACGCCCGTTGACTTTAAGCATTTGGAGGAAAGAGTGGCACATGTAAAAAATTGTTGTTAATGTCTAAATTGTCGCGCGTCAAAATAATCTTGATGCCCAATGTGCTTCGTGAATTTTTCAGAGTTTCGCGAATTTCTTCGGAGTTTCGCTAATTTCTAGGCAAGGCGAAACAGTACAAATTCGCCCATCACTAGTGATGAAAAGTCACATGATTTTTTTTGATTTAGCCAGGCACTTAGATTCAGCCGAATCCAACGGAATCCAAATATTGCTGAAAAAGGGCAAATCTTGGCTGAATCTCGAACCGAATCCTGGATTTGGTGAATCCCTAATATTGGGTGAAGGACAGTTACTGTATATAAATGTCAATATCTCCTTGTTTGTTTGCTATTGTGTTTTCTTCTGCTGACCTCCAACCTTGCCTCACTGGAAAATACCTTTATGGAGATCCTGCTGTTAGTAAGAACAAGAGGGACATGGGGAGGCCCATTCATC